>JALMQS010000128.1:37770023-38018184 GCA_024734495.1 Forficula auricularia | reverse complement strand
ATGCAAAGACTCGGGTTCAATCCCCGTCAGGCCACAGACATCAATGAAACTATTTCTCTCTATTTTCTAATTTATTTTGTTCTATTAGACACTTTGATTTAAATCAATAATGATGATGAGAAAAATTGTTATAGAAACAAAGTTTAAAAAAAAGGCTCATGCTTTCTTTCTTTTCTATAAAAATAAATTAAAAACAGCCATAAATCATTAAAGCATTATTACTAATATTAACATTATTTACAAAATGTTTTTAACCCGTGTTTTTTCTTCTTCTTTTCTGCAATTTTCCCTCCTTTCCTCTGTCCATCTTCTTCTTCATCACTCACTCTATCATTTGTTATGTCTTTAAAATGAGAATTCAGATTTTGTCAAATAGTTTCATGCACTTTGAAAAAATACGTTTGTTCGAATTATATACCTATATCTTCTTTAAACTCACATGGCTATTACGTTCATAAACATTACCATAAATATGCATTTATTAAAAGCTCTATAGATAACACTGATCGACAAATAGTGAAAAATAATTTCCAGAAGAAAATCTAACAATTGATTTAAGTATAATTTTTTACGCTGATTCTCATCGCATTTTCGATTTTTTAAAACACGTAGAGTTTTGAGATATTTAGGTCAAAACTCCGAAAAAACCCGTTTTGATCCATTTTTGAGGCTCCAAATTATTTAAAATCAATAACTTTTAAGGAGTTAGGTGTTGGTTCTAGGTGAAACATTTTAATATAATAATAAAACTTGAGCAAGATGCGAGGTAGGTTGCAGAAAAAAGAAATAAAACAAAATTGAGTTTTGAATTCGATATATAGGGTGACCACGAGAAACATTTACGTTTTAGAAATAAAAAACAATATTAATTTTTCAAGATACTATTTATTTAACTTAAGTTACATAGTTGTGATTATACGCCATTTGCTTTACGTAGAGAGAATGATGTCAGGAAGGTGACGTCCTTCTTCCCTGGCAATTTTCTATTCTGTCCAGGAAGCTCCTCCACAGGTCCTGACAGGTCACCTGATTTCAAGATTTGGAGATGTGCACTGGCCTCCTCGATCTCCGGACCTTAACATGTGTGATTTTTATTTGTGGGGACATTTCAAAGAGCAAGTTTATCGACATAAGCCCCGTACTTTAGATGACTTGAAAGCGGCGATACGTACTGAGGTGGCGTTGATCACTGAGGATACGCTGGAATGAGTGTGGAGGAGCTTCCTGGACAGAATAGAAAATTGCCTCAGGGAAGAAGGACGTCACCTTCCTGACATCATTTTCTCTACGTAAAGTAAATGGCGTATAACCACAACTATGTAACTTAAGTTAAATAAATAGTATCTTGAAAAATTAATATTGTTTTTTTGTTTCTAAAACGTAAATGTTTCTCGTGGTCACCCTATATTTCGGGGGTGAGCCCATCATCAGTTTTTTTAACTCCTGATGTGGGCTCACCCCGAAATATATCGAATTCAAAACTCAATTTTGTTTTATTTCTTTTTTGTGAAACCTACTTCGCTTCTTGCTCAAGTTTTATTATTATATTTAAAATGAAAATATTTTGTTTTATTAGTAGAATAAATCTTCTAATATTTACAATTTACGGTGTTTTAGCTCTATTACTGCTAGTGTTATATCAAAAAATTAAAGTAAATTTTTTGAATAAGACATAGTTTTTATTTCATTGCTATAAATCGCATTCTAATAGAGCTAAAAACTGTAAATGTACATTTTAGAATAAGATTAGCCTATTAATTAAACAAAATATTTTAATTTGAAATATTACTTTTTCACATCCATGGCCCATCAAAAACAGGACAAAATCAGTTTTGTCCAAAATATCTCAAAACTCTGATGTGTTGTGAGAAATCAAAATATGCCATGAGAAAAAAAAGACTGATAGAATCAATTTTTAAATATTCTTTAGGAAATTTATTTTGAGCAATGATAATTTGTTATAAATAGTTTTGTCCGAATAAATAATAATCTTATTTTTCCGCCCCTTTCTAGGAACGAGAAGCGCGGATTGATTCCAAACGTAAAAATGAACGAAGCTCGATTGTTTTTGCTTTCGGAAGTTCAACACCGCGGATGCTCGAGCCTGCGGATACTGGCGGATCTTTCTGGGCAAGAAGGTCAGTATTACACACACCATATTATATTACTATTAATATTCTATTTTTTTTTATTCTCAAGAAAAAAGCTATCTCAACTATTATTAATTTATTTAAATCACTCGGATGTGATTTGTTGCTTAAAAATGCCTGAAACGTGAGAAAAATTCTATAATAATTTTTTATTTAAATCACATATAATTAATTGTAACTATTTATTGAACACCACAACAAATAATACAATAAAACCACTAAGTTTTGGTCGCTTATTCAGCTATTGTTTTCCAGTATGAACCCCAACCTTCAATAAATTCAATCCTGAAAATATAAGCTTTAATAGCTGCATAATATGTAATGATTTCTATCTGTTTCTGTGTTTGGATTCTGATATCCAAGAAAGAACATGAACGCTTAGGTTATAGAAAGCTTATTGTAGAGCCAATATGTTTACCCACCCAAAAAAACAAAAAAATTGATGAGATTTTGGGCAAAGGGTCTAGAAATATAAATTTTGCACCCACTTCCCCAATTATGGCTGATTGATTAATGCTTATATTGTGTTATCATCGCAAATACCTATTCCTGGATTAAACCGGTTCATTAAAAGTCTAGGGGTGAACCGCGACCTAAAATCGTGTACACCTACTTCCACTTTCATTTCCAAGTAGAAGACAATAGATGACAATAGATTATCTAATGAATTCCAAAGTAATTCCAAAGACGGTGTACACCTAATTCCAATCGCGGTTCACTCCACGTTAAAAGAAGAACAAAATTTAATTATAATATTCTACCAAGTCAGACAGAAAAATAGATTGATAGAATAAACAGATGGATGATTAACAGAGGATCTAGGTTTAAAAAAAGCTTGTAAAAATTAAAATTTTAATACATTGGCTATCTTTGAAAAAACTAAGAAAAGAATATTCCATATCAAGTATTTATTTATTTGCATAAATATTTAGAAATATTTGAATATTCTATCTTCGTAACGAATACCTTTTCTGACCAATTGCAAATGAGAAAGTATTCCTAGAATAATGAAAAAAATTAAGAATAGTGTCGAGTCGAAAAAACTTGTCTGAACTGGTCAGCTTCTAGGCAAGGGAGGGAGGGATTTAATTGAAAAAAAAATGAAAGAGTGGATTATTCTATCGGCGGACTTTTTACAAAAGAGATTATCCTTTTGTTCGTGGATCACATTTGAATCCATTCATCAAATGAAAACATTTAATAATTAAATTATTTTTTTTATCTACGAAGATTCATAGTATAATCTGGTATGTTTATGCATAGTCTATAAATTATAATACTATAGTTAATAGTAATCTAAAATTATAATATAACGGTGTATAAATTATAATAGTAGGGATCAATAACAATATTTCGCCTGCCTTACGGGCATGCCGAGATTTTCTATTCATAGGAAAATTTCCAGTATGTTTGTACCCGTATATTTACTTAGCGTGATTAGAAAAGTTTGAAACGTGAAGAAATTTTTTTTTAAGCATTATTTTTTCTGTTACTTCGACTTTATTGATTAAAATCCCCATAATAACACATAAAGTCATAAAAAGTTCTTTTTGGTGCCAATATGCATGTATTTCGAAAAGGAAGGCTGTTTAGATTTTGTACTTTCTACTTTCAGAAAAAAATCAAACTGTCAAATAAGGATCCTACGATCCTCTCAATGAAATTAAATTAAACAAGCTTTTTTTTTTAATAAGTTGAGCTTATAAATTAAGTCTCTCATAACTGACAAAAAAATTGACTGATAAAAATTTGTAAAATTCTTCAATTCTTATAGTGTCTTATATATATACTATATATATATATATATAATGGCAATACAAATTAAAGTAAATAAATACCTATCAGAATAAGGCGATCGAAACGTTGTAGTTATATTGTATTATTTGTTCGTCTTCAATAAATAATTATAAATATTTATAATTAATTATGTGTGATTTAAATTAAATTTCTACTTGTTAATAAATACCTACGCGGCTAGATTAGAATGAATAAACAAACTCCAAAGATCATTCGAAAAATAAATATTCAACATACAAATAATCACATAAAAGTAGGTATAAAATTCTTCATTTTGGAAATACAAAGATGTTAGGACCAGGACGAATTTTTTATCACGTTCATGAGATATCGTGGATATCGTAATTCAGACATATTATAGTCACACAAGAAGAAATAAAATCATGTTTGGGCACTTGGAAATAGTGTTCTCTGTGTTTCAGACATTTCTAAAAAAAATATGAGGTACCTATTATTTTAATAAAATTTTATAAATAAGTATAAATTGATAAACAATATTGAATTTTTTTATATATTTCCCAAGAAATATTTAAATATAATTTAATATTTATTTTTGATAAGCTTCCGTTTGGTGTTTTTTTGGAATCTCCTTTTCTGATGATTGATAGTTGTGATTAAATAAAATATTTAACATTTATTTTCTTGTTTTCTGTCTGCAGAGCGACATCGACGACAAATGTCATGATGTATAACCCTTTGCCGTTGACCCGGCGATCATCCGAAAGAGAACTCGACGCAGCTGCCAAGAAACGAGCCACTTCAGCCGGAGGTCTCACCGATCGCAAACCCGGCGAAGGTAAGTGTCCACGTGATTACTCTAAACCTTCATTTTGTCTCTTTTTTAATTTCTCTTAATCTCTGACATTAACCGCAGCCGAGTGTTCTGGTGGCGGATGGTTTGTTGTTGGTTTTGGTTTCAGGCTTGGTAGGGGTAGGGCAGGCAGCCAGGGGCTGTTTTTCTTCCTTTTTTTCTAATTTATTTTTATTTATATCGTGCGTCTTTTATTTTGCATAACATAGGGTTTCCCTATGATCAACTTAAAAAAATGTCAAAATATTTCACTTTTTCTTATTGCTTAAATTTTAACCAAATTAATGGAAAGTGGAAAATGATTGTTTTCCCTCAAAATATTTAAATTTTTCGAAACGTTCTATATATTAAGATATTTCTAAAAAGATGCTCCACATTATGAACGAATTTCAATTACAGAATGTATTTTGAACGATTATGGTTGCATATTATTTTTTTGATAAAGTTGATTATATTTTAAATAATCTGCCCATAAGGGGCCATCCATAAATCACACAAATTTCAAGATTTTTAGACCCCCTCCTGAATCAAATTCTATCACATTTTTATTGAGCCTCCGCTCCTGTATTGTGACGTCACACTTTTATACGTTATAATTGTATAATTTTTTTACTTTATTTATAAATTAAACTCAACTAAAGAGAGTGTTTTTGCTAAAAATTGCCTGCTTACAATTTTTTGTCCAGATTTATTTTACCAACATTTTCAGTTTGGAATACCCTGAAATCTAAAAAACATATTTTTAATTTTTTAATTTGATTTTTGTGACATCACAATTTTTAAGATCCTAGGGGCCCCTGTCACACATCTGAGATGCCTCCTCCCCCTTACTCTGAGATGTAATTTATGGACGGCACCTAAGAATATGTTTGTTTACTTTTTTATTTTCCGTAAACTAACTCCCCAAGCGGTGGTCAATAGATATTAGTAAGTAATTTTACATTTAATTATTAATTCTATATATCATGTAAAGATTAACCACTTATTGGAATTTTCGCCAATATCTAATCAAATTTGTCCATTGTATGATACGATTCCTTTTTAGAGTCAATACTTTAATACAGTATTTTTTTCTTTTTTTTTTTTTTCTCAAATATCGTGTGTGAGAAAAAAAATAAAAAAATTAGTTCGACACAGAAATTAGTTTATAAAGTTTATTTTAATATACATGAATTAAATTGTTTTTTTACTTATTTTTAGTAACATCTTGGATAAAAATAATTTACCCTGTCTATTTTAAGTAGACCCTGTGTCTCCTGTTTGATCAAAATCGTTAAAATCGCTTATGAGAAACTTTGAGAAAATTAAAATAATACTAGTCTAAACTATGATACCGAACAATGGACAAATTTCCATTAGATATTATGTAAAATTAAATTTTAGTTAAAAAAAAATTTAAACAATAAATCGTCCAAAATTTCTAATAGAAATTGGTCTTTTATTATGGACCATATTTTTAGAAATTTTAAGCAAGGCATTTCAAACATGAATTGTAAACATTTATATTGTGAAACAAATTATCTTCCATTTTCCACTAATTTTGCTAAAATTTTAAACAATATTAAGATTAGAAACAATATTTTGACATTTTTCTTTTAAAATTGAACAAAGTGAAATCCACTGTTCGACAAAATAAAATACCCGCCGTATTTTCGATTCGATCGTTTTTTTTCTTTTATCTTTTTGTTTCCAGATATGCGAATGTCCACTTCCATGTACGAAGTGTTCCACTGGAATGACACCCCTGATTCCCCCTCGGGCCCCCACACCCCCGCTGCGGCCCCCGGTGAGTGCCCGATGGCATGCCCTCCGACACCCCCACCCTATAAAAAAAAAAAAAAAAAAAAAAAAATGGAAAATCGACATATATATCCAACACACGCAGCTTGCCAATATTGTTATCTTCTTTTTCTTTATAATACTCGTCCATTTTTCATCCGATCTTTTGATAAATACTTAAATATAAAACCCCTTTGATATTAGATATTTAAATATAATAGGACATTATTTGAAAAGAGTTATAGTTCCTATATTTTGTTATTTTCAAATAACCAAGATTTGAGTGGATTCATGTTTTATATACTTTAAACCCTCTTTGTCGTTATTGGTGGTTATGATAGAACAAGCAATCTTACATTTGTAGTTTTTTAATTTTTAAAATAGGCTAGTTTAAAATAAAAAGTTGAAGAGTAATTCTCTAAAAAAAAATCATTCATTTGTTGTTTAAAATATACAACTTTCCGATATATTCGAAAATAATGATTAAATACACCTTAACATTTTTTCTAAACGTAAAACAATTAATAATTATTAAACCTTCTTCATAAACTCCGTAGTTCGTTCTACAAGTTTTGGACAAAATGAGGAAAAAACAAGAAACTTAAAAATAATAAAAAACATAAACATCTCTTCATGTCAGAAATTATCATTTCTTTTCATTTAAAATTTTTAACTTTTTTCACTTGATATATTTTTAAGATTTTTTTCTATTTAAGGTAGTTCTTTCACAAATGCAAAAATTCAAGATGTTTTTGAAACTTGGAATATAAGTCATTAAAAGCATAATACATATACTGTTAAAATTTGAAGACGATTTACCACACCAAATATGAAATAATTGCAATTAAAAATGACATTTTTAACATAGGGTAGATAAGGAAAGGGTGGGGATATGATCATTATTTTATTTTTTTTCATTCAAGGACTTTCACCATCTTGATCAAAAACTAAAATTTGTTAGAATAATATATTCGGAGTAACTTAATAAAAAATGGAAATTATTTACCACGTAGTTTTGATAAAAAACAAAAAAAAACATATTTGGACGATTATTTTTAGTGGAGGGGATATAAGCACAATGGCTTGGAAACGACCGGCAAGTATGTGTGTATCTATATAGAGATTTCGTAGTGTGAGTGGACAGTCAGGTAAAAGAAATACCTTAAAATTTTAGTTCCCTTCATATTTATAGAGTGGTTACGAGGCTAAAACTTTTGGTGTGGATTGTCACGAAAGAACCACCTTAAGATGGCGGTCAAAAAAATATATTATTTCTTAACAATAACAATCCTAAAATATTTATTTACTTGCTTTCATGAATATCTAAATTTGAAGTATATTATATAGATACCCACCTATTGTAAAAAGAATTATTTTCATTGTATCGATGAAAAATGGACTAAACATTTATACTAAATATAAATTCACACATTCACATACCCATACACACACACACACACACACACACCAGCTCATGCTCTCTATTTCTTTTTTTTTTTTTTTGTATTGTAAGTCTCTTTTTGTTTGTTTTGTGACTGTCACTTGGATTGAATGTATCGATGTTTGCTCTCTGTTGTTATATCTCTCTCTGTCTATATATTTATATAGCCTCTGCTTTTTGATGCCCGCATGAGGAGGCCTTCCGTGTTTTGTTCGTTTATTTTTATTTCTCTTTCTAGTTCGAATGGCCTCAACAAATAATCTACTTCTAACTTCAATAACGGCTTGTCTACTACTTCTTTAAGGAGAATTAATTGGCTTCAATGAATGTTTAAAAGAATATGTGGATTTTTCTTTGATTTAAATAAGATAATCAAAAATATATACCTCTACTTCCAAAATATTTTCATTTAATGATATTTTGGAAAAAAATTCAAATAAAAGCTCTAATTCTTACGGTTGTAGAGTCATTTACAATAATGAGATAATTCAGATTCTTTAAATTGATTTTTTATTTTTCTCTTTTAGTTAATGCAAAATATAATAATTTAATCGTGTCTTAGTTGAAACAATTTTTTTTCATTGTTTAGAATTTAGATCATATTATAATACATTTTTTAAAAACATATAGGATTCGATTTTGAGGATCATAGGTTTATATAGTTCTGAGTTATTTCGTTCAAAGTTCCAATTTATATTATTTGTAGGGTAATTAAACACCAAATTACTAAAGATATCACGAGAGGCTGTCATATACTAAATCAGAGCTATCGTGGATAATATCTTTTGCATGTAGAAGGATTGTTTTCACCAGCTCGGGAATTGAATCCGAATGACAAAAATAGCAATCTGAACGATTTGGCTACCCTGTGCCATTTTTGGCACTCGGGTTCGATTCCCGAGATGAATACAGCCCTCTTGGTGCTAAATAAAAATTATCAATAAGAGCTCAGATTTTCTAGTTAACAAGCTTTAATAAATTATATAGCAATTTAAAGTTTGCTAATATAGGCAATTTGAAAACTTATATTAAATACAAAATTTCCTTTCTTTTTCTCACAAAAAAAATTGATCAAATAACGGAAAATAATAATCAAATTTATTTTTACGAAACATTATTATAAGCAAAACGCACTTGGCAAATAAACTACTCAAAGTATATTTAACTACTGAAAAATACTTTAATAAATTATTGTTATAGATTTGATTTCCAAATTAAAATAAATTCTGATGGCGATATTTACGTCACGGGTGTATGTTTATTCGCTTCAAGCAAAGGACATCATTTTTTTATTTTTTCTTAAAAATATTTAGGTATTCCTGGTTATCAAAAAATAAAATAAAATGAAATAACATTCTTTATCCAGGAGGATTTTCCCTAGATTCATGACTTAGAAATTGAATAATATTTAAAATAAGAGAAAGTAAAAATATATTACAATAAAAAAAGTCTTACGAGTATTTTTACTTAATATAAAAAGCTTCGCGTAAGCTATTTGAGTATTATTATTCAATTTGAATCAGCTATAAAAAATTTCTATTTTTTTCTTTTGAGTGTATTATGCTAATTTCAGGGATTCAAGTTACATTCGTTGAGGGGTAGAAAAACCATTCTCTATATAGAGAATGGATACTGAACAAAAAAATTAAAGACCAACATTTTATTAAACATTCATTATTTTAACACATTCACCGCTCTATTTAACTAACAAATTTAGTGATACTCAAAAAATAAGCTTCAACTAACAAATACTAAAGAAACTAAAAAAACTCGGCTGGACTTTTAATTCTTGCACTTAATTATGCTAAGATATTTTTATGAAATGCCTTTTTTAATCTAGCTATTTTTTAGCCTTAAACAAGCTTCAAAATATTTATTTCTATACTAGTAATAAGTATATTTTGAGGATTCTATATATAAAATTATCTTGAATATACTTAGAGACATGGGTTCCCTCAGAAAGGGCCCAGCAGAACACCTCCCTTGGGTATTTAGTATATTATTTATTCATTTATTTAGAATTTCGTTTGACACATTCCAACTTCATAAATCTGACCTCTTTTAACAATTTTTTAGTAAAATGTTTATAAAACTTGTATTTTTCAAATAATAAAAATTAGCGTGTTTTTTGAAATATAATTAAATTTTTCACCCCCCCCCCCCCCCCCCCCTCGCCCCAAAAATAATATAATAATATTTCTGAGAGAGCCCATGCCTAGAGAAGAAAAAATCTGAAATCGTAGATTTAAGAATATTTCGGCTACCAGCTTTTCTCTTCTTTGCACCTCGCTGCTTCTTTCATATTTCTATTATAATAGTCAATAAGTATTACTATTCATAATATTATTTATAACATTGAATATGAATAAATTTCTTAAATCGATTACAGATATGTTTTAATAAGAAGCGACGCGGTGTTTTTGTTATTTTATTTATAAATAATTATTTAATATTTCCTGTTCATGGTAATAAATTATAGAATTGTTTTCTATCTACACTAAAGAGAGTTTGCTATTCAACATAATGCTTAGGATAAAATCCGTACCTGGGATTTTTATATGGGACATTCTCTTTGAATAGAAAAGTGAATGCAAAGATTCTTCACCTGAAAAGAAATACCTTTAGTCTGCTTCACAATGAGCTTGCTAAAAAAATATTTAAATAGAAATCTTTTGTTCTTTTTAATACACTACTTATAATTAAAAGTCTATATCTATGACACTTTATACATACATTTAAAGGGAGAAAAACAACAACTAAAAGTTGTTTAATTTAAATGGGAAATTTTAAAAATTAAAAAAAAATTATTTTGTTATATTTTACATACTTAGAATATCACTTTGTACTTGAGACTAGGGAGGTGGATTTATCGGAACCAGAGATTTTAAATTTGATTTATCGGAGAACCTGAGTCGAACTAGAAGAGAGATGTATTTAACTAACTGTTAAGGGCAGGCCTAATGAAATAATAGAAATATAATTCAGTAATCAATCTCTTTAATCAGTTAAATATAAATAATAATACACAAACGTAACATGCAACAATAGAAATATATGCTGTCGTGAGGGGATTCCCCGGCCGACAAGTCAAAACTTTAGGTGCCCGTTCTGATTGGCCGGGGTCGAATCTTTCGATCTTCATTATAACCTCCGATTCAAAATTATCGGAGCCGAAGTCGGAGTCGGGGGTGTAAAATCAATCGGAAGTTCCGACCTTTCGAAGTCGGAGTCGAAGCTCCGTAACATCCCTACTTGGGGCTATCAACTTAAATTTAAAAATTCGGATTCTTGAGACTTAGCGAAATTGCAAAAATAGTTCATTGAACAACTGCTTGATAGGAAGGGTACTTAAAAAATAAAATTAAAAATATATTCATCGCAATGGGCCCCTTCAATTTCTTGTGGTGATAAACCCACATATCCACCATCTGCAAGCCTTGAACAACTTGTTTGGATACTTGCTTGAACGACCTAAGAAAATTTTCCAAGGAGGTAGGGCGAATAACTACAAAAATAATTTTTTATCGACAAATTTTTCGTTTTATTTTTTTCTTTCACAGATAGATCATAGAATACAACAATGAATAAATACTAAAAGAACTAAATAATATGAGCGCCTCTTTTGTCGCTCTATCCATTGATATTTGCATAGTTTTGATGGTTTTAAGTAAAAGATAAATATATATTTATTAACGTTAGATGAACGCCAAAGTTAAAACTTTTTATCCGGCCACTGTCCTATTTTGGTGCAATTGGGACCAGACTCGTTTTTGATACTGAAACAAAAAAGTTTTAACTTTCTTGTTCATCTAACGTTAACATATAAACATTCCAAATAAAATTTATTATTGAATATCTGAACAAAATTCATCTGCTTCGATTCCCCAAAGAATCAGAAGATGGGCTTTCTAGTAAATATATATATATAGCGACAAAAGAGTCACTCACGTTATGTAGTTCTTTTTGTATTTATCCATTGTTGTATTCTATAATCTACTTGTGAAAATATATGAATTTAACGCAACAAGAGCAATCTTTATAAAATTAGAATCTCCCTTTCAACTGAGACTTCTTGCTTTTACTCTGGGAACGACATTAGCGGTCCCGATATTAGCGGACTAATGCTTTCATTTTTAAGAACAATTAAATTTAAAAAAAATTCATTATTTCATAATTTAATAAATAATTTGCTATCATAAATTTGAAACATTATTAAAAAATCTCATATATTACAATTATGAACCTGACATTTGTGAAATAATTGAAAAAAAAAATAATTAAGGGAAAATAGAAGATTAAAAAATATTTCATATATTAAATTAAATTGGGAATTCAGGGGAGGGTGGCTAGTAAAAGTACATTACTGCAGGCGTTCATGCAAGAGGTAATAATTCGTCCTCAACGCTCGAGAATTGAAGCACTCTTTAGTGTAGATTAAAACAAAAACTAATTTACCATTGTTTGATACTAATAGGAATGAAACAGATTACTTACTAATCAATACTCGCGCTTTTGTCTCGTTTTTTTGTTTCATTAATTAACTCACTGTTTTCATTATCTCTCTCATAAAAATTGTTTAATCTTTTCATAAGGCATACAAAATTTTTGAGTTCATTTAATTATTATATGAATTTATTTATATATCTGGAATATTAGATAGTACATTTTACAATGTTACTGTAGCCTTTATATATTTTAAGGTAATATGACCATGGAAGAAATTTTTACTTAGGGTTTACAAAAAAATATATTGACGAAAATCAGAGGGTATGGTTAATGGGGAAATAAATGCATTGCTCTTATGGGGGAATGGAAATTGTTTCCCCGATCACTTTTTGCCCCCAGATGTCAGGAGGGATGAATTTCCAATTCCATTACATGTGTCACCTCATATCGTGATTTTCGTCAATAGGAAATAGTAATTAAAAAAATAGGTATTCGAATTTCAACAAAATTCCAATTTGAGTAAATTAACATAGGGTTTTTAAGTGGAAACTTACAAATAATAAACAAATAAATTACAAATTTCTTTGAAGAGGGCAATACTACCCTGATAATACGAAATTGTAAATCGTAAAAAAAATTCACAAAACGTTATCCCATATAAATGTATCCATTTAAATTCTAAAATGTTTATTAATTTTCTCTAAGATTTTACTCTAATTTAATAGAACATGTTGTATAGAAATGATAAAAATATATCTTTAATGACAAAGCTTAAAAAAAATTCCACCCTCAATCAAAATTGAAATTGATATATAGAGTACAATAAATTTATCCATTCCACTAAAAAAATAAATATTGATTTTCTTAGAAATATGACTTTCATTTATTAAAATATTTTATTTATATATGATATGTAATAATATTTCATTAAAAACAGTACTGTACCTACATTTTGTTGAAACTTATAAATACCTCTCATGATAAAATATGCTTATATATATTTTTTTTAGAAACCCTAAATAACAATATCAACTATGATAATATTACCTTAATTGAAATTTATATCCTTAAGGAATAAATTAAAGATTGTCAGATATTCTTATACCTAAAATAAATATGTTTATTTATTTGAATTAATAGGTTCGAAGATTTTTTACTGTATTATATGAGATCGTATTTCATTTGTGTATTTAATTTATGTTTTAATAGAATTCAGTTTTTGGGAAAAAACTGAAAGTAGTTCAGCGAAGTTCCTTATAGAATTACAAATATTCAGATGAAATATATATCTTAGTGGAAAGCAAGGTCTTCGAAAATATATTAACTCAAGTAAATAGAAATATTTAAATTAAGTATTAGACACAATCTTTAATTATTTCCTTACAAATTAAAAACTTAGTTTCACCAAAATACACCATTTATTTATATTTAATATGAGAAATAGTATAGAATAGGTATAGATATAGTTATTGAAATAATAATAAGATCAAGGCAGCCTAAATTTTCCACTATGTGTATAAAAACTTTCGCAACGTTTCGACAATCATTATAGTCTTGTTATGATTTCTCACTCTATAATACTATTGATAACGATTTATTATTAAAGAGATTCACAAATAAATCTGAGCTGCTGAAGAAGTCGAAATCACTCGCAAAAACGTACAATTTCGATTGATTATTGTTTAAAAAAAAAAAAAAAAAAAAAAATTTCAATTAAATAAATAAATCATGCACATGAATTATCCTATATTTATTAATATTTTGTTTTTGTATTATTTACGAATTAAGTTTATAATAAAAAATTATTAAACTGAAAGTTTCTTTTTGCCGAGAGTAGCCGAATTTTTATAAATTAAAGGAGACAATAAAAGAGTGTGTCTTCTGCTAGAAAAATAAAATTTTTAATTTATTTAATTTATTTATATATAATCGTTATAAATAAATTAAAAATTTTATTTTTCCAGCCGAAGAAACACTCTTTTATTGTCTCCTTTAAAAAATTATTACTAATAATAAAACTTGAAGAAGAGAATATCTTTGTCGAAACGTCGTGAAAATTTAATTAGGTAAATCAAACTAAAACTTTAAGCTGCCTTGTTTTTTATTGTTTCATTAAATAACAGAGTTTGAATAAATAGCTATAATTGTTGTTGTTTCCATAGAAGACAGACACTAGGAACGAATTCTTATTTTCCGATATATAAATAAAGCGTTTTATTAAAATAGTATAAATATAGATTCCAAATGAATTGTTGAAACTTTGATAGGTACATTAAAGTTTAAAAAAATACAAACATATATGAACCTTGGAAGTTTCATTTTTCTTTATGTGAATTTCTTTAATAATAATAGAATAGATATTAAGCAAGTTAGTGTTGGTTTATGCTGGAAGGGCATCTCGTCAGCAGCTGCTAATCTCTTTCTGGTGGTGTATTCGCTATAGACACGGAAGACAGTCCATCAGCTGCGATGTCAACCTCGATGCATACTTATCTGCGCGTGAATCGTCGGAAGACCGATCTGATGCCAACGATCCCCTCGATCCGGGACTCCCTCCATCCGCGACCATCGACGGCTTCCTCTTCCTCCAGGACAACCCCATTCGCCAGGACGCCAGGTAGGGCGTATTCCATGTCGCGGCTTGACCAACTCTCTCAGCCCCGTTTACGACGTCCGTTAACGTCGACGTCCACGGCGGCGCCCTTGCCCCCGGTGGCGCCCTTAAGACGGGGCGCCGCCCATGCACGTAGTATGAGTCATTTGGCCGCCCAGGGAAGCCAGCTCACCGCGACAGACAGAACAAGGAGTATGTCCCAATTGGGCCCGCAGGTGCTCTCCACAGCGCCGATTCCTCCCCCTAGGATGACCAGGGCTGAGCGCCTAAGACAGCGAGCCAAAGCTCACAACCCAGGTAAGCGCTTGTTTTTCTCACTAGAGTCTTACCAAGTAACAATCTTATTCCGATTACGATTCCTTTGAAATTAGACTGAATTAGACTTTGGAGATCCAATTTTCCACCATTGATATTTAATTTTTATTAGATTAAAAATAAAAAGTTTCGGGAGAAATTACTTAGATTAAACATAAAAAAAAACTGTTTTGAATCTAATGTTATAGATAAATTTGCTCACATAATCCAGGCCTTTATATTTTGGTTCAATTTGTGAGAAAACGACAACTCATCTTACAACATGAGAGCAAAATCTACAATATTTTGCAAACGACATTCATAAGGAGAAATCATTGAAGATGTCCTCTGCTAGATGCAGATAAACATAGACATAGGTTAATATACCAAATATAAATATGTACCTGTATACATAATTTATTTGTTTGTCTCTATAGTTTCGCTTTGTCCATCATCAGTCTTTTTAATTAGAAATATTCTACACAGGAGTTTTTTGTAAACTCACACTCCTGATGATGGGCTAAAAACCCGAAATATGTATAGAGAATTTAAAATAAAACTCCAAAAATATAATTAATTTTTTTTTTAATTTTTACTTGTGAAACACCACTATAACCTTTTTTAAAAAACTCCTGTGTTTATTATGTTTCACTATAAACCAACACCGCTTTCCCTAAATGTTTTAGAAATATTCTATGGTACCTGTTATTTCTATTGGGTTCACATTCTAGGTCGAGAAATAACAGGTAGAATATTTCTAATTAAAAAGACTAATGATGATTTCATATCTTTGAAACTATAGTTTCTAACAAATAAATTATATTTACATATATACATTATATTGAACTATATGTTTATTTGTATCAAGTCTAGGACAACCTCATTGATTTCTCCATATGAATCATAACTCTGTTATTCTCGGCAAACTAAATATTTTCAACTAAGCCATTCCCATTGATTTTTTTTATAAAATCTACTCTGCTACTTCAGTCCATTAGAACTTTCTAATCAGATATTACTATTAAAATCAACAACGCTTCAACATCTGATTCTGGAGTCATTTTACAGTGCTTGTGAATATGTATATCCATAAAATAAACCCCAGAGCGTTTATTGTTCTTTTCGCTTGAAAATGACTCTAGAATTAGGAGTCGTAACTTTGTGCATTCTACTAAGAATATCTGATTATAAATGTTAAATCTAGATGGTTTCAGCTTAAGTTTCTCTTTCGAAAAACAATTCAATCTTCAAATCATCAAATTACTATTGAAATAAAAAAAAATGTAATTAAATAACTCTATATTTCAAAACCCTAAAAATAAATTTTTTTATTAAAAAAAAAAAAGAATTCGCCCACGCGATTTTTTTTTCTTTTCTTTTTCGTTATTCAGGATTTTCGTTCGACAATTCTTTTATTTTTAGATCTTGTTTTAAAAGTGTAAAATAGCTATTTTTATTGGTGCAATGTAAATTTTTGAATTTGGTTTGAAATCATAAATAACGTAATGAATGCAAAGCATATTTTAATTTATGACAACAAGTAGGTACTTATATTAAAATAATGTGATAGTTTGAAGAAGCCTCAATATTAGGCGAAAGTCTCAAAATAAACTCGTTTTAAGCATTTAAAAAATATAAAAAATCCAGAATGTGATCAATGGAATTATTTTTCGATTTCTATATAGACATGGGAAAATCCAATGAAAATTGTTTCTATTTTGATAAATCAATACTCTGGTTAAATCATCCAGCTTTAATGAGATGAATGATATTAAGCTAAATTTAGGCATTGTTCGACAATGATTATTATTATTTTATCCGTTCAACACGGAATTTCACACCCTTCCATATTTATAATTCAAAAATTTAAATAAATAAATAATATAAAGAAAAAATATTATTCATTTGGGATACTGCTAGCTCATCAGTAGAATACCATTTTAACATTTTAAATAATCTCTGGCTGATATCAGATTATTTTTTCTCATATACAAATTAAATTTAGAAATTACTTTAGATTATTACCTCAGTTGCTGTCTATTATTCAAATGAATTTCCAAATCAATGCATAGGAATTACGATTGTAAATTCTTAAATTCAATTTTATTTTATTTTTTTAGATTACTAAAAATAATTTTTCAATTCGATATCTAAACTCAAAAGTAAATATATATAATTATATATAATGAATTTTGAGAAAATTGGATAATATTAAAAAATTTTAAGGACTTTTACTAAATTTATAGTAAATTCAACTTACTGCAATGGGGCCAGAAATTCCAAACTACGTTCTCGTGGTCAATCACCTATAGAGTGTCCGTACTGTGAGCCGAGTTGACTATAACATTCTTAATGAACTTAAAAATTTTCTAATTTCAAAAAAAATGTTTTTATTTGATTTTATTTTTTATTCTACAGTCGTTGATTTAGGGGCTAAATATTCTCTCTATATGGACTTCTTATACGTGATCCTTACTTTTTTAATCTATTTTGGTGAATACATTATTATTTTTTTTTCACACTGGCGGATTCAATTTACGCGGCTTTTAACCGCGTAAAAAATCTAATTAACCGCATATTCCGCGTAAATCGAGGAATGGGTGTATATTTGATGCAAGTTATTCGAATACTTCTGCAAGATATATCTATATAATAAATAAATAAAATATAAATATACAGAAAAAAATTTCGATTTGGGATTTCGGATAGAGCTTATAATATAGTAGGAATATAATTATAAAAGGGTTCATTTTTCGGGGGAGGGGGGCGGTCTGTTGGTGATGAAATATTTTTTCTTTACAATATTTACTTATTCATTATCATCTATTTCAAAGGAATCATAATCAAACTATAATTTTATCCCACCCCTTCTTATTTTAATTATTTTGCGTTTCGTAGAACTTGTGTAGTGGCTTAGATTTTGTTGTATGTCACAAATTTGCTTAATGTATTGAAATTCCTATAGAAAAAAAATTCAGTGTCCATCCAACCATTCATTTATTTTTTTACTTTTCATAGTGATAAATTAATTCCATTCCAATCTGCATGGCTAAATAAATATTTTGTTTTTGTTTACAAAATAAACATTTGACTCACATTAAGGGAACAAGTAGATTAATCAAAGAATCAAATTTTTATCAGAAAAAATACTTTCAAATAGCTCTTTTTAAAATTTAATTATTGGTTTATTTACAATTGATTTATAAATGCATGGGCATGGATGAATGAAAGATCGCTTAAATTCATTGTTTTGTTTCTTTTTTTGTCAATTTGTTTTACACTATTCATCGATATACCAAAATATGTATAAACTTACCTCATATAATCCACTGTTTTAATTTAATTTATTATCCCTATTAAACAACACAAGGTTTCATTATAAGTTTTTTTTAATATTTCAGTTATAATTTATTTCTAACCACTTACAACTATTAATAGTTTACTAAAATTACATGATTTTTATCTTGTTCGAAATTACCTGGTTATTTTTTTCTTTTGGCCAAAATATTTATTGTCTTATAGAATGGCGGTCTGGAACTATAATTTTTAGGACAACTACAGTTGGCGTTATGAAAGCAGAACCATTAACCCGATTAACACTGTTTCCTTTTTCATGACAGGAGAAGAACCCTAACTGATGTGGCAACTATGCCCTCGCTCTTTACACTATGTCCCCTGGTGTTAAGCAGATTAATGTTTCTATTTTCGGATCGCCAACTATGACTACTAGCGTGCTAAAAATTAATTAAATACCCGTATTTTATTAATCAATCGATGAATTATCGAAATTCAATAGATTATAGAAATATGTTAATCCATGTTGACTAAATTCTATTATGTAAAATTCTGAAAAAGTATTTGGGTTGAATTTAGTTGAATAAGATGATCCTATAAATCGAAAAAATCTTAGAGATCATCAATCTGACCATAAATTCATCTAAGATATTTATATTAGACTGAAAATGAAGTCAATTTCTTCAAAATTAGAGTGTCTGGTGAATGAAAATATATTTATATTAAACAGAAAATATAATCTTTAATTTCTTATAAGTTACACACTCTTAGAAAAATACAATTATAATTGTAATTAAATTAACATAATAAAATTCCTAAACACTTTAAATTTTAAATAAATTAAATAAATTATGTTTAGTAACTCATCATCCTCTAAGAAACAAATCAAAATGATTTTTTTTTTTTATATATCTATTTTTAACATAGGTACATGTCTTTTGGTGCATTTTGGAGATATATAATATATAATATTTATTGTATATAAATAAAATATTCAATTCATATAGAAAAGGGGAGGAGGAATCACTCGTACTCTTTTCCAGCATCTATAGGTACTATACCTAAAATAATTAGCTACTAGGTGCTGTCATTTCACCATGGACGAGCAGGAAACAAATCGTGAATATAATTGGTGATTTTTTTCAAATTTGTATTGGTAGTAATAATTTGTTCATTTTTGTCAAAATTATTTGTTATTTTTTGCTTCCAACTTGTTATATAATTATATTTATATCTATATAAAAAGTCTTTAAATTTTAAGTTCCTTTCGTATCACTAAGAAGAGGCCATTATTTTACATTTTATGGTAATTGCACGGATTTTTTTTACTATAAAATGCAAGAATCTGCACCACCTTTAAGTGATAGATCCTTATTTTTTCCTGAAAATAATTTGGTGTTGATGCATTTTTTTAATGTGTGAAATTACCTTCTACATTTGTTAGGCTGGAAAAGTGTCAATTGCCTATAAATTCATTCAGCATAAAATTGTATAAAACAATTTCTAAAATTATTTTTAAACTAATACCTAAAAATAATTTTCTTTTAAATTATAAAGTTGTATAAAGTGATTTTGGTTTGAATGAATTTTAATATTTTTTTTCTTTTTTTGTCGGGGGGGGGGGGTGAGAGTGAATCGTTTAAATTTTTAGGTATTATGTTTTATAATATAACTTTACTATACAACTATAATGATTTAAATATATAAAATAACAAATCAATAGGTTTAAAATACTAGGAGTGTTTTACCATACATGCTATATAATAATAATCTTATGTGAATACACCTAAAATCCTAATCTAACCATTTTTACCATGTGCTATTTTTTCTTTTTGTCCACTTGATTACATCGTGAAATGACAGAATACTTGTACATATAATTATTTAAGCTGGGATTAAAAATAGCCAGCAAAGAAGTTTTTTTTTTTAATCTAATATTAAAAATATGACAGAATAATAAAACAAATATCAATTACTTTTAAATAAATTAAGATTATTATGTAGAAGTTAGTAAATTCTAGGTACTCTACCAAATTTAAGGGTTATTTGTTACACTAGTGAAATCAATTTAATAATTTAGATAAATTTTCTATTGATTAACCACAAAATAGCACTATGTCTTCTTTTTCTCTTCTACTGAAGTAAATAAATTTTTATTTGATTATAGTATTAATTCAATCGTCAACCAGTGGGGTCCAAATTTTTTTAGTAAATTAATACAATTAAATAAAAAAGAATTTAACTTAATTATTAAATTTATTTCAATCCTGTGACATATATAATTCTTGAGGTTTAAAGAATATAAAATATACAGTCATTAAAGTTTTAGAAGAATAGTTTTCTAAATTAGTTGGTTTGTTCGAAAGGCGAGTGATTCCCCTACTCTCTCTTCGTATTCAACCTAATACATCGGACTTACACTCTAGGGAACTTTTGGCATGTACACTTTGAATGAGAAATTTCTAAGTACTCATACTCAAAATTTCCTAGTGCGGTCTGATTGCATTAAGTCGAATACGCTATTACTAATGAATTATTTTTAATTCCAATTCTAACCAAAAATGGCGTACATTTATGTAAAATAAAAATAAAATAAATATTCTTTAATATTCCGAAATCTTTCTTCACTTTCTTGATCTCTTTCTCTTATTCTTATCTTTCTTTTCTTTTTGTTCTTTCTTTTGCGCTTTTGCATTTTCCAAATGTAATACTTTTTGGGATTTATGCCTGGTGGTGGTGAAGGTGATGGTATTAGTGGGTGTCTGCCTGCCTGGCATGTGTTATGCATGATATTTTCTCTCCATACCCCGAATAATTTACTCTCTCTCTCTAGCTGGTTTGTTTGGCAAAGGTCTGAATAAATCTATCCTTATAAGATGTCAGGACGTAAGTATCAAAATTCTCTTTAATTTTTACTCTTTGATGATGGGCCAACCTACCAAAAATTGGTGTGTTACGCCGGTGGTGTAGGTCTCTTCTACTCTCTGGTGGTGTGCAGCAAGGTAATCCTGACATTTCATCTCTTTCTAATGAAATTGGGTTTTTAATATACTATATAAATATTAAATAATACTAAATAAATAAATAAAATCATTAAAATTTCATAAAACGGTTTTACAATAAAATCAACGTAAGTGAGTCAAACCAAAATAAATATTAACCTCATTAGAGTTATTTTTAAATGTTCATATTTTTTACATTGAAAGGAAGAAAATGTGATATTAAAAGAGGAGATAAAAATTGATAGTTTCGATTTTATGTTCTTATTTCGTTTGATACGCGATTTCGTTTATTTCATTAGATTCTGAAAATAATGACAAAAATAATAATAAAAAATATATATATTAAATGTATCTATATTCAATATTGTCGTTTTTTAAATCATTGGTTTAAGCGGGGGTGAAAGAGAACCAATCTTAATATAACAGACATTTATAGCAATAACAGATCGATATGAAAAATCTCTTCGATTTTCCGGTTATTGAGCATCACATAAATACTCACCAACCTTTTCCAAAATTTGACTTTACTTTGTTGAATCTTTTAAAGGTTATTCAGATGTTCGAAATGTTTTTGGCATTATTGAATTCATAAAATCAAATATATCTAATACTTTACCTTGGTACCTCTCTTAAATTATCATATTAAGTTGAAATTTCTCTGGTGGGCTTAAACTTATAGTAGAATTTTAGAAAAGGTTTCTCAAAATTCGAAAAACTCAATTGTTACCCAAGTGTAACTTTGCGTTTGGATATCGAAAAAGCTACCGTAAAAAATTTGGCATTAGTAATTCAAAAGATTTTGAAATCAAACATATTTTTATCCCTGGGCAACTTTCGTAGTTTTATTAAACATGACAACTTAAGAGAATGCATCTTTTATGTTGGCCCGGCAGAAAAATTTGGAGGGTGGGCATCAAAAATGTGCATTATTTCGGGTAATAAAGATTTTTATATAATTTAGATATTTTTTTAGTAGTTTAGGTATAATGTATAATCACATTTTTATTATATAAAGTCTATAATATTGAAAGCGATGGTTTGCGTTTTTTTTATCCACTCGGTTATTCAATATTTTTTGCCTAAACACTTAATTTAGCATGTTGGGCGCTCGCCTAACAGCGCCCACCCCTGGCGCACTTTTAATTAGAAAAATAGGAAATGAACTCACGTGAGATGTTCGTCAAATTGTAAACATTTTGAAAAAAAAAATCATTTAACAAGGACGCCAGTAGGGTAGGCTAGTACGATCCAGAGGCGCCCATTAGGTTGCATAGATACAGGCGGAGACCTTTCTTTCCATAGTACCTAACTTTAGTTAAAAGCAATATATTATTATTTTAGACTTTAAATTCAGGAATAAGGTCGAATTTTATTTGCAGCCAGAATTGAATAAAATTTAATTTTTTCTTTCAACCTATTGATCCATCAAGCCATATCTCTATGCACAATTACACGAAATTGATGTAGGCTTGGTTATAATGTTTTTAAAATGGTAGTATTGATAAAAGTTTAGTTTGTTAGCACATTTTACATAATAAATAATAATTAGCAGTGGAGACGCCAGTTTTTTTTCTTTTCGGTTGGGCGGCACCCGGCAGAAAAATTTGGAGGTGCCCAGCCAAATTGTGCTTTATTTCGGGAATTCAGATTTTCGTATAATTTAGATACTCTTTTTTTTTAATAGTTTAGGTATAATATATAATTATTATATTTTTATTATATTATATAGAGTCTCTAATATTGAAAGCGATGGTTTACCTTTTTTTTATAAATTCGACATAGAAAAGGATAAAAATCCTCGAATGCAATATTAGAGCGTCGCAATTCCTACGATCTTCTTTTCTGCCATCCTCAATTAAATCCAATGGAATGCGGATGCAACCAAGACTATAAAATGCCAACAGCACACAAGGTCTGTAGGCGACCACCCGGCTCAGTGCAATTAATTTAAAATAGGGGTGGTTATATTAAAGCCAAAGACGGATGCACTTCATCCCTAAAATAATTTTTCTGCTGCCTCAGAACTGAGTCATATATTTTTTTGATTTATATGTTCCTTTCAACCTGTGCTTTGAACATATTCAGGCCGTTCAACAGAAGAACAACATTTACCCATTTTAATGTAGCAAGAGAGATAGGGCACCGTAGTTCTTGTCCTGAACCCAAAACAATTAAGAATTAGAAATTAAAGTTTGAATTTTTATTTAAGCCACACACGATTAATTTATAAAAATGTATTTAAACAAATAATTACAATATAAATAAATAAATAGTGTATTTATATTGCAATTATTTGTTTCAATAAACAATTTTAAATTAATCATGTGAGATTTAAATAAAAATTCAAACTTTAATCAAATTAATTACAAAAATAAAAGCTTCAACAGCTTCATTACTAATTACAAATTACATTATCATTTTAAATTGTGCAGACTAAAAGAGATATAGAAATGTTTAATAAAAAAAAAAACACACTCATTCTCACCATTTAAATTTTATCGGAATTATTTTTATCTTAATTGAAAACTGAAATAGGTGTATTTAGTGTAAAATCGTTTTATGAACAAAATGTATATAAAATAAATTAAGTATTAAAAAAAAAAATACTCTGGACAAACCAAAGTAACAAAAAAATAATAAAAAAACAACACCCTTAGTGAGGGTGAACAAGAAGGATAGGGGTAGCTGGAGAAAGGGAAGGCTGTTTATTGGTGGCGTTGTCTCGGTGATGGTGATAAGGAGAGACCCCGCATTTCCCAGCCTGGCCACTTGGTACCTCCCTCTACCCTTATTACTTTCCTATAGATTTAAATGAAGTACAAAAATATAACTTTGCACCAGTATTTCAGAAACATTAATAAAAAAAATCAATATTTTTCTCATTTTGCACATTGAGTGTTTTATTTAAGCACCTAGTCGTAAAAAAATACTTTTTCTAATAGAAAGCACTTGTATTTTATTTAAATGTAATTTTGTTGTGAGTCTCTTTTCATATTCTATAATAGAAATATTTTATATACCCCCAAGCATATGGAAACGAAAATGGATTCTGAAAAGTAATTTCCCTTTAAGCTTCGTGCGGATTTTTTAAAAAAAAAAGCAGCTAAATGGAGTTAAACTTGCATACCTAGGTCTGATATTACAGTTTTAATTCCAGTTATACAAGCGTGCGAAACGGTCGAAATATGTATATATGTATTCTTATTATTATTTATTTAGCACTTTTTACTTTATAATATATTAGCTACATTACATATTCGCGCAAGGGTTACTAAATCAATTAACTAATAATTTTCTGCTTCAATTTTGCTATATATGTTCAAAAATCTTTTGGAGGAAAAATCATAGTAGAAACTGTTTTCTGTCTGGTTTCAGATATTTCAAAACAATGTATTGAATTTAATACTTTGGCCCTCGAATCCTGTACATGTCAAGCTATTAAATAGTTTTTAGAAGCCAGGCCTGTGGACCTCCGAGAGGATCAGCGGACCAGAATTTGGGAACCGCACAGTTCTAATAAAAATATCTAAAGCCGGTTATTTGACAAGCATGTATGAACAATCTTATTGTAAAAGCATGCTTGGGTGTCTTTAAGATAATTTTGCACAAGCCAAAACTTGCCAGATAGATAGATAATTCACATCAAATTGAGGGAATTCAAACCAGAACACTTTCGTAGCAAAGGTGGTAAAAAATTTAAAAAAAAAAAATCGGAAATCATATGCGAGGTTTCGTTATTTGTCTGTCTGTCTAGTTTGTCATAAGTTTATGATACTAGGAACTTTGGAATGTTCGATATTTAGACTTTGTTATCCTATAAATATTTAATTTGTCAATGTCATAAAAAAATTACACCTTAGATCGAACAGGTCTTTTTTTAATTATTTTGACGTCCCAATAGCCCTATGCATATTCCCTTTGCATTCGATTGATTTAAAAATCTATGCAAATTCATTTAAAGTAACTTAGTGTGAGTAATTTCGGTAGAAATAATTTTGATTTTAGCTTGTATGACAGATGAAAAAAGGGAGCTCTGGGAATTTGAGTCCCACACACCCTTGGCCGATTTTTTAACTCTTTTTTCACTAATTTATCATTTGAATGAAAATAATTGAAAAAATTAATTCACGTTTTAAAAAATGACATCCGTTGACCATATTAATAACCCTAGTACGCCTATTTGAACCAACCGTTACGTCACTTTTTGCAGACTCGTTTCAATCAAATATATTTCTCCCAAATTACTTCTAAAAAAATTAACGAAATTAATAATAAAAGATATTTTATACTAAGAGAATCCATTTTCGTCGCCTTACCTTATTCAATTGCAAGCTCACTTGTAAAACCAATATACGTAATATGTATAGCTCGAAACTTTAATTATTATTAACGATCAAATAACATATTAAGCTTTTATTAATTAGACCATTTAATTCCTTTTTTTCTGTAAACACAATTACATAATAAGTTTTTTTTCGGATAGGCTACCCTTTGATTAAATAAAAAATTATAACTAAAATCTCCACGCCGTTTCGGAGTCTCTTTCTGAAATGTTTTCTAGTATTGACTAGTTGCCGATACCAAATGGATGTCTCTATTACACTGATTCAGTAATCTTATATTGTCAGATATCCCGATTCAAATCGTATTAGTTAAATTTTTGAATTGATTGGTAAATTATAAACTTGAATTTCTTAGTCTTTTCTACTTACAGCACTTTGGCGAACGAAGCATGGTCAGTAGAAATTTCTCAATAGTAATTTCAAATACGCATGCTCAGTTCGCCTGAGTGCAGCGCAGGTGCTTTAAATTTCATAAGCTACTAGAAATCTAACCCTTTGAGAGTTTACGGCATTTCCAATACGGGCAGAAACTAGCCAATATACTAACACTTGAAAAAGACTCCAGAAATTAGTTCCGAAATAACGGACAGCATTTAATAAAATAGTTAATTTTCTACTTACATTAACAAGCAGAAAGTCTTTTTACTATTATTAACTTGACAACCCTAAACATCAACATAAAACTTTATTTAAATAATAATAAATAACTCTAAAAAGTGTATAGCAAAAAATATCATGAAAAATGGTGCCTCAAGTGAGTTTAGCGATCTTTTAAACAAATAGGTAATAATAATAATAATAATAATAATTTCTTTTTAAATTAAAAAAATACATTTGAATAGGTTCATATTTTATGAAAAGAGATATATCATCATGAAAAAATTTCAGTAAGTAAAGAGCTAGAATTTAAAAAAAAAAAAAAATTTATTTTTTAATTTTTTTTTTCTAAATCTGTGCATTTGAGATATCATTTTGATAATAATTAAAAGACATAATCTAATATTTTCATTTTTTTATAAAAGAACTTTTTTGAGTAATTATCCTTTACGCTGAAAAAAATATCTTCTCTTACCAAATCTGTTCCACTCCGTAATCTCA
The DNA here is from genome assembly GCA_024734495.1 of Forficula auricularia. Classification (NCBI taxonomy): domain Eukaryota; kingdom Metazoa; phylum Arthropoda; class Insecta; order Dermaptera; family Forficulidae; genus Forficula; species Forficula auricularia. The sequence goes on along the minus strand of JALMQS010000128.1, from coordinate 37,991,115 downwards.
ATCATTAAAATTTTTAATTAATATTATAGATAAATCTTTATTTTACAATTAAAATTCATACTTCAATGATTTTACGGTAACAGTAAATGACATCAACTATAATCTTATTTTAAAATTGTAATTTCTTCTTTAAGAGTAACTGTGTCCTACCTTCTTATGATTTAAGAGACCAAGTTTACTTTGAGCTTCTCACAGATGTAATTCTTTCACAAATTGTTTTAATTTAACGATTTTAAAGAATATGAGTATAAGTTAAAATTAGAAGAGAGGCAACCAGGAAAATAGAAATTTAATTTTCTTATGTCGTCGTTTCGATTAAGCATTTAATCTTCATTTAAGCAAAGAATTGCTATTTTTTATAACAAGTATTTTTGTTTTGAAAAGTATATTGGTTCTCGAAATGAAATAAAATTGTTGCATACTTTCAATGGGCAATTAAAATGAATGATTTTTTCAGAAAAGGGTGCCTATATAAGGTTTGAAGTCTCTATATCTTCCAGTCCAAAGACAAGTTCAGACGAGTTTTAGTCGAATAAAAATTGTTCTCGCTGAGGATCTATTATTACAAAAACTATTATAAAAAAGGGAATCTTTGGACTAATCCATTTGTAAGACCTCTCAAAATATAAGATCGAAAATAACTAAGAATGCAATAGACAATAAATCATAGCTTTCTAGAATTAATTTCTGACTTCTATCCTCACTCACACAAAGCAGTATCCATTTGGGGCGAAGGTCCCAAAATATATTTTTTTAAAATCTAATGTTAAATTTTAAAAATAACGAAAATGATTCGCTTAAATTTGTAAAAAAAAAGCAAAAATTTCAAAAAATTAAGGTAGTTTTTTGCACATCGTCCCCTGGCTGAAAAGTCACAAAGCGCCACAGATTTAAAATCTTTTTTCAATAAAATTAATAATAAATCAAGCATTTTAGAAATTTTACAAAACAACAAATCAAATGAACGATACAAAATTTAATCATCTTGTGTCCATGGACATTTTAAAATTGTTCGTTTGGCTACAAGATCACTCTCACGAGTCTCCATTAACTTATTGTTCGTTAGAGTTGAGTTTTAATACTTTAGATTTATACATGTGACGTCACGAAGCTTATGACTCGTCCCCCCCCCCTTAACATGTGACATAATTTGTGGATGGCTCCTGATGAAGATTAAATGATTGATCGAAACATCGCCAATCGAATTTTTATTTTCCCGGCTGCTTCTCTTAATTCAACTTTTAATAATACACGTCTTCATTTTTTTAAAGAATAGGAGTATATTTATTTTATATAATATTTTAAGTACGTTTTGACTGGTTTGCTTTTTACTAATTTAATGATCCAACCATTTCAACAATCAAATATTTTAAAGTCTCCGCATACTTACTATTGACATATATTACGAAATATGATAAAACTTTTCTTTTACAAGTTTCTTTTAAAATTATGATGGTTGATATCAGTAGACACAAAAAAGTGATTTCTTTCAAAAATTAAAAAAATAAGGTCCTTTTGATGTCATTTCTGGTTTAACCCAAAATATCAGACCTTAATTTCCTCGGAAAATATGTATATATTCGAGAGTTTATAATAAACAAATGAATTTTTGAATTTATTTGTTTATTAATGGTTGAGATATTGCATTGGACCAGTTTTGGTGCGCCACCCGTATTATAATAAAATTGAGCCCGTATTTCTTTATTCTTTTGATCTCTTTTTTTTTTTTTTTTCTTTTTAATTAATTAAAAGTGGCATTCCCCCTCTTGTTCAAGTACGTGGATTTTTCTGCCTCTATTGACATTCAGCTTAGAATATAATATAATATATAACATTTATATATATTTATTTATTTATAAACAAAACAACTTTTGAAAATTCATGCGTGGCTCGCTTTGTGAAACATATTCATCAAAGCTTTAGAAATATAAAGAAATATAGACACAGCTCTTTCCTTTTTGCAAATGATGACTCTTTGGCTCTTGAGTGTATAAATATGACAAATCAATTACTCTTACTCTAATTTATTATTATTATTATTGTTACTATAATTATTATGCATTTTATTTTTTTATTTTAAAAATCGTTTATTGTCTGATAAAAATATTTATCAAGGGAATGGAAGAAAAGAACCTCTTTTTACTTTTAATTCAATCGAAATAAAATATTATTTTTTATATCTATTTTAAATATTATACTAGTTTATATTTTGGGTAATATACCAATAATGCTTCACTATCACTCGTATGAATTCTGTTAATGGGCAATTTTAATGTCTATTTTTTATTAGTTAATATCTGCGTGATAAAATAATAATTCCATATTTTTCGCGTAAAAAATTTAAAAAAAAATCTATATTATTTATACTAATAAACAAGTGAATGTCTTGAAATATTCTATAAAAATATTACCCGAGCAAAATTTATAATCTAATGACGTCAAAATGCTACGACAAATTATAACGAGATATTTACTTATATAGTTTCTCCACTAGTAGGTACAACATGAACGTCACGTGACTTTTTTGAATCCTCGTTGATTCATTGGCCATTTGCAATTTACGACATCAAAGCTACTTTTTAATTGGAAATTAACTTATAGAAAACTTTAATAACGATTAAATATTTTTAAAGCTTTTTTTTTCAATTAGTGTATTTAAGCTAGATTATTTGGTTTCTAATTTTTGCTTATAACAATTTTTAATAAAAATAAATTTGATTATAATTGTCCATATGAAAATTCTATCTTTTGGGACATTGTACCATATATTTCTATTAAATAACATGAATATATTTAAAAAATAAAATTCTATTTTGATTGAAATGAGATAGGATTTTTTTGAATATTTTTCAAAAGTTCTTCTGCATCTCTCGTAGCTTTTCCTTGGCTTCCATGGCATGTCCAAAACAAACCAACCAACCACCCTCTCTCTCCCCATTTCAGGTCTTCGCTCCGGGGAGATTACACCAACGCCACCCTCGCGGCCTCTGAGCTCGCTCAGTCAACAAAGTACCGGAAGTGGAAGTGTGCAACTACGTACTCGGCCACCACAGGCTACTCCACGTCGGCCGAGACCTGCGAGTATCGCCGTGACAGGTGTGACTGAGGGGCCTGCGCCCAGGCAGAGTGAGCAACCGACTACCCTTCCTGGTCCCCCTGTCCTTCAGCCCCCCCAATGCACTGCATGCTTTTTTTCTTCTCTTTTTTCTCTTTATTCCCGGGAAAGATTTCCTACTTCTATCAATATAAAAATCTTGTTTCTTATTTCACTATCAATGAAAAATTAAAGGTATCAATGAAATAGAAATAAGATGAAGGTATAAAAATATATCTGAATAAATTGATGAAAAAATATCTTCAAATACAGATTAAATGTTGATACCTTTCCTTAAATTCATATTTTATCTCTTAATTTAATTTAGACATAGTTACGTTCAGCTAAGGTCCTAGCCAGCTGGACCGGAGGGGCTATGGTGTTACAGGACCCCCCCCAAATGTTGAGGTAAAAATTGAAGTTTCACAGCATACAATAAACGTTCAATGAGAATTTAATAAAAGAAAAAAAATATCTGATAAAAAAAGTAATCTGGGCATCTAGGAGGTCATGTCTCCTTGTCTACTACTCCTAGGAGTTGATCCATACTCGGTGGGTACCCCCCCTATCCCCCCTAAAAAATTTTCTTCCTACGACTTGGCGTTCAACGTCACCTTTATTCTATTGCTCCACTTAGTATTATACATTTAAATGATATTCGGAATGATTGGGCGGCTAGTTGAGTTGAACGTTCCTATACAATGATGACATTACGGTGGCTTTGTTTGAGGCTACGTTTGATGTTTCAAATGCAAACTAAACTAATTTCGATTCCTTTCGTCATTCTTTTGCGAATAACTTGCTCATATTTAAAAAAAGTTCTAGTTTTGGATTTATATCACTAAATCTGAGAAAGAGTAGCCATAATCAAACCCGCGGTGATGTCACAAATATAATCTAGATGAATTCAATCAACATCTTCCCAAATATAGGCCCTTGGCAAATAGATAAACAACATTGTGTAGTTATATCCAATTTGATTCTTTACAAGAAAATAAAAAAGTTCCTTGCGTTTAGCGTGATTTCTGGCAATGATTCTTTTTTATTATTATTCCTCTGTATGATGAAAAGAGCATGTTTAATATATAATTATAATCTTAGAAAGTTTTTCCCTCCACTTTTTTTTCTCTTTTATTTTAATCTATTTCTAAATAAATTATTCTAAAAACCTTCTACCGCGAGAATCAAAAAAAAAAAAAAAAATCAATCTCTACTGTGAAGTTTGTCCATAGTATATTAAAAGGTTTTTTCTTTTATAAATGAGAGAGAACTTGAAATCTAAATTTACTAATTTTGATTTGAAATTAATTCCTTCTTAAGTCCTTCTTCAGTGTCTGGTTTTTAGTTTTTAACTAATTAAAGACATTTATAATTGCATTGAAGCTGACGCTATTTTATTATTGGCATTGATTTCCAAAACATGTAGTTACTCCTCTGTTATAGAATATGTTGAAGTTTTATCTTTTGCGCGACCATTTTGTTGTATATTAATAATATAGTGTAGTAAACGCTACTGTATAGTAACCTCAATAGTTATACCTGCGAAGTTGACATTATATAGTAAGTACTGTTTATACGAATAATGAATATGAGCTGTTCTCCAGGTTTTTGAGAATAAAAATTTGAAAAAACTCGTTTCAACTCTTTATTGTCTAAGATGCAAACATTAATGGGTATAACTACTCGAGTTTTTGAGTTTTTCGCTATTCGCTCGGCGATGTCGTCCAAAATTACTATGTGGTGTTGAAATGCCTTTAATAATAGAAAATTTAAATTAAAGAACCTATAATTTATTTTATTTTTTCAACAATTTAATCAGAATTTCATGATTTTTTTAGGTATCTCTGGCGATTTGAGAGCAATCCGTGGTCATCCGCTGTCAGTTGCTAATTCGAGTGTACCTTCTTCAGGTGATCGGCCTCCGTTGCCGAAATCCACCCCCAGAAAGAGTATAGGTACTACAAATATCTCCGGTGGAGTTACAAGTAAACCAGAAACCCCTGCAAGAAAACCACAGGTGGAACGACTTGTTAAATCAGCTAAGGTATTTTCATCTTCTTTTTTTTAATATACAATTTTGAATGTCTTATCTATTTGAAAAAGTGGATGGAAATTATTTTGTTAAAAAAGAACAACTTCTGGGTTTCATACCTGTTATATGAGAATTTATATTTTAAGGACAATTTTATCAAAGATCTTAGTAGATTATTATATATATATATATATTATATGTCAGAAGGTTTCGCCCCCTCAGGAGTCGAACCCGCGCACTAACTTGCTATCCGGGCAGTTAGCCTAGCCCAAGGGGTGAAGCGCGATTGGAATTAGGTGTACACCGTCTTTGGAATTATTTGGAATTACTTTAGAATTCATTAGATAATCTATTGTCTTCTACTTGGAAATGAAAGTAGAAGTGAAAGTAGGTGTACACGATTTTAGGTCGCGGTTCACCCCTCGGCCTAACCCTAGAGAGATGAATTTCCTTTTTTTTTCTTTTTTTTTCTTCATATTATCTGCAGAGTATAATATTAGTCATCATATAAATAAAAACCATAATCGTCAATTAGATTCTTTGTTTTTTGATGATTGACACCTGCGCATTAAAATTAAAATTGTATTTTTTTTTTATTATTGGTTTTTGTATAAAAATATCTATAAAATTTTTTGATATTTCGCAAACAAGAAATCTCTTATTTTTCTGACTTATTCTACGCTCGACCAATAGCAAGGAGGTCTTTACTTTGATAGCTTTCCGCTTGAAGAATTCTATATGTCAAGTAGGTTAATGAAAAACTTCGGAAATGATTCTCGTTGTTTAGTTGAACACAAGTTAAGTCATTCGAGTTATTTTCAATTGAAGACCTAATTTATGACAATTTTAATTTCAATTAGACATCTCTCTCGCTAAGCCTGGTTGATTTAGTTTCTAGTTTTCCAAACCGAGAGCTCGCGTACAAGTCTCGCGTCCACTATTTTTTCTGTCAAGTATTCGATTCAAGACCATAATAAATTAGATAATAATTTATATTATATAGGAGTATTTAATAAATCTTTTTTAAGACAATTCGCTCATTTACTCATCTAATAAATAAATTATAAATGTTTTTTAGGCGTCCCCTCGCGTGACTCCCAAAGCTACTCCATTGCAGTCACCTGGTGCTGAAGTGCCGGCTCATATTGTTCCACAACAACCGCCTCCACAACCTCCTGTACAACTACAACAACAGCAACAACTGATAAATTCAGTCGAGATTAATCAACCCTCGGAACCTGAACCTGCTGCTACCATTGAAGAAGAGCCAAAAGAAGAAGAAATTGTAGAAACTAAACAAATCGAACCTCCGGATGTGATTCCAGTTAAAGTTGAGATTCAACCGGCTCCAGTATCCGCTCCAGCACCACCAGAAGTCAAACAAGAGGTAAACTTATACTGTGTTAAATTCACTTGAAATTATTTTTTTGGAAATGTCTGAAATGTGGAAAAAATCATTTTGAAGCTTGATTTTTTTTCTGAATGGATTCTAATAACTAAGATAACGCAAGAACGAAAAGTGATAGAAAATTTGTTCTAGTGCCAACATGTGTTTACTTCCAAATAAAAAAACTGATTAATTCTGGGGGTTTTCTAGCTTCAGAATTTCTAGTTCAAAAATACAGAAAATTACAAAAAAAAATCGAGTGACCTGGAATTTTCAGACAACTATAAGTAAATAAACTTCATCTCTGGGAAAAAGTTTTCTAATTTAAAATTTGGAATCTTGATGGTTTAATCTTTCTTTGGTCCATTATTCATGTAGGTACATTGTACAAGTACATAAATAAGGCAGCCCAGAGGTAGTGAGGAAAGAAAAATTAACACATATAAAATAAGGTGTAATTTATTGGAATCCTTCCTCCTTTCCTTTCAAACCGACGTTTCGGAGAATTTTTCCCTCCTTCTTCAGGGTTTCAAAGGGTCAATGAATGAAACAAATAAATTGTTTCCTTCTTCTCTCCACAGTAGTGTTCAAAAACTTTCTTCATTTTTAACAAAGGCATAGAAAAACAATTTTTAATTAAGAAAAGGAGAAAAAAATTGTTTTTCTATGCCTTTGTTAAAAATGAAGAAAGTTTTTGAACACTACTGTGGAGAGAAGAAGGAAACAATTTATTTGTTTCATTCATTGACCCTTTGAAACCCTGAAGAAGGAGGGAAAAATCCTCCGAAACGTCGGTTTGAAAGGAAAGGAGGAAGGATTCCAATAAATTACACCTTATTTTATATGTGTTATTTTTTTCTTTCCTCACCACCTCTGGGCTGCCTTCCATTACATTCAATTAAAATTTCTACCAGTCCGTCTCTCTCCAGAGAAAATTTCGTTGCAAAAAAAAACATAAATAAGTATTAATTTTTATATATGTAAGTTTTTCATTATAGATTCTTAATTTTGACGATACCTTTGAAAATGTAATGAATTTTATACTATGATATTGTATCTACCTCTCCTCAAACTGCTTGAGGGTCCCAAATAGCACTCTCGCTTTAGAAGAATACTTATTCAGCTATTATTTATTGCCTTTAAGATGTTTTGAAGACATCTTCAAGAGCGAGGCTGTAATTATCCTTAATAGCACATTAGGGCTTATTACGAGTTTTATAATATTCCTGCAGAATTTTTTATAGAAAAAACCATCAAATTTAGAAAACATTTGAAATTAAAAGCAATATGAAATACTTTATGACCAAGAAATAAATACATAGGTAGATATATAAATCGCCCCAAATTTCTTGCTTGCCTTCTGCACTATAAAATATGATTCTATTTATTAAAAATTTAATGACTTCTTATCTTATTAAAATCTAATCTTAGGGGGCCGGGTTAGCCGAGAGTGCTAGAGCTCGTGCCTGCTTGAAGACTCAGGCCCAATCTAACCGACAATAATCCAGAACCTGCACAAACTCATAAATATTATTATAGTACTAAAATTACATAAGATCTGTCTAAATGGACACTTATATTCGAGGCCATAACAAAAAATATGACAATTTTATTTTCATACTTTATTGGAAATTTTGAAAAATTAAATAAAAAACCTTGTGCCAAGCATAAAAGTACTGACAAGTGTGATGAACATATTATTTTGTATTTTTTCTAATGTCTCACTCATACGCTTAGAAACAGTAACATTAGTAACTACATATATTTTGATTGATTTTTTCAGGTGGTGGAAAAGCAGCCCGAGCTTTTGGGACAAGTTCTTCCTGAATTCGACGAAGTTATCGATATGTCAGCTTCCATGCGTACGCGAATCACAACAGAAGAGGAAGCCAAAGCAGCGTTGGCCGAACGTCGTCGTTTAGCTCGAGAGGCTGCAGAACGAGAGGCAGAATTAGAACGGCTACGTCTTGAGGAAGAGGCCCGCCTCGAAGAGGAGCGAATTCGTCAAGAGGAGGCCGAACAGAGACGTTTCGAAGAAGAACAAACACGATTGGTTGAGGAAGCAAGAAAGGCTGAAGAAGCTCGTCTATTACAAGCTATCGAGGTAAGGGCATCTTAGCTTAATAATATAATCGAATCCGATTAATTTAAATGTTTGTACTCGATTATTACTTAAAAAAAATGTTTCACTTAAAAATCTTCAATTTTTGCTTATTCGTGTTTATATTCTGAAACGTGAAGAAAAGCCTCAAACATTATTTATTTCTAGATATTAGTTCTTGAGAATAAGGAACACAAGGTTTAAAATGCTTATAAAAAGTTTCTTCAGACTTTACAACATAGATGCAACAAGTTATAAAAAATGCATTTTTAGTAATCTTAAAACATATATATAAAAATTACCCATCAATACCCAATCGTTGCACTAAATAAACGTTTTATAAATATTTAAAAAATTGTGTTCCTTATTTTTAAGAACTAATATTTAAATTTACAAATAAATACAAATCTTTCCTAAAGCAATCTAGAAACGTTTAGAATTCCCGCAGTTTACAAAGAGTGCCTGGATTTAGTCACTGGTTTTCCAGGTAATAGAAGTGGTCGCCTACCCTACAGGGGAACCTCAAAATAGATACGAGTTTTTCATTGCTAACGAATATCTTGGATCTTAGATAGATTGTGTCTTCTACTTAATATCAATATTTTTATTTATTTGAGACTATAATTTCTTTCTATCATCAATTTAGTATAATAAACATTTCAATTAGATATTTTTGTGTGTTTAGAAATATCAGTAACGTGGAGAAAAAATATTTTTAAGTGAATTTTGTCTGTCTTTGTGTCTGCTCTCTAGATACCAATACCCACAATAACTCATAAACGAAAAGTTCAAGAAAATTCTTCTATATTAAAATATTTGTATTTCTAGAATAAAGAACTGATCACTTACTAGGGCCTTATTTCCATTAAGGATTTAATATTATGAATATTTTATCTTCTTATTCAACTGAATCTCTCATAAAAAATTTAAAAATATAACTTATTCTACAATTTTTTGTGAATAAAATTTATTAATACTACTTATAAAAAATCATTATGAACTACATAGATTCTTAATTAGTTGGTGTTGTTTTTAGTGTATGTACTTAAAAAATGCCCGGAGCTCTAATTTAGAGAAAGTCGTTAGATTTTGGGCTTTCTAACTTGAAAAATGTAGGAAGTCAGAAAAAATTCATCAAATAGCTCAAGATTTATTGCATATGCTTGTATTAATATTAATAACTTCATTCTTGTGCCTGGTTTCAGTTTCTATCGCGAACTGTCCACTGACAAAAGAATTACCAAATTATTAAAATTTCGCGAAGAGCGTATCGAGTTTTGAAAAATGTTTTTTATTTACTTTTACTCCCAATTTTTAGTTCACTTTTAGTTATTACTTATTTTATTTGTTAAAGACAAATTAAAGGATATACTAATGTATTTATTAGAATATTAATTTCTTTTATCCTTATTATAAGTGAATGATTATAATTTCTTTTTTAGGAAAATGAAAAAAGAGAGGAAGAAGAGAAGAAAAGAAAAGAAGAAGAAGCTCGAGCCAAAGTAGAAAAGGAGGAAGCAGATCGGAAAGCTAAAGAAGAAGCTGAAAAGTATATATATATATATATATATAATATTTCTTAGAAATTTAGAACAATAGAGTAAACAAGTCAGTAATGTCATTTAGTTTTGTGAGTCCCAAGAAATTTCATTTGAAATTGCACCCCACCATGATTCCATATTTTTTTTTAATGAAAATGATGAGAGAAGGATTTACACCAAAAAGGTGCATCCCCTAAAGGCCTGGGTTGGCCCCTCCATCGTGAAAAGAAGAAGAAGAGGGAATTTTATGGGCTGGGGAGGGGTTGAAGGTATCTGTGGATACGGGTCTTAAACAGCTGAAGGTTATAAGTCGCGGGAAAGACGGTGGCAGGGAGCGAGTTCCAATCTCTGGAGGTCATAGGAATAAAAGAGTTGGCGAAAGAGCTTGTTCGATTTTTATCCAATTTGACAGCGAAGGGGTGCTGAACGTTCGAAAACCGCGTGTTTCTCGTAAAGAGGGCTTTACAGACACCATGATAATATCTGTAGTACAGGAAAAGGGCAGAAACGGTTCTTCGGTGAGCCATGGAGTCGAGTGAATTAGTTAGGGCCGGGTCTCCTATTAGTTTATTTGAATCGCATCCAGTGTGGCAAGATAATGTTTGGAGACGCCTCTCCACAGATGAGAGGCATATTCGAGACAGGGGCGAATTTGGGCCTTATACAGTGTAAGTTTTATATTATATATACCTCCCTGATTCAGGTATAATTTTTCATGAGTTTTGAATTTTTTTCAAATAATCACTGATGTTCATTACAAATAGTAAGACTATACACGATGATTTACAAACACATGATGTAAATGGATTCATTCATAAAAGCTAATTAAATCATTTTCAAAGGCAGACACTCCTTCCCTACTATTCGTTCCACTCTTTAATTCATTTGATTAAAGAAAGGCGCTTAAAAAGAAAATGGTCTCAAGATCTTTAAGAGTCTGTTTAGTGAAATTTCATCGGAGGATATCAGTAAACTTCTGTTTTATTCTATTTTCTCAATTATATACATATCTGCGCTTCTATGATCCTCAAATAGTTGATAATCTAGATTATATTTTACCTGCATATTTTTTTATTAAAATAGATGGATATGAAGAAAGGCTAACTATTTTTCTCGCCCACATGGCTTAAAGTGTCTATTACTATTACCATTACCTGTGAAAGTAATATATATGTCATCATCTCTAAATTTTTAATTAATAATATACATATACTTGTAATTTGTGTCGGCTTTATAGAAATGCTATTTTCTAAATTATTATGAAAAATTGCTCTGTATAACGATGACCAAAAATTTAATAAAATAATATAAAATATACATATATTGTTCGGTGATGAAGTAGAGATACTAAGGTCTTCTGGAGAACAGTTGGTGGCTTCTCTTGTAAATAAAAAATCTTTTTTCTAAGGAAAATAGATTTCTTTATTGGAATTTGTAAAAATTTTCCATACAGTTCCAGCAGATATTCTCTGCGATCTTCAGTCTCGTTTTTAATGTTCCAAGTACTCTAAAAAAATAGCCTTCATCAACGAACAACATAAATTACGTCCTAAGTAAAAAATTTGGTTTTCGATCACCTTGCAAAAAATTTAGTATATTTGGGTGATATTTAAATTATTTGTTCATTCAGTTAACATAAAAACCTTAAAGAATTCTTAAAATATTTTTTTACTTCATGTCAAAGTTACATTTTTTACTTCACCATACAGGGTATGGTCAAGTATTGTAATCGTGCATGAAAAAAGTGTTTTTTTCCTTCTTTTTTCGAAATATCTCAAAAACGGCTGAAAGTATTTTGATTAAAAAAATTGAGCGCAACTATGGCATTTCGCTCTACAAAAAAGCCCTAATAAGTGAACATCAAAAAAATTATATTTTTTGAGATAATAATTGTTTTGTCGAAATGTCTGTTAGTCTGTCTGGTTGTCTGTCTGTTAATTAGTCTCTGCGTTACCAAATTTTTGTGAACGAGCTAACTCAAAAACTAGTGTGAATTTCGAAACCAAATTTCCCAAGTAGTTTTGGTCCATTGAGATTAAGAGCTGATTAGATTTTAGAGGATATCGACCCAAAATTAAGGGGTTGGAGGGGGGGGGGTTAAAAATCTAGACCATTTGAGCAAACTCAACCAAATTTTGTATACATAATCAGTGGGACCCCAGAAGTCTAAAAGTGCAAAAACTAACCGCCCAAAATGGGGGGGTATAGGGTCAAAAAATGAAAATCTTGGCCATTTACCAAACTCAACCAAATTTTGTATACATAATCAGTGGGCCACCAGGAGTCTAAAAATGTAAAAACTAACCGCCCAAAATGGATGGAAGGGGGGGGGTCAAAAATGAAAATTTAGGCTCTTGTACCAAACTCAATCAAATTTTGTATACATAATCAGTGGGCCCCCAGGAAACTAAAAATGCAAAAACTAACCCCCCTCCCCTACATGATTATAAATAATTTTATTAAATATTTAATATAATTGAGGGACCAGGTTGTATGGTAAAGTCAAGTGGATGGTCACATCAGAACACGTCAGCTTATTTTAAATAATTATAATACATTTATTAGTGGAAATCTAATCAAAATCAACAACTAAAGAATTCATATTTTTTTAAGGCAACGAAAAGAGATGGAAGAACGACTTAAAAAAGAAGAGGAGGAAAGAATTGAAAGGAGACGAAGAGTGGAGGCTATCATGTCACGCACACGAAAAGCGACTAATAATGCAAGCCCAGCCACTACGCCAAACAAGGTGAGCAACTTATCATTTATCTTTTTTTTTACCCGATGGCAATAAATAAATAAAAAAAAAATCTTTTTTTTTGCATATATTATAATCAGTGGCGGTTGGTGACATTTCAATCAGGGGATGCTTTCCAAAAAATACCGTTTTGATGTTTATTAATCTTTATTTAATCCATTTTTATATTATTACTATTTTCATAGTTCCTCAGCGAGAACAATTTTTATTCGACTAAAACTCGTCTGGACTTGTCTTTGTCATGCTTGAACTGGAAGATATACCAGGCAGGGACTTCGCAAACCTGATAGATCAGCACCCTTTTCGGAAAATCATTCATTTTAATTACCCCTTGAAACTACGCAACAATTTTATTTCATTTCGAGAACCAATATACTTTTTAAAACAAAAAATGTTTTTTATAGAAATATTTGAAATAACGGATAATAATTTGAAAATTTAAAGATCCTCCTGAAATTTTGAAGTCGACCTTATATATTTATGAAAATATTCTAAATGTTTGAAATTTTACGGATGCACCGCGTCAATAGCATCCATGGACCGGACGCCACTGATTATATAGTAACATATAATATTTTTTTTCAATCGAGATTTATCTCATTTCAACCTCTCTGTTAAAATTCTATAAGTTAATAAATTTTTAAGCTAAAATTATTTTATCTTCAACTTTTTTAAGTAAATTTTGAAAAACTTCAAAAACTATTAACAATCCTCTTTTGAAGTATGTATTAAAATTTATCAAATGAAATGGCTTTTATATCTTGTAATTAGTTTTGTTTAAGTCAATTTCAAAAATACATTTATTTAAGCTTAACCCTTCGTGTGATATATATTTTTTCATTATTAATTATTTTTAAATCTGGATTATTTATATCGAGTAGCTCAGATTTTTTTAAGAGAGAAGAATTCTTAATTACAAATCTCAACCAAATTTTATATCCCCCTAACAATTCGTGTTTTGAACATTACAATATTCATTAATTCTATATTCATACGAACACTGCATACGAGCCTGGGTCCCATCTCTGATCACTACCAGTCATTCAGACAAAACATTTATAGTGTGAGCATGATCCCCCTACAAAACTCATTGTCCCTCCTAGAGAAATAGAAACTCCATTATTAAGAGGCTTCACTTATGTATTTCATATTAAATTATTTCGTTATTTCCTAAATTTGTCTTCTTCTTCTTCTTCTCTATAGGCTTTCGCATGTTCTTCCAATAAGAAATAAAGTAAAAAAAGAATAAAGACGTTAGTTTCTTGCTGCGACATCTTTCCATCTTTTTTTCGGCCGCCCTCTGCTCCGTGTGCCACGTGGGCAATTTTCCTTCACGATTTTTGCAAGGCGGTCATCCGTCATTCGTTCAACATGTTCCCCCCATCCTCTCTTTCTCACATCGATCCATTGCACTTCAAATTTGTCAATTCTACTAAAAAGATAGTTGATCTCTAATCGGATTACCGAAATTGAAACCTTGGGGTGGCTAATCATCTGGCCGGCTAACCCCTAGTAAAACTCCCTAATTACGCCAATGAGTGTGAGCCATTGAGATGCATTGAAGAGCGTTTCGACTTTAAAAACAATATTAATCTTATCTCGGACCATAACTGTTTATCAAAATAGACTGCTTATAATAATTTACGGGACACTAGATATTAATTAATTATAGTTTGTTTGAAGTTAAATCACATTGAGATATATATATATGTATGTTAGTTTGTTAGTTGCTAATACAACAATCCATATTTCCAGGGACAGAATGAAAGTTTCGATAATCAAAAGGATCATAGTCCCAGTGAAGAGCAATCCAAGCCCCTTATGGATACTTCTTCCGTTGAAGAGAAGATTAGCGAAGATCAAGAACAACAAGAACAGCCCTCGTCGCAACAACAATCGCAACAGCAACAAAATAACGTTACAAGCAAAATCCTGGATAAATTCACAACCGACTTATTGGATCTACAGGAAAAGTCGAAATCGCATGTGGTCAGTGGAGGCAGTGATGTGACACTCCTTTTGGACAACGCGTCTGAACAGCGACAAAGTAATGGCCATCGAAACGGAGGCCTGCAACTCACCAATGTTGACTTTGTCAATGTAGATAACGTGTAAGTACACCTAGCCACGAAATAACGAAGTCCATCAAAACAATTATTCATGCTATTATTCCGATTTAGACAAACAAAAAAAAAGCGTATCTACAACCACTAAATTATGTTTTCTTATTGTTCAGTGAACTCTAAAAAAAATTATATTTATTATTATACATTCAATTGAAATTAATTAACCGATAATATAATTACTATTATATTTATTTATTTATAAATACATGGTGATATTTTTTTTGATTTTTTTTTTCTTGTATAATAAATAAAATACACATACACTTATATCTAAAAAATAACCTTTTGTTAGTAATTTCAATCGGAATAAAAATAAATAAATAATTCAACTAAATAATAAGTTAAAATTAACTGATACTTTTTCTCAAAATGACCGCACAAATTGTGTGATATATCAGTCGTTCTTGTTTTATTAGAATGCTTAAAAGCTTTGTTATAATTACTATTTTATATTTATAAGTATATATAGGTATATATGAAACTCATGTACCTATATATATAAATATATATATTGAATAATAATCTCGCAAATCGGTTAGGATGAAAATTGTCTTAGGGTTAATCGTTAAAAAATAATTCACTCTGGAGGCTAATATTTTATTTTAATCTTGCTTTTTTTTTTTGTTTTATTTTAATATTTCTTTTAATCAAGTCACTCTAACGTAATTTTTTTTATATATAAATATAACCTTCGCTGCGTCTTCACTACACCCACACACTCATGTAAATATTTCTTAAAATGCAGCAAAGAAAATGTTGTTTTTTTATGATAACAAACAAAAGTAGTCAGTATGTAATTATTTTTTTTTTCTTTTCATTGTAAGATTAACATTTTTTTTAATTATTAATTTTATAATTATTAATAATAGTTTTTTAATCTTAATTGTACTGGTCTATATACCGTTTTTTACCATCATATCATTAATCATATCATAATATCATGTTAATTTATTTATTTTTTGTTTATTACAATAAAATTAAAAAAAATCTTTTGTTTTATTTATAAATTTATTATTTCTATGCAAACCTTTCTCTAAGTTTTCGAGAGAGTTTAATAAAAAATAGCAAAATGCTATTTATAGTTGGACTTACACAGCGCTAGTTATCATGAAAGGATAATATCATACTAGCTAGCTAAAGAAACGTATACGTTAAAGATTATATTCTAGATGGTTTTGCAATTATAATTAATTATTGTATTAATATTATTAATTAATGAGTTCTGGCTGAATGATTGATTATAGCATTTTCGCCAATCAAGTTATCTTCTTTTAATTTTGCATTTTTTCATTCGACATCAGAAAATTTTATTAATTTTTTTTTCAAACATTTGAACTTAAAACATAGTTTTTATGTTGATGCCATTATTTGAAATTATTTAATTGATTGATTTTAAATACCTATGTTCGAAATATTCATCACTTAGTACTTATTATTAGCCCACATTAAAGAATACCTACCTACAATTTCTGAGAAATATATGAAACTAATCACATAATCTTTGGACATTTTAATGAAACTAAAAATTAAAAAATAAATATTAAGCGTTTTTTTTTTTGAGATTATTAGTTTGGATAAATAATAAAGAATGATTCATGCTCATTTAACATGTAATAAAGAGCTCGAATAATAATAATAATAAATTAAAAAATTTTTATTATTAATTATTATGTTGATTATAATGTCTGATAATTAATGAAGAATTAGTTATCAATCAATAACCAGCTCAATAAAATGTGATTATCTTATTGTATAAAAGATAATAAATAATAATATAAATACAATAATAAATTATAGATTATAAATAAACAATCTTCCATAATTATTAGTGAATATGTATCGTTTATCTAGAATAGTTTTGATCATGATACGCACTTATTTTAAATAATTCTTTTATTTTTTTTAATAAAAAGGACATACTTAGCTATGTTCTAATAGAAAAAAATAAATAAGGATTTTTTTTAAAACTGAATTCACTTCATTTACTTTGAAGAAATTGGAATTCATGTCTGCATATCAGATCGAAAAATAGTTTTTTATTGTTATTATTATCTTAATTTTTTTTTTCATTTCTCATGGTTTTGAGAAAATTTAATTAATTTTCAAAATAAAAGAATTTTTTTATTATTAAGATAATTGAAAATAATTGAAATATATTTTTTAAATATCAATTTATAACGAATTAGAAAAAAAAATAAGAAAAAAAGAACGGTATATAGATATTTTTATACTTATATTTTTGATGGTTTATATTTTTAATTAATTAAGATAATTCTAGTTTAATTTTGATATTTTTGTCATTAAGAGTTAATAATAAATTGATGTTATTGATTTTTAAAAAGATAATGCGCATCGCAGAAGGAATGATTAAAAAGAGCCTTCCAAGGGTTGGTTTAGGGTGGCGGCTTGGCTTGTACAAAGAACACAAACAACCCAAAAGATACGCTTCCGAACGAAGCCCCACCCTTATTACTTACTCTTACCTCTTGAGTCCTTTTCTGGTGCTAAAGTAACATAATTATGATTGTGTAAATATAGAATTTCAAGAGAGTCAAATTTTAAAATAAAAAAAAAAAATTGTCTAATGAAAATTTTCTTTGAAGCAAATTTTTTTTTAACAAATTTAACAATTTTTTTTAACTAATATTTCTAGATATTATTTTTGATTGATTAGAATAATATGACAGGGTAATATCGAAATTAATTTGAATTTTTTCTAGATTTTTCTTTCTTTGGTTGCTTCAATGAAAATCGTCACTGGTAGATTTTCCTGTTTTTTATTTTTATTTATTTATTTTTTTTTTATTCAGTATCACGTTTATGTAATATTATAGATAGTTTTTAAATACCAAAAGTAAATTGTAAATAGATAATAAATTGTCCCCCCTTTGTCGATTTTGTTATTATTATTTTTGATTCTTTAATCAATTAATCAGATCACTGTCGCATGGATGGGATCTTTGAACGAAATAACAAACGGACTCTCTAATGTTTTGTTTTTCATCCCCCCCCCCTTTTTTTTCTCCCCGAGTCAATAGTTAAAATGAGAGAATGAAATGTATGTGTGTATTTGAGTACGAGGGCGCTTAGATAGTCAACCAACCACACCTTTGTATATACTTAATATACACTTTAGGAATAGAGTAAAATAAGCAAAACGAGACACCGTGAATTTGTAAATAAGCGCACTCAATATTTTGTTTTTAGAGGATGTCAAAAAAAGGCAAACAACCGGGCTGCGGTGTTTTTTTTCAATTTTTAAAAATTCAATCAACCCCGCATTCGTATATTTCAATTATACGACTTTTTAGCAATTCTGCTAAATTATATGCATCAAATACATTTTTTTAATTTAACAAAAAAATTTCTTTATCTGTCATATCTTACTTTCTTTTTTTTTAACAAACCTATTTAATAATGTTTTGTTTTTTTTTTAACCTGTCTTATAGCTTTTTTTTTGTTAGGCGTTTCCTCTAGTGCGTACTGAAAGAGGATGCTGGCGTCATCTTCTTGGCACAGTGTTATGTTTATTTATATTTCTAACACAAGTGCGCACCAAATCGCCCAACAAAAAAAACGCTTGAAGACCTGCTGAAGCCTGAAGACTCTGCGTCACTTACAGATAAAGCAAATGAATTCAAAAATAAAATAAAAAAAATATATTTTAGAAAAGTTTTTGATGTTTTAGAAAACACTATATTTAGGAAATAATAACAGTGTATCTATCTAGTAATAAAAAATATAAATTCATGAACGAATCCCCAAGAAACTTCGTTTGCTTTATCTAATTTATTCTTAAAAAAAAAAATCTGAATTTCTCATAAATGTTGTTTCATTAAATAAATCGCTTGTTGTTTTAAAATCGCAATGCTTTGACTTTTGATGAAGAGTCGTTAAGGTGTTAAGCATTAAATAAATATTATCAAGTTTTATAATAATAATAAAAAAAAATTGTAATAATTTAGCAGAATTCTTTTTATGAATCAAGCATTTACAACTTTTTAAAAGCTTGGATAGTAGTTATACAAGAAATAAAAAACAAATATATATATATTGAAATATTATGAAAAAATCAATACACTTGTTTGTATTTTACGTCTTATTAAATAAAAAAAAACTTATTGATGCAAATAAAGAGAGTCTATACTATATTTATATACTTTTTTCTCTTTCTCTCTCTTTAATCGACCATTTATTTATGAGTCTCCAAATCCAAATGAATGTCCAATTCTATTCAATTTTCATTTTCAGTCTTTTTCTCAAATGTACTTTTATTCAATAAAATATACTCTTAACAAGTTGGCGATAATTGGAGGAAATTATTGATCTAGTATGTTGTCCATTAGAAATATAATACAATAATATAAATAGTGTTTTATTTTTGTTTTTTTTATTAATTTCAGTGCATTCTTATAGAAGACGCTGTCATTATAGTCCTAGCTTAGTGTTAAGTTAACAATATTATACCTTCTAACGCAAATGCAATTTCTTCATTAATCTAACTATTGTAAAAATTAAACTAAAAAAATAAGACTATCCTTAAAATCAGTCAGAAATAAAATAAATGCCTATTTATGTAAAATGTATGAAAAATACGTTAAAAAATATTAAATTGGATATACATCGGTCTTATTAAAGCTGAACTTGTGTGAATCTAGTTTTCACAAATTTAATTTTTATAGAATTTAGCCAGCAACTGTAAGTTCAAACCAAAACATAACCGACACTTTGCAATTGCCTTGAAACAGCGTGATTAAATCATCAAATCTTTTTATTTTGCCCATATCTCTTGAAAATCAAAGAAGTCATTTTTATTCTTAAGATAAAAATTCTCTAAATAGCACGTTTTTTTTATATTTTACAAAATTATTTCATACTCGCGAATGGGCTTCAGATATTTTCCTTTTGAGTCAACTTGTTTAAGAGAAGAAAAAAGAACATTTGAATAATAATAATAATAATGTATTAATATTTGAGTATATTCGTTAGAAAATACTTAAATATAACTTAATCAATTCAAAGATAGATTTTTCCATGGACATTCATTCAGAGCCATTTATGATGATATCATTAAATCATTCCAGGAGCAATATACAATTATTCATGTAAGTCAATAATTATTATATATATACATATATATAATATATCAAAATTTATCTGCATGGTTGTAAATTCTGCGCTAAGATGTTTTATTATTATAATATTATTATTTCTTTTATTTCTTTTTCTATTTTTCAATAATAAATTCTAAAATATATAGCATATATACATCTAACCCTCGATTTATTTAGTATTCAAATTCCACGGTTTTGGTTTAATACGGTTAAAGAAATGCTGAAAAACTTCGATTACACTAGTACCTATAAACACGGTCACAGAACGGGTATCTTGCCTGAATTTATCACATAATATCGAATCTATAGTGCGGGCATGGATTGTGTACACTTTTTTTCAAATATCACTTGACTAGATCAAAGTGATTATCATGTCGAGCTTTATATATTTACCTGGGAAATGTGGTAACACTCAGAGGTTTACTTTTGCCTATTTAACTTCTGACAAATCTGACCGCTATTTATTATTATAAGAATTTTAACTTTCATAAGCCTCTCCTGAAAAAAGTTAAAAATTTTACTTAACACATGGGTGCACTATAGCATCGATATGTATGTACTTTTATACTTATATCAAAATATTTTCTCTCATTTAAGAAAAAATATTATTTTATTATGGATTTGTAAAACCTATCCATGACTTTCATTTGAGATGTGGATTCGAATTGCACGATTTCCTTTGCACGATACTATTGGTGAAGCAATATTTTTTTGTAAATCGTGGGGAAGGTGTCTATATATTATATATATATATTATTTTTCATTGTATCTATCATTCATCTTTGTGCAGAATGAATAACACTTTCTTTTATAATACCTACATTTGCAAACTGAAAAAAATACAATCAAATATTTATTTATCATGTAATTTTTATTTCTTTAAAAATCTTAATTTGAATTTCTTTTTCTTTTCATTTTTTTTTTTTAATAATTCCTTTTACTTTTCATTTATTAATCGTCCATACTGCCTACTTTTGTCTCTTTCAATTTTTATCTTTTTGAAAAATTGATATTAATTTCATTACTGCTTTTATATAGATTATATACTTACATCTACATATTTATAGATATATAGATTGAATTTGAAGATTCAGTTTAGATAATGAAATTATATTTAGGTTGTACTATGTTAGAATTTAATTACGGTTAAAACAGGTAATAGATTTAACATCAAATAGATTATGCATGTAATTTTAGAGGCATGCACTTATATCCTTTACTAATTATTAGATTTTTAATTGAGGGTTTTGCGGATAAGATAGAGTGATAGTGTATTCGATTTCCCATGAGTATCTGAGCATATTCCAATATATCTTCAAATTTCATTAAATCTTCGATCTTTAGAAATTAATAATTATACTTTAGATAAAATTTATTCTTTAAGTCTTCCCATTCTGGTGATTCAAAAGGATAAATATATGCCGAATATAAAATTTCACTTTTATATTTCCACCATAATGTGTTTATTTTCATTATTCCCCCAAATACATTTAATTATAAATAAAGTTGTTTCTTTTTTGCCTATAAAATACTTAACTCTAAGATTGATTTCAACATTCACACTTTTTAATTTGCACTGTCAGTATTAATAATGATAATAAACTAAAGGCCTGGAAATTACAAGTCTCTTCTGCACGACCCTAACTATTCTATTGATTCAATTTTCAACTGGTGTTAGACATTAATTATTTTTTCTTTTAGTTTCTAATTCTATTTAAACTACCTACATAGTTATTTTAATTTGCATGAGCTTTTGTTGTTTTCTTTATATAATTTTAAAAATCTTGAGATTGAGATAACAAATCCTAATAGAAAATAATTTGTGAGATTAATATGACCATTAATCATTAACTTCTTATGGGACTAAGGCTAAATCTATTCATCTGATAAATAATAGTAAAAATAGTGTCCTGTCCCTGAAAGAATTGCAAATTAAATCCATACTACTAAATTAAATGAGATAAGCATAAAAGCGAAATTGAATGGGAAATATTTAAAGAATGCAATTAACGGTTCAAGCTAATGGCAAAAGACTGAATCTTTATGGTAATACCTATTTCGATGTCTGTCCATCGTTTGTAATCTCACTGACAAATCCATTAATAAAGCTAGAAACTTCTTATTTTGATGAAAATTAGTTTTGATACTAAAAATAACAGAATATAGAAGATAAGGTGTCAGAATTTCTCGCCTTATGCCACAGGCTTGCACTTTTCAGATATTTTTTTTACTTACTGCATTCCACACTTGTAATAAAATATGTTTTCCATGTCTTTGTCTTGAACTTCGTATAGTTTGTTTTGATATAAGCTGATATTGTAGATTTAATTTAAAGTGATGGTAACTCAGTGAATAGACATATTATTAAGCAAATTTATATCCAGACTTGTTAATAGACAAATGATTCTTTCAATGTTTTCGATTTCTTTACTATCTCAATCTCTTAACTTTTCAATAAAATGTATTCTCCTTCCTATGCCTGTTTGTTTAAATAGACTGTTATGCATATTAATATTAATTCTCTATAATTAAGGCTAAGTGTACCAAGTCCCATCTAACAGGCACTTGTGTACTTGTTTGTTGTTTGTGGTTTGTCTGGAATGCCTGGGATTGGTTTCTAGGCAAAACAACGAGAATAATTCTCTATTGATTGACAACGGAGAGGGAAATCTATTGGATCTTGATATTACTCAGTCGACGACACCAATTACAGGCAAAATCTTACGCGAAGATTCACTCAACTCTAATTTGCCTGTTACTTCATATTCGGATAATACCAATCAGCAGCATGACGTATCAGGTATTTTATATTAATTTTCTTAAAGCTTTTGTCATTATAATATTTATTAAAACTTATTGATAAAAATCCCACTATCCAGGATTTAATATAATTATACTATATAAGATTTGTCTAGATTAATTTGCAACAACGCTTAGCTTCCTTTTTCCGCCACTAGATGTCCCGGCGATCAATTTCAAACAAGATCGAATATGGCCCGGTCAAATTAAAAACTTTATATCGAAATTGAAATCACAGAAACATGAAATATACTCTAATCAAAAGAGAGTAAATTTTTCTGATTAATCGTTTGATTAATCATATCCATAATTTAATTAGTTTTATATTAAATAAGACGTACACGTTTCGTCATTTTATTTGTGACTTTCTCAGCAACTTAATTCTCAAATCAATTTCCGATAATTATGTGAAATATTCTATCTGAAAAAATTGGAAAAGAAGAAAAAAGAATGTTTCTGATAATGATATTGGACAATTGAGTTGAGAAATAAGTCGCTGAGAAGGTCAAAAATAAAATGACGAAACATACGTCTTATACTATATATATTTGTAACAACGCTTAGAGAAATTTCTCTAAAAAAATTACCCTCTTGGCTAGAAATCAAACCGACGAACTCTTGAACTAAGGGCATGAGCTCTAGCCATTAGACCAATGTAACATTAATATTTATACTTTGATTTTTGTTACTAAAACAATATATATTTGCTAGAAAATCATAAGATGGTGTCATCTATTAAATCCGTTGAAATGGAATATTTTTAATTATATGTCAGAGGGGTTGTTTTTCACCCCCTCGGGAATCGAACCCGAGTGCCAGTAACAGCAATCCGGGCCACCTGGCTCACAAAAATATATATTTGATTTAGACTTTGTGTCGAGATAATATTGTATTCATTTGAATTCGAATGAAAATGAAAAATCACCAATAGATTTTAAATTAATAAACATTAAATATATATTAATTAACGAGGCAAATTTGAAATATAATTCTTATTTGGACTCGAATTTTTAAATGAAAGACTCAATTCATTTTAAATTAAGAAACATTAAATATATTGATAATTGTTCCCCCCCCCCCCCAGGCCACTCAAAAATTAAAGAAGCGAAACTTTTAAGAGACGATGTATTTTCTGTAGTTTACGGGTATACATTTGGAGTGTGGTTTTTAAGAGGAATAAGATTTTTGGACCGAGACGCTGCCCGCCAGGGCACCAGCCCGGAGGGCCGAGCTTCGAGGGCGTGCCTTCGGCACGCCCTCGAAGCTCGTTAATAAATAAAAATACACAAAGTTTCATACATTTCATCTGTGACGATCAAAGATTAAGTGTATTAACATTGAACATGCTTTTAGCGAGGCTGCTACTAAAAAATAGAACCACAAAAACGAAACACTTTTGGTGCGTGATACATATATCTATAGACTAGGGGTTCCTAAACTTTTCCTGATTTTTTCGAGGGTTTCAAAGTTAAATTTTTTCGCTTTATATCAAAATAAATACCCTATTTCGACTCTAAATACTCTTCTATTAGAATCGATAAAAATATCGTGGGAATTAATACATAGTTTATTTTTCTATGAAAATCAAAGATATAAGACCACAGAGGGGGGACCCTTTGAATACATTGCAGATTTTTTCTAGGGTGTCAAAGTTAAATTTTTTCACTCTTACATCTAAACAAATACCGTATTTTGACTCTCTAAGTACTCTTGTATTAGAATCGATTTTAATTAATGTTATTTTTTCCATTATTTTAGATTTGCTCTCATAACGGCTAGATGAAGCTAATGATAATCTTGGTGACGACGAGAAGAAATCGACGATGGTGTAAGCCTTCTTATTAAGGCTGTGAATGTGATTTGATTTGAACATTTTTCTTCATCTATTCTCTGCGATTCAAATAATAAAACAAATGGAGCTAGAGAGTTGAAATATATTTTTATCTCCTCTGTTATGTAATGTAAAATATTACAAGCATCTCCTTTGATATAATTATTATTATCATTGTGTTAAGATGTGCACAAAATCTATCTAAATCTATATATAACATTTTCTAGCTTTCGAAAAATGAATTAATCACAAAAAGAAACATTTTTTTTCAATTTTCTTTTAAATGGTTGTTGAAAATTTCAAGATTAATTTATTATACAAATATTATTTATTTTTTGTCAATGTATATATTTATAAGAAAAGAGAGATTTCGATATATATATATATATATAATAAGAATGATATATCTATGTCTTCGGGAAAGTGTCAAATCCAGGCATTTCAGTATAAGATTTTGTTTAATTGCTATAGTACACGCTTAGGGTATTTCTAAGTTAATAAATCGTTATGCTTTGAAAAAGTCCGGTTTCAGAGTATTTTAATTATTAAGAAAAAAACCCATTAGAAAAATAAAACGAAATTAATCTTTCAGCGTTAACTGGCAAATGTTGCGACTCATCCTACAAGAAGACTCGTTTTCAGAATAAATATTTCAAAAATAAGTAAAAGGTTTTAATTAATAAGAAAAAATAAAAGGTTCTATATTGTATATATATTTTTTGCTTAATATGATTATTTAGGAGTCGTTTTCAAGTGCTTTTGAAGTAATTCCAGAAATTAACTGAGAGTGTTGGGATTCCCCACTAAGCGAGGAAATACAGACGTGCGAACTTAAAACCAATTTTTAATATCTAATTATATAAAGTATACATTAACTTTTTTAAAGTTAAAAAATAGATATGCAATTACATTTTAAAAATTAATCTACCTTCTATTGTATTATAAGCACTTATGTACAACTTCAGAATTAGGCGTCAAAACGTTGTGCCTTTTAACTGTTGAGAATATTTCATAAAAAATATCTAATTGAGGTGGTTTTGACCGAAACTTCTATTAAAATAATCAAAAAGTTATTTTTTAGATTTTTTATATATATATGTATAATATATTCTTTAAAAATGACAATGACTGAGCCGATTTATAGGAAGACTGAGCGGTTACATTTTTATGCGCTCGAACTCAAAAACTAATAAGAATGTCATATGAAATTTTGATTATAGTTCTTTTATGTTGGGATTAAGAACTGATTAGATTTTAGTTGAAATCGGAACCCAGATAGGAATCTTTAATACCGTTGATATCATTTTTAAGATGTTTTCTATAAAATGTTTTTTGTCGACATTAACGCTAAGATTTCAATAATTTTTTTTTCGTTTTTAAATAGTTTTAGTAGTTTTTTAGTTATTTTGAAAAAACCCAAAAAAAAAATATGAATAAAGTTCTTTTATCTGAGCGAGGTGGGAATTTTTTTAGTAATATAAAATTTCTATTAATACATATATCTGTTTCTTATGTAATGGTATTAAAATTTTATAAATATAGGAGAGAGACAAGGTGTATGGTAAAGTCACTTAGCAGGTTTAGCAACACCAGCGCTAGACTTTTTACTAAGGGCCGGTTGTATGTCGCAGAGTAAATGCTTTTTACAACTAACAAAGGGTATCAGTGCCTGTCATCTGAATGGACATCCCAGTTTCTCCATTTACCATCTACCCTTTGTTAGTTGTAAAAAGCATTACTTTGCGACATACAACCGGCCCTTAGAGTTAAAAGTGAACGGCATTTTGTTTTTTTCAATTTTTATAAAATAAGATCGAGAGACCGCCCTTTGGCAGCCCCTTTATCTGACCGCAATAAGTCACGACAGGCTTTTAGTTATTAAAATCCACAAGGAGTATTTTGCAAGTTACAAGAATTGATTTGAATTAAGCCAGTTGTACACTCAGACGCTAGTCTTACTATCAAGTGCGCACACGCAGAGCGCTGTTTTTTGACAGACACAAAAATAGCAAACTACTTGCTACATCGACTACCGTCTTAATGTATAACGAGTTTAAGAAAAACAGGGATGAGTTCCAGGGATATGAGCATTGTTTGTATAAATATAGAATGAATGTGTATTAGAAAGAATAAGAGGCCTCTATATCTAAAATGTTCATACCAAACTGTGAGATAGACTAAAAGCATTCTAAAAAATGTCTAGAAGATATTTTTTTATTTGATTTTTTTGCAATCTCTCCGGTGCTGGATTTAGACGCTCTTCTTATTACATACGTATATATTTCTATAAATCTTTGAAATCAGTAATTCACTTCAATCGCACTTATTTCTAATTCCATATGGATGAATATTATTAATTTATTGCTTACAAATTTCAAATTCCATTCTTTTAGAAGAATAGAATTTTGAATTATTTTTTTTCTTTTCTGTTCTAAATTATTTGCTCTTTGCGATTTTCCCTAGTCACAAGTTTTTAATTTTTGAAATTTTCATCAAAGATAATTAATTCTTTAAATACATTTTATAATTTTTTTTAAATTATTTTGTATAACCCATTGATGGTGGATAATATTTTGGTAATGTTATTTTTTTTGTTTAACTCTAGTCTCTAATAATTTGGATTCATCATTATATTTATGGGCTTTTGGCAGAAATAATAAATAAATAAATAACTCTCTCTTTAATCATCATAGTAGTATAATAAAATAATAATAAAGTGAATATAAATCTATATTTACGAAATCAAAAAAAATCTCATTAATTAAAATATATATAAATGTTATTTATTCAAAACTAAAAAAAAAATATAAATACTTCCATCAATTTTTCTGGTGAGAAAATCAATTATCTCCCAGCCCAAGATGGCATTAGGGAGGGTTGTAAGGCGCGAGGGGGTGTATTCAAAAGAATGTGTTGCATTTAGCCCAAGAAAATGAAATCAGAAGAGAGCGGCTGAAATATTTACATAATATAAAGGAAAAAACATCTTCGATGCATATGCTTGTATGAAATGCCTTTAATTAATATGTCTGTTTTAAAAAATATATATATTATAAAAATATTCTTTAAAAAAATAAATGTTTTTAATAAAAAATTATTCTT
This sequence comes from Forficula auricularia, assembly GCA_024734495.1. Classification (NCBI taxonomy): domain Eukaryota; kingdom Metazoa; phylum Arthropoda; class Insecta; order Dermaptera; family Forficulidae; genus Forficula; species Forficula auricularia. The sequence continues at coordinate 37,963,230 of JALMQS010000128.1, read as the reverse complement.
CCTGATATCCAGTTTCTTCCTTGAGTGTTAAAAACTCCCATTTATTATTATTTTGTAAATATTGGATTGGATCATAAATATAAAAAATATTAATTTGATTTATGATTATATATCTAGTTAAAAAAAATCATGAACTTATGCCGAAATTAGTCAAAATAATTTTAAGGTTTCACCTAATATGTAAAAGACTTAAGTTGATTAAAATTTTTTATATTAATAATAATATAAAATTGAAGGAAAAAGCAAAGTATTTTAAGACAAAAGGCAATTGTTTGCCATTGAACAACTAAAGTTAGATATTCGGAGCTTGTACGCCCCGTAAAGAAGCAAAGTGCCTTTTAAAAGGGGTTACTAAAAAAAAATGCAAAGGGTGACCAACTTTTTCTACTTCATAAAAAAACATACTTATACTATAATAAGGGCACGCTTCAGATTTTGGCCCCCGGGCCCGAAATTTCATGTGGGAGCCATGCTTGACAAAGATGTGTAGTTTTTTAATACCAATTTGTGAGCTAAGCTTCAGCTCATCAACTATCACTGTTTAATATAGATCCTTATAAAACATTTTGATTGATTTTTTTTATCTAATTTAGTGCATTTTTATTTCGGAAATTCTGAAGCTAAAAAATTCAAAAAATAACCAGACCTTCGGATTTGCAAATATAAATATTTTGGTATTAAGAAAAAAAGATTTGAGCTTTCCAGTTCTTCAAAATTTTGTTATGAAAAATTGCTGAAATATCATAGAAAAATCTAATTTTCATATGGGTATTTCTTAAACTATAGTACGTAGCTAAAATTTGACAGAAAAGTTAGCTATAAATTAGTTGTACCTTTGAGCCAAATTTCAGATATCTAGCCCCGAGGGGTGAACCGCGACCTAATATGCAGTACACCTAATTCCACTTGTACTTCCAAATATTTACAAGTACTTCCAAATATTTCCAGGTACTTACAAATATTTTCAAGCACTTTCAAATATCTCCAAGTACTTCCAAATATTTCCAAGTGTTTTAAAATATTTCCAAGTACTTCCAATTATTTCCAAGTACTTCCAAAATACTTCCAAAGAGGTGTACACCTACTTCCAATCGTGGATCACCCCTCGTCTAGCCCAAACCGTTTGCAGAAAAAATATCAAATCACCACAATTTTTTGAAACCGTGCCTAGTCTTGGAAAAAGTTTTCTTTCGTTTCTGTTTAGTATAGCACCCAAGAATTACAAGAATAAAATGTGTCAGCTTTCTAAGGTATGGTATATTTAATATGTACTTTTAAAAATATAACTGCAACTAAATTAAATTACATTCAAAAGTTTCAACTTAAAATATTTTTATTTTAAATAATTATTTTCTTAAAAATACTGAAAGTAAACGTACTTTAGAGAACGACGTACTAAATAATATAGTGCAATATATTTTTTTCTTACTCTTGAAAAATGTGTATAATACAGAACAATAAAATAAACCAAAAATAAAATATTCATTCTCATCCCCCACAAGTTTCGGTGAACACCATTCACCTTCCTCAGAATGGGTGGTCCAACAAATTAATTCAAACAATATTTCGGAAACTTAAGCGGCAAAATCGTTTTTCATATAGTACATTCACGTTCAAACATTTTAAGATTCTGTCAACATACCTACCCTCCGCTTACCATACATAGATAAATTCACATTCAGATTCACAGAGTAGCTACTATACACATGATATATTAATGTGTAAATGTGAATGATTATAGTTGAATTTTTTATGGACAGTACCTCCCAAAAAGTTTTATTCTTACAATATGAAATTTTTATTTTTTTAAAATAAATATGATGTTTTCAATTTATACCAGTTGTATTAGTAAATGGAATAAAAATTACCATGATTATTTTATTTTTCTTCAAAGGAAGAGGTGTTTGAGCCATCGTAACGTAATATTAACTTGGAAGGCTACAGAAATTAGTAAACATAATTACAAATCAATTAAAAAGAAATTAACAATTAACAAACAAGAAAAAGAAAAAATAGAAATTTATGGTCATTAACAAATAACATGATCATAGATTTCCATCAAAAGACAAAACGTAATTAAAATAATTGCGCGCAAAAACCAGAGTTCCAGGAGCAAACGACGAATTAGCCATCCCGACATTTGCCATACGTTTTTAAGGAAACTTGGTAAAAACCCTAACATGGATGGTATGACTATATGGTATATTTCAAATGTCGCGCTCGTGAATAAAACCATATCATGTATATCTAAAATCTAAAATGGTATATCTCTAAAATTATACCTAGTATATAAAAAAGAAATAAAGATTTTTTTAAAATTTCAGTTTGTATAGAATATTTAGTTTTTACAAATGCTGGGGTAATCTGTTCACTTTGACAGTTCAGTTCATTCCATATGTAAGTGAGTGAGAGAGGAGATTTATAAAAATACATTCACTTTTATTTTTGATTTAAAATGAGTATACCAGATAATAATTGTCCAGACACTTCCAAACGTAAGTTTTATAAAATACAGTAGTTCCCAATCATTTTTACTTGTTTTCTCTTATACAACCCCCATTTCAAAATATGTAACCCCTTTGATGGTTGATTTGTTTATCAAAAAACAAGATTCTGCTGAATTATGATGAATGAATCATATTAAAAAGGTGCAATCTAACTGATTTCAAACGGAACTCGAAATTTCTTTTTTGATAAATAAGTAACCCTTCTCTTTAATTTTTTTCTCACCTAAATTGCTAATTTTAAACATAGGCAAAACCATATATCATTCAATCTTTCAGTTCATTTCGTTGAAGAAAATGTGCTTTTTCGTATTTTTTACAGAATTTTCTCATTTTTTTAACGCCAATACTACTTTAAATTTTACTTAGGGAAAGTGGTGTAGGTATTAGGTAAAACATGATATTAATTAATAAAGTAAAGGGAGTGAAGATTCACAGTGAATGAAATAGAAGTTTCACAGTGAATGAAATAAAACCATATATTTCGGATTATTTATTAGTCCATCATCAGTTTTTAATCTGTAAGCTCCTGATGATGAACTAATAATCCGAAATATATTGAGATTGTATAAACCTCTTTGAGTTTTATTTCATGATTAACGATTGATTTATAGGCACCACTTGGCTCGCTGTTTTCATTGCCAGCTCAAATTATATAGATTAAAAATCATTGATCTACTCGAAAACTCGAGTAGGAAAAATTCTTCATAAAACCATATGAAAAGAAATGATGATTCGTGAAATGAAACTCCCTACGACTGCTGCTCATTGATTTCTTTCATCTCACCTACTCTTGAGATCGACTAAATTTTTGTTCACACAACTTGGCTCGCTTAATACTGGTTTCATTGCCAGCTCAAATTATATGGATTAGAAAAATATATTCATTGATTTACTCGAAAACACGAGTAGGAAAATTTCTTCATAAAACCATATGAAAAGAAATGATGATTCGTGAAATGAAACTCCCTTCAACTACTGCTTACTGATTTCTTTCATTTCACCTACTCTCAAGAGTGAGATCGACAAAATTTTTGTTCATAAAAATTCGATGAAAATTAAATTGGCGGGAAGGAAAGTACACTCCTGTTCGCTCCTGGTATCCGGATACAAATTTCAAAAATTTTATGAACATCAATGATTAACGCTTGATTTCTAGGCACCACTTGGCTCGCTGTTTTCATTGCCAGCTCAAATTATACAGATTAAAAATCATTGATCTACTCGAAAACTCGAGTAGGAAAAATTCTTCATAAAACCATATGAAAAGAAATGATGATTCGTGAAATGAAACTCCCTGCGACTGATGTTCATTGATTTCTTTCATCTCACCTACTCTTGAGATCGACTAAATTTTTGTTCACACAACTTGGCTCGCTGTAATAGTGGTTTCATTGCCAGCTCAAATTATACAGATTAGAAAAATATATTCATTGATCTACTCGAAAACACGAGTATGAAAATTTCTTCATAAAACCATATGAAAAGAAATGATGATTCGTGAAATGAAACTCCCTTCTACTGCTGCTTACTGATTTCTTTCATTTCTCTGTTTTCTTTCACACTAGTTTTTGAAATAGCTCGTCCAAAAAATTTGGCAACGCACAGACTAACTACCTACCTAACAGACTAACAGACATTTTGACAAAACAATTATTATCTCGAAAAATATAATTTTTTCGATGTTCACTTATTAGGGCTTTTTTGTAAACCGAAATGCAATGGTTTCGCTCAATTTTTTTAATCAAAATAGTTTAAGTCGTTTTTGAGATATTTCGAAAAAAAGAAGGAAAAAAACCACTTTTTTCATCCAAGAATACAATACTTGGTCATCCCATGTATGGTAAAGTAAAAATTGTATATTTATTAAGTAAAATGTGTTTCTAAGACTCGTTACCAACTTCGGTGAATTTTCACAATGTTTGTCAGAAAACGATTGAGCTCGAGAAATAAAACTGGGTACATAGTTACCTACTGCTTATTAATACAAACATTTTCGTCAAATTTCTGCTACAACTGTCCACTAGCTCCCCATTTAATGATTAAAAAAGTAAAAATTAGACATGGTTTTTTTTACCTTATAAGAAGTATAAAAACTTAAATTTCCATTGAAAAAACATTCAAATGATATATTTTTACTTATTTGATTCGAAAAGATGGGGGAGATTCAATTAAAAATGTTTCTAATAATTCGAAATTTCAGACACCTTTATGTGTCCATGTTCATTCAGCACATCAATTTTCAAAATTATCAGTTTTTGGAGATAAATTTGAGTTTTTCATTAAAAATATAATAAAACAAATTCAAAAAAGGTAATTGTCCTCCCAGGTACTTTAAAAATTTAATGAGTATTTTATATAGAAATAAAAAATATAATTTCGTTAAAAGAGCTCGAAAAAACTCTATTTTTGCAAGTGTTACTTTACAAAGGACCCCTGTATAATAAAAAAAATATGTCTTTAAAAATCTCTATAAAAAATTCAAAATAAATTAAAGAAGCATTATATCATAATATTTTAATTCATGAATATGAAATTGGGGGAGAGTCAAACCAAAATTTAATTGAAAGCCTCGTTTAGTTTCAATAAGAAAATTTTTGTGAATTTTTGCATTAAAATTTAAATATAATAAACATGAATCAGATAATAGATTTATCTTTATTTTTTTTATTTATGAAATAGAATAAAGCTTAAAAGTCTAGAGTTTTCCGGAAGTATTAGTAATTAAAAAAAAAAATTATTTTAGTTCTCGAGTGAATCTTTCTATCTATGAAAACATTTTCCTAACGAATTCTGAAAATTTTATTATAGTTTTCCTTTCTATTGAGAACCCCTGTCATCATGAATATAGTATATATTAAATAAACTTTAAACAATTATATATTAATAAAAATTAAAATCTCTTTTCAGCAAAATGTGATCCAGGCTGGAATGATCCACCACTTTTTAGTTATGAAAATACTTCCAAACCCTGTAATAAACCTAAGACAATATTAAATAAAAGGATCGCATTTCCAATTAAAAAGGATGATGGATCGTCAAATAATCTCACGCAAGGGATGAACCCGACCATGCCACCGACTGAATCAATTTCTCTGCCTCCACCAACCGGGTAATAATTTCTCTTCAAATTTGAGTAAATCAGTTTAAGAAATTTTATCTGAAAAACTAAAATTTATTATTTTGTTATTTCTTAGTGTGGTACGTTTATTACTAAGCTGTTCAAAATTTTATTAAAATCTGATTTAGATTATATTTTATATTCTTCATTTTTGATATTTTTCGTTTACGATAGGTAGGTACGTAATTAGTATTTAGGGAAATATTGTGATAAATAGTGCAAGAAAGGGTGTTCTTTTCGCTTAATTTTTTCAAAATTTCTCAAAACCTCTAAAAATATTTTAAAAAATCACAGATAAATTCCACAAAAACGTATAAATATTTTTTTTCCTCAAATGTTTGATTCGAGGGGTGAACCGCGATTGGAATTAGGTGTACACCGTCTTTGGAATTACTATTGTCATCTATTGTCTTCTACTTGGAAATGAAAGTGGGAGTGGAATTAGGTGTACACGATTTTAGGTCCCTCGCTTTGAGTGATGAGTTTTATGAGTATTCAAATTTCGTATGTTTTTGTACAAAAAACATTAAGAATATAAAGACAAAATTTCAAATTTTTTTACATCAGATTTTACCGAAGGGTTACCGTCCTTGAGTACGAATAAACAAGCCCGTATACTAATATAAATCCGGCCCTCCTCAAAGGCTGGACCGGCTATAATCTGACCAATATATACACTATCATGAAAACAAATAATATAAAAAATACTTAACTAAATGGACATTGTTCACGAAGACAAAGAAAAAAATGGCAATTGATTAGATTTGGGTTGAAATCACATCACACACACATACTTACTTGACTTTTCAAAAATAATTAATATCTCTTGAAATATTATCTTTACAATTGGTAAACTAAGAGCCAAAAACATGATATCTTTAAATATGTATTTATACATACTCTACACTTAAAATCAATAAATTTGTATACGATATTTAAAATTATCACTACATTTTGACGGACTCCATTATATACGACAATCTGCTAGTGTATGGTAGTAGGTCTAAGATAATATTTTTTTTTTAATAAAAACATTTAATTACTTAACTTTCACCCTCGTTTATTATTTAACATGTATATTATTATTTTTTGACAATTTATTTTTATATATTTGTCTTTTTCAGGCTTTTGGCAGTGAATTCGCAAGAAATATCTTCCGGCGAAACAAGAGACAATTCTATTATTCATCAATCTTCAGAAACCACACAAGAAGCGTTGCCACGTGTATTAGAAAATTTAAATTCTGTGATTAGCAAATGTGATTTCAAAAATGTTAAAAAATCCGATGAAATTCAAAAAAGATTGGAAATTATGAAAAAAATGTGGCAAGATGGAAAATTGAATGATGATATACAGAATAAAATGATCACACTTACGGAATCATTAAAAAATGATGATTATCAATCGGCGAATCATATTCAAGTCAGTTTAATGGTGGATCATGTGGCATTATGCAGCTCTTGGATGGTTGGCATACGACATCTCATTCAGCAAGTGCAATCATCTCAAACATAGCAACGTTCAGGGGTAGGGGGGGTACTGAAACTAATAGAGACTTTTTTTTATAAGAAACATCTTTTATTTTATTTTTATTTTAAAGCGATTATTTATACAAGAATTTAAGAAAGTGGATTGATTGTTTTGATGTATATTATATATTAAATAAAATATTGTACGATTTAAGTTTTTCATTTTATTTAATCTTCAAGAGAAAAGATAATAAAATAAATACAGTGCCTAACTATTTTAGAAATATCACGATAGAATGGTATACTTCATAAGTTCATTTACTTCAATTAATACTATTACAAGATTGTCATTGATATGCATACTTTTAATATATTCTCAGTAAATAAGTGAAACCCGAATAACTTCAAACGTTTTCTAAATAGGATATATATTTATTTGTTTGTTTTTGTTCGTTTTTTCTAAATATAACTCAACTCAAAAACGGCTTAAACTAGTTTAATATTAAAATCGAGAACAACCACGGCATTTTGGTCTACAAGAACAAGTTAAGATTTAAAAAATTATATTTCACTAGATATTAATTATATTGTCAAAATTTCTTCTAGTACGATATAGTGTGTTACCAAATTTTGTGTATGCTCTAGCTACAAAACTAGAGTGAATATATAAATAAAATTTCACATGTAGTTTTTTCGTAGTGATATTAGCAAATGATTATATTTTTTTGAAATTTTAAAATTAAAAAACCAAAAATAACAAATAATTTATTAAAAGATCTACCTAACTGTCTACAGTATATTATAATTTAGAAATAAGATGAGTTTATCAAAAAAAATTTAATTTATCAACCAGAATAGACAGTAAGTTAACAATTGAATGTGTGAGTGTGTGATATTTAGACAGATAAAAACTAATTAAATAATATGTTATCACAATATACTATACTTCCAAATATATTTATAGAGTGATTGATCTAGACCAGGGGTTCCCAACCTTTTTGCACCTGCGTACCACTTGACTTTTTGAGAAATTTTGGCGTACTACCAGACCTAAATATTTTAATAAACGTATAATATTTACTCTTCTCAAAGTGTTCAAAGGCTTTTTGAATTAAATTCCTGAGAACTTCATATTTAATGGTTAGATATTTGTTTATTTATAACATGCTTATAATAAAGGAGAAATAAAAAGATTTTTTTTTGACTTTTCCGCCTTTCTAACCATAAGCCATTTACGATACTATTTATTTTAATTAAATTTGTCCCTAACCCGGGGGTCAGATTTTAGCCGGATGCCTCGAGTCGGATTCGAACCCGGGTCCACTTGGTTAGCAGAAAGACACGCTACCACCTAGCCTATCCGACCCACCAAATAAAAAGATTACAATGGTATTAATTTACAGTTTTATTTATTACCCATAGGTCTAAAAACATACAAATAAACTTATACGTGTAACACCGGTTGGGAACCCCTGGTTTAAATCACTTAAATTTGTAAAAATTGAGGTTAGTATTGAAAAAGTGAAAAAGTTTTCTTCAAATTTATCTTCTGTAAATACATATATAATCACTTGTATTTATTTGCCTCAAAGATATAATATACCTACATAGATTAAGGATTACTTGCTCACATCACTCACGCGTACCACCCGAAACGTTCCCGCGTACCACCGGTTGGGAACCTCTGATCTAGACCACCGGGGTCCCCGAAACAATTAACTTTACATCCCCCAAATTTCGCTTTTATTCAAATATTGAATTTAATAAAAAATCCCGCATAGTCAAGACTTTTTGTACTTGTTATTACTTAATTAGTTATTGGCATAACTAAACAAAATAATTAGTAAAAATTTAGTAAATTTTATTCAACTGCAAATACGGAAATCCATTTATTGAGCTAGGAAGCGATAAAATTTTACTAATATTTATTATGATGTAGTGCCTTTTTAGATTAGTGAGCCAGAAATTATATCTCACCAAGAACGGCCTAAAATGCTTAGGGTTTGGTAGGTCGTAGAGCCTTGAAATTTGAATCTTCAACTATTTAGAGGCAACAAGTTACCGAGCATCACTAAATATTAAACACAAATTTAAGAAGCAAATGTTGAACGTAATACAAAATTAATATTTTTATTTGTGAATATGCAAGTTAATTTTTTTTATTACATTTTCTATTATCTGTGTAACAATATATTGACTATAACAATAGGACAATGTAAAGCTAATTATCCCTCAAACAGTCGGTCAAAAATTACCCCGAGAACCTGAGATACACACCATAATACCTCTCGAAGATCTTAGAAAAATGAACTGACCCAGCCTATTGTCTGTGTGCATACAAAAGAGGAAGGAATTCTTTTAAGGACCCAACATTAACCAAAATTGAAAATTAATTGAAAAAAACCTATTTACCAAGTATATTAGCACCAGATCTAGCTTTTATTTAATAGGCATTTTGTTTTTGAGCTGTCTTGACTGATATACAAACACAAAAATATTATGCTTAAAACGAATTTTAAGTGTTTTTGGAGTGTATTCATTTATCCGTCCGGACGGCGTGATCAGCTCGCTGAGTGTAATGATTAATATTTAATATCCCTATCTAAACAAAATTAACTGAAAATTTGTAATTTATATAGAGAAGAATAAATTATATTTCTAAAAAATAACTTTTTGTACCGTTTCTCCAAAGATAATAATAGAAAAAGGTAGACATTACAGAAAAAATTCTATGAATTTGATAACAAAAGAAAATTGTATTTTTCCCATCGTTAAAATATTTTGAAAAAACAACCTATTACTCCCTTGCATCAAAGAAAAAATAAAACAATCAGGAGACATTAATGAAAAATTCGAATTTGAATTTCTTTTCAAATGAAAATTGTATTTGTTTACTTGAAAATATTTGGTCTGGGTAAGGGGTCCTTCCCAGAGGAGCAACCAAGGGAGGGGGGCAACGGCCCCGCCCCTATCTTAGCGCCCCCCCCCCGCTCTCACTATTTACATCTATCCAAAATCAAAATGAAAAAAAAACAAGAAACTTGGGAAAATGAGTACCTACCTTTTTAGGTTTTTTTATTTATATGATTGGTGGAACGCTCTCTAAGTCGATAAATGGTTTAATCAAAGAAAAAGTAACGCATTTGTTTATTTGAATGCACACCGTGCCTACCCACCCTGTTAAAAAAATTGTAAATTTACTATCTGTTTACAATACAAATAGATAGGAAATTTACAAGAATTCGTATAGTAAAAAAAAACACTATATTATATTGGTAAAATCACATTAACTCATTGCAAAAATACAAAAATAAATTGTAACTTTACTTTATCATTGTATTAATTAGATACGTATTAGTGTAAAAGATACGTTGTAAGATTACAATACTGGTATGTCATATTATTAAAATGTTTTGAGGCCGGACTTCCATTTTTTTATAGTAAAATTAGATAAGAAATTTGTAACAGTGCAAGAAAAAGAAAAAAAATCGCTTAATTCAAATAATTTTGGTCAGTGCAGTTTTTCCCCACCCGCCCCAAAAATCTGGCTACCCCACTGGTCCTTTCCTCTTTTAGCCCCTCCCACCCATAGAGCCGCCTTTGTGTCTTCTTTACTTGTGTCAGTCTCTAAGCACTAATCACTATCCTTATTCGAAAGCTCGAAGGTTTCGTAGTGCTGTTCATTTTCACAAAATACCTTGCTGTGTGCAGATCGTTTCGTGATTTAGAGTTCTATCTATATGAATTCTGTTACAATGTTGAAGCCATTCATAACGTCAATGACGCTTCGTATTCTTCCTCGTATTCCCCCTCGTATTTTACCATCGATTATCAAAACGAAAGCGGTAAGTAAATTTTATTTTATTTTTCTTTCAATCACTTATATTTCCACTCAGTATTTCCAAAAATCACCCGAAGCCTTAGAGCCCAGACTCAGTGGAGAGCGTGCAACGGGAGGTGGTGGCGGTATGTGGAAAAAAACCCACACAAGTGCTTGTATTAAGGAGGTTCTTTCGCGACAATCCACACAAAAAGCTTAAGCCTCGTACCCACTCTATAAATATAAAAGGAACTAAAATTTTAGGGTATTTTTTTTAACGTGACTGTCCACTCACACTACGAAATCTCTATTTAGATACACGCATACTAGCCGGATCGTTTCCAAGCCATTGTGCTTATATCCCCTCCACTAAAAATAATCATCCAAATAGGTTTTTTTTGTTTTTTTATCAAAACTACGTGGTAAATAATTTCAATTTTTTTTTAAGTTACTCTGAATATATTATTCTAACAAATATTAGTTTTTCATCAAGATGGTGAAAGTCCTTCAATGAAAAAAAATAAAATAATGATGATATCCCCACCCTTTCCCTATCTACCCTATGTTAAAAATGTCATTTTTAATTCCAATTATTTCATGTTTGGTGTGGTAAATCGTCTTCAAATTTTAACAGTATGTGTAGTATGCTTTTAATGACTTATATTCCAAGTTTCAAAGACTTCTTGAATTTTTGAATTTGTGAAAGAACTACCTTAAAGTGTCCTCAGTGGACGCTGGGATTATTCTGGTGCCAAAATGTTTGTATTTTCAATGGAAACGCTTGAGAATTTTTTGTCCAAAAATCCAGAAAATTTCATTTTTTGAAAGGTTTTATTGAAATTTAAGACCTTGTATATAGATACAAATAAACAAACACGTGTTTTCTTTCATAAATCATTGAGGTTGCCCTTTGTGATGAAAATAAACATATGTACATAAAGGATTCGAATCAGTACATATTAGCTTGTTTTAACCATAAAAGGAAGTTTGTAATGAAATTCATCATTAAAAACTAAATAAGAATAAGCATTTGGACTTTGGGAAACAAAATTTTTAATCGACTGTTTGCTTAATTTTTAACTTCCTACTTTACATTTTCAAATGGAACAAAAGTTTATAAGCTGAAATTTGATGTCACGCCATTTAATCTGGTTTTGGCTATTTTTCAAAATATACACTTCTCATTGATTAACATTAGAATTTTAAAATTCTTAAGCACGAGTTCTATTGTTGATTAAAATTAAATTACATTCACCCCATCATCTGGGGCATCTATCTTCAGGTCTTTAAAAATCGTATGATCCTTATCATAAAAATCTTTTTTTTATTTTTAGATTGAATCACTCTATGGAAGATTAGAAAATAATAAATTGGAGTACAAAGATATTTTGGAAAGGAAGAAAATAGTAAGTAAATTTATTTTCAAATAAATGAAAAGTTAGAAAGATGAAAAAATAGTTTTTAAAAAATTATCACATCATTTTAATTTTTAATCTTTATTAATTCTATTGAAATTTAAAGAACGATCATTTTAAATTTATAAATATGAAAATATTTTTACATCACAGAAATCGAGATCTAAACGTTATCTATTAAGTCATTTTATTTTTTAATAAACAGGTGGCCGTGAAACTAAGGTCCTAGTAGCCTTCTTGATTTTCCTAAAAACATAGCACTTTAAAAAATTTAGCACTCCTTCTTCCACCCCTTATTCCATTAAAAACTTATAAAGTGATTTTTATAATTGAATGGTAATCTTTTTAAAAATTTCATTGTGATAATGACCCAAGTATTGTTTACACTTTCATAAAGAGAAATTAATGAGCTTGTACTCTGCTTAATGGAAATAAATATATATATTTTAGAGACTATAGTTTCGAACGTTTAACTTCATCATTAGAATTTTTAATTAGAAATATTTTATCTCTTATTATTAATAATAATAATTTAGAAAAATTGCCCAAATTGTATACGGGCCATGTGGAATTTTTCACATTTTCCATATGGCCAGTCCGCCCCTGAAGGAGATTGAAAAAATAAAATATTAATATACATATAGGTGTATATCTCAGTGGCGTGCGGTCCACGGATGCTGTGGATGCGGCGCACCCCTAAAATTTCAAACATTTAGAGTATTTTCATAAATATATAAGGTCGACTTAAAAATTTCAGGGGGATCTTTAAATTTTCGAATTACGAAACTTTCTGACATATAATATATACCTACATAATAATCTATTAAAATGTTTGATAAAGTTGTCTTTATTCAATTTCTCATTTAATGATTATCCTTTATTTCAAATATTTCTGTAAAAAAATATTTTTTGTTTGGAAAAGTATATTTTGGTTTTCAAAATGAAATAAAATTGTTGGATAGTTTCCTGAACGAGATTGAAAAAAATAAAATATTAAGTGGTATAAAAATCGTGTAATCAAGAATAAACAAAGAACTAAATTCAAAATTACAATTATGTGGTCATTTTTATTTATTCGTATAAAAAAATTAGACAAGGTTTTTTTTAATTTAACGAAAATGTTAATTTAAAGGTCATGTATTATTATATCAAGATCTATATAAAGAATATCAATCATATGACGAATCAAAGAAGATATTGGATATGCTTAATTTCATGTCAAAAGAGACCCATATATGAGATCTTTTTCTCTTGATATCATATGCATAGCTGGAAAATTTCACTCCACTGAATTGTCAAGGGTTCACTGAAGTGCCCAGATAGGAAGTATGCCCCGTGGGTTCAGCTTCCAAAGGGACGGGCCCATTCTGACATGAAATTAAACATTACAATAACTTCCCTGATTCGTAAAATGGCCTTTAAATTCATTTTTTTTCATTACGTAATGTCGCTGTTCTAAAGCTTCCCTTGATAAATAAATTTTGAAAAATACTATACTAGGTATATTTTTTAAAAATTCAAAAATCTCACTTATTTATAATTAAATAATATAAGAATCTTTTAGACTCCGAAGAAATTTCACTATTTTAATTTAAATTCACAGATGGCACAGCGTAAATCTGATTTAATGGAGATAAGAAAGTTACCAGAAATGCGCTCGTCACATGAACAACAACTTAAAATTAAAAAGTTGATGGACGAAGTCAGACAGAACGTAAGTATATGTTCAAAAATTCTTGATTTTTATTCTTTAATTTTTATCTATTTAAATTATTTATTAATCCGATTCAATATTAATTTATTCCAGGAAGAACAAATGAATGAAAGGATTCTGGTAATTTACCGCGAACAGAATGAAATACACGAGGCTATTGAGAATATGGAATACTAATACTTCTAATTCTTTTGATTTTTATTAATATTTGTTCAAAAAAAAATAATGAACAATCATTATATAAAAATACATAAATATCTGTGATTTTCATTGTATATATATATATTATTTTATTTATTTTGTTTAAAAAATATTTTAAGCGAATTAAAATTTACCTAGAATACTTTTTAAAAATGGTTTTCATTTTAAAAAAATTGCCCCCCCCCCCCCCCACCCCTTTGAAATTATTTTCTATATACTTGACGGACATGATGTAGTGATTTTTCAAAGATTGAATGCTGCTTGTTGCAGAAAGGTAGTTTCACTTTCTAGGAGTCATAGGGATAATTGAATTTGCCAATTCCTTTTTTCGATTTGTATCTAATTTGAAAGCGGAGTGTTGAATGTTTGAAAAAAGCACATTTTATGCAATATTAAAATTACATTTTCACAAGATTAATACATATTTTGAAGAGTATATCGTATAAAAAGAATAAAAAATATTATTTCTTTATAATATCTAGAAAATAATTAATTTTTGAATACTGTCTACAAAGAAAATATAAAAGGGGACCATTGGCAACGATTATACAAATTTTGAATTTCCTTGAATAATTTTTATTATTTTAGTATATTACTGAAGTTTGCCTTATTTTACACGATTTTTTTTGTTTATCTTATCTTCAATGTAAATCCCGGTGTAAGTGGCTGTAATACCATTAATACCATGTAAAAAATTTAGATCAAACCCAAAAATATAAACTTTTTTCTCAACGATTACAATAATTCTCTATAATGGTAAAGTAAAATTTCAACACTGCATAAACTTGTCAGCTGTATTCAGTATTGTTTTTGAGTAGCGAAAACTAGGACACCAAAAGCCTAGTCCCTTTTAAAAATTTTCTTTAATCTTTAAAAAACTTAGTTCAAATATGATTCAAAAGCAAAGATTTTGAAGCACAGTGGATAAATAAAGCTGAAAGTGCCTGTCATCTGATTGACCATCCCAGTGGCTCCATTTACCATCTACCGTTTGTTAGTGATAAAAAGCATTTTCTTTGCGACATACAACCGGCCCTTAATGTACAACCACCGCACGAGTGCGTACTGGGCATGCGCACTTTAAAATCTTTCAAAAGAAATTTAAAGTACATATGTTCGTAGTGGGTTGAAGGAGTTATTCATAATCAGTAGAGATTGTGGTGTTGGTGCAAGGTGAAACATCTTTAATAAAGATAAGAGTAAATAAATATTTTATTTAATATGGATTTACTATGAGTTAAGGATACTGGGTCACTTATTTCACATTAAAATTAAAAAATTAAAAGATATAAAAAAAATTTTTTCTGTATTTCCTGAAGATGGGTTGATAGCCCGAAATATATATATTGAAAAAGAAAAAAAAATTTATATCTTTTAATTTTTTAATTTTAATGTGAAATAAGTGACCCAGTATCCTTAACTCATATTAAATCCATATTAAATAAAATATTTATTTACTCTTATCTTTATAGGAGTTATTCAGGCAAAGCAAGGATGCACCGGGTACAATAAAATTCCCAGAATAAGACGTTTAGGCCTGAATTTATCGGGTCATCTTCAGTTTACTGGGAATTATACACATATTACCATAAGTACATATTGTTCGCATATTGCGGATTAATATTAAGATAACAGCCTTTCCATGTACCATTCTATTCCTTTTATAAATCCAAGTATACAAATTTCCCACTACCTGACTAAAAACTCACTTGTTCCATCTGTCGAAAATATTAATTCTCAGTACGTTTTCTCCTCCCTCTAACTTTCCCTCACCTACCTGTTTCCAAATTTCCAAAAAATTATTATTTGTAAAAAAATTTCTAATTTTATATTCAGTTTTCTCTAACTCCTGATGATGGACTGACAACCCGAAATATATCTAATTCTAAACTCATTTTTGTTTTATTTCATTTTTTTTTTTTTTGTGAAAACCACCTCGCAATTTTACCCAATTTTTTATTATTATATAAAAATGTTTCACCTAGAACCAACACCTATCTCCTTAAAAGTTATAAGTACCTGTGATTGTTCCTGGTTTTGACAACAATAAGAAATTTAACTTCATTTATTTAGTGTTGTGCTGGAGCCCAAGATTCAGAGATGATTCTATGTCATTTCACCCGAAGGGCACCGCGAATGTAGGTATTAATTCGAATAAGCTGTATATAACTTTTTTATATCCTATCTATGATAACAATAAATAATTCTTAATTAAAGTCTTAAGTATGTAAAAATTTAATGTATAGGGTTTTATGGTTAGAAGCTTCAACAATAAAGGGCAAATGAAAATTATAACTTGCAACATTCTCAAATATTAACATCCACTCCATTAAAAGAAGGGCTCGAAAATAAGGCATTGAAAAAGGAAAGAGATTAGGAAAATAGAATTTTTTTTGGCTTTTCGGCCTTTCTAGCCATAAGGCATTTACGATACTATTTATTTTATTTAAATTTGTCCCTACCGCGGGGGTCAGATTTCAGCCGAATGCCTCGAGTCGGATTCGAACCCGGGTCCACTTGGTTAGCAGGAAGTCACGCTACCACCTAGCCTATCCGACCCCCCAAAATAGAAAATTAAAGGTCACAAGATAAATTACAGGTAAAGAAAAAACTCCAGTTGGAAAAAAGAAAAAAAATTGAAGAAATCTGCATTATTTGGGAACACTTTGGATATGATAATGAGGTTTGGTGGGGGGTGCCGTTCTTGTGCAACTTGGGCCCATGCTGACTGTACTAACGCTGAAAATGCGTCAGTGTATATTTGTGGCCTATGCTCATTTTAAATTGATGTTAAAATGTTAAAACTAATGTTGCAATGTTAAAATTAAATTTATTTCAAAATATTACTGCTTGGTAGATTTTGCCCTCCACCATGATCAATATTACCCTACCGATCGAAATTACCCCATATTTTTCCCTTTATTAAAAAATATACCATATAAAAAATATTTTATTGTTTGCAAATCCAATAGAAGAAACTTATAATAGATAAAGTAAGTAAGGAATTTGACCGTTTTGAGCATATTATTACCAAGATTAATACTTGATATTATTAACAGTGCTTAAGTAGTCGATATTCCCCCACTTTCCCCTATTAATTCGAATAAGCTGTATATAACTATTTTTATCCTATTTATGATAACAATAAATAATTCTTAATTAAAGTCTTAAATATGTAAAAATTTACTGTAGAGGGTTTTAGGGTTCGAAGCTTGAACAATAAATAATTAGAACTTGCTTCTCAATTTGGTCTAAAGAATATTGAAATATTGAAGAATTTAAAAAAAAATTCGTGAAAATTAATTTTAATTTTAGGGAACGAGGAAAAGATTATTTTTATTATAATATAAAGGATCAGCCGGGATCTTTGCATGTGTACTGCAATGCTTTGTCATAAGAGCTTTAGCTCCCATATCCACTAAGCTACTGATCCCTGAACCCAAACTAATACCTTTTGTCTATATGAATTATTGAATTTCTTTTAATCTCTCCTCGTTCATTTTTCGCAGCGTAGGCTGATGAATCAAGGCCTACGCTGCGAAAAATGAACGAGAAGAAGATTGAAAAGAAATTCAATAATTCATATAGACAAAAGGTATTAGTTTGGGTCCAGGGATCAGTAGCTTAGTGGATATGGGAGCTAAAGCTCTTATGACAAAGCATTGCAGTACACATCCAAAGATCCCGGGTTCGAGCCCCAGCTGATCCTTTTGTCTATAATAAAAATAATCTTTTCTTCGTTCCCTAAATTTAAATTTGTTATTAATTGTCTTTACACGGCCTCGTTGTGGTCGCGCCCCGGGTGAAGAGAAAATTATTTTCGATCTTTGGGGGGGGGTCAGATAGGCTAGTCGGTAGCGTATCATCCTGCTAACCAAGTAGACCCAGGTTCGAATCCGACTCGACGCATTCGGCTAAAATCTGAACCCCGGGGTAGAAACAAAATTTAAAAAATATATAGTATCGTAAAATGGCTTATGGTTAGAAAGGCCGAAAAGCCAAAAAAAAAAAAATCGATCTTTGGGGGCTGCGATCGATTGGGAGGCGCTGGAATATTTAATTGTTTAATTAATTTTAATTTTTTTTTAAATAATATTCGAGGAATGCGGACATAGGTATGTATGCTAAATATTTCACCTTTTTCTTTATTGAAACACCACAAATATCCTCAAATAACGTGACATCTCTAATGGGGTATAAAAAGGATCAACATTTGAACCTTAAGAACCAAACAAAACATTTGCTTGTGTGTGGACTATCCTTTCACCTTAAAGATGGGACAGACAAGGAGACCCTTGGACTGTTCTATAAAAGAATTCAAAAGGACCCGAGGTGGTCATTTTTGAAAAATTTCTTGCACTGTGCACCTCGTTTAGGTTGACCTTCAACTACTATGTTTTTCTGGCTTTTCACGATGTTTTCACTTCGAATTCTTCCAAGAATATCTCATTTAATAAAATTTTCCATGCTCAATTCGAAAGCGGTAAGTAAATTGAATTTTTTCGCTCTTCCTCTTTCACAAAGCTGATGATATAGATTTGTAATTCCCAATACACAGGCCATTATGGGCTTCTGAAAAATTGTTTATAGTTGAATCAGTCATATTCAGGAAATTCAATGCCGCTGCAGGTTGGAATCGTTTCACTCGTTTAAGATGGATTTTTATAAAGAATTGTTCAATGCAGTTAGAAGTGAAAATTTGTGATTCGAAATAAGAAGGGGGGTTTTCTGCATAGCTGTCAGGGGCTAGAATTGAACCGGAGCAAACTGGAACGGTACTCGGGAAACTATCAAAGAGACTGTTTTAGTTCATGAAACTATAACAAGTTTTTTGTGATATATTAATAGTAATACATGCTCGTAGAAACGTTTTTAATCCAGGGGCTAAACTCAGAAGAGAAGTCAATTATTTCGTTTATTAATCCCGCACCTGCCCCTCTTTATTTTATTTGGCAGTTAGCTAATATAAGGCGGCCAAGTGGTCTGATCACAAGCTGAGGATTCCGTACTATTTATCATTCAAAATACTTGATATATCAATTTCATTTTAAATGTCGTTGGTGAGTAGGGAATGAGTGAATTTGTAGAATTTTTTCATAATTTTATTTTTAGCCATTTCTAAACGCCAAAATGTAAAAAAATCACCTCAAAACGGTCACTTTGCGGCTTTCTCACGCCGATGTTTTAAATCAAAATAAATTTTCAAAAATTAATCCTCATTCTTCTTAAAGAGATCATAATAGAAATACATCATAC
Organism: Forficula auricularia; assembly: GCA_024734495.1. Taxonomy (NCBI): domain Eukaryota; kingdom Metazoa; phylum Arthropoda; class Insecta; order Dermaptera; family Forficulidae; genus Forficula; species Forficula auricularia. The sequence continues at coordinate 37,943,730 of JALMQS010000128.1, read as the reverse complement.
CTAATCTCGTATAAAAAATAATTTATATCTTTGATCTTACATCGATCTTTCCTAAGATAATAATTCGATTAAAATCTTAATATGATTTTTGATTTAGGGGAAAAGACTTCATTAACTTAGAAATTTCAAGTTTATATCATCTTTAGTTTACGAACTACAGTACTCTGAACTCTGACAGAAGGAGACAGACAGACAGATATACAAACCGAGAGACAGACAGACATTGTAGCGACACTAATGGGATCCCGTTTTACTTTTTAACGGAACCTTAATAAAATGGCTCGTAAAATGAAAATGTAGGAAGTTAAGAAAAGAAAGATATTTTTACTACTTATGTATTCTTAAAAAAAAGAAAAAAATTATCATTTTAATTTAACATATTTTTCTAAACAAACAAGTGATTTGATATTAGAATTTTTATTATAAAGAGAAACAAAGAGTTGGTCCTCTCCTTGAGGCAAATAAACACATATCTATATCAAATCAAATATAAATTGTCAATCGTTTGTGTGACTAGCTTGATTAGACAACGAAACAAATTTTCTCTACCTAATCCGGTATTGATCACATGAAAGGAGACAGATGTAAATCTTCTGATTAAAAGACTGATGATGAAGGTCAAAGCTTCGAAACTATAGACTGAAACAAATAAAATATATATATATATACATATTTATATTTGATATATATGTGTATGTTTATTTTCGTCAAGCAGACAACCTCTTTATGATTCAATATCTCTACAACTCTAGGCATAAAAAAATATTTTCAATTAGAATTTTCATCTTTAGAGCTTCCGGTTCAAAAATGAAAAACAAACATCGAATTATATATGGAGCTGTAGATAAAATTTGACACATATAACTGGACTTTTGTGCCAAATTTCAAATCCTTTGCTAAGTCACTAAACTTGAGGAAGCATAAAAGCTTTCTCTTGTTTATTCAACTTTAATTAACGATCACATGATTTAAAAAAAAAATACCATCAATGTTAAATATAATTCGGAAATATAATATTGTTTACATTTTTAATGGTGTTCATTTAATTTTTAAAGATCATATGATTTTTATTTTTTTCATATGTTTATAAATCTATATGATAAAATGTTGTTTTTGAATTTTGTTGGGGTGGGGGATTCTGTTATAAAAAAATAAATTTTTTGAATTTTTTTTTATCAGGTCACCTAAATATATAAATAAATTCACATAATCCTTTTTTCCTAGATTGAAGCTTTGCACATAAAATATGAAAAGAATAGCCTGAAATGTCAAGAAATTTTAGAAGTGAAGAAATTAGTAAGTAAATTATTTTTAAAACATCAAAATTTTATTTTTAGAAAAACATTTTTTCTCAAAAACGGCAATAAATATTTTTTTTTAATTTGAGTACTTATCAAGTGTTATGAGTTATTAGTCCTGTATAGATTTTAATCCGATTGAGATAAAGGAAGGGGTGTAAATTAGGAGTGTTGTAAAATAAAAGTTTTAATCATTCATGTATCGTCTTCGATAAGTCGTAGAGACTTGCAATTTGAAACTTAAGCTATTTAGGGGAAAAAAGTTACCGAGCATCGCTCGGTGCTCCAGGCACTGTAGTTCTATAAGAAGTAGATTGGGAGATAACACAATTTATGCTATTTGTTTTTTAAGATCATTTTTCCAAAAATAGAAGTGACTTAACTATTTAAAATTCTTTTATAATTATTTTCAAATTTGATGTTAAGTAAATGAAATTTCTTAAAATGTAAAATATTTACATATGCGGGATCCCTCAGGATTAGCAGCAATCCAGCAACATCACATTGAATTGAAAACACTGCTGGATTGCAATCTCTACTTAACACGGATAAGAAAATTGAATATTTTCATGTGGACCCAATAAATGTTAAATTTCTGAATTAAAAATTTTATCAAAAAATAAAAATTATATAATAACATAAAAATAATTGTGTCTAATACTCTATTTGATTAAAATTCTAATTTTATTTTGCAGATGGAAAAGCGAAAATTACAATTATTTAATATTTCGATGTTTCCTCAAATTTTTAGTGTGCCAGATATTAACATTACAGAATTGATACTAAAAATCTATAATGAAGTAAGTAATCTTTAATTTTAATTGATTTTCTAATTTGTCTCTAAAAGAATAAACCAAAGAAAGTAATAGCTATATATACCAGTGGCGGTTTGTGACTTTTCAACCAGGGAATGTTGTCCAAAAAGTATCCTTCATTTTTTTGAAATTTTATTTTAATCTTCGATTTGTTTTTTTTGCAAATTTCAGCGAATACGGCATCATTTTCGTTTTAAGAAAATCTTAGATTTCTCATAATTCTATTACTGTAAGCAAGCTATCTTATATATTGAGAGATCTTAGAAATGAATTAATTCAAAGATTCCCGAATCATCTTTATTTATTCGTTTTTATTTTTATTCGACACAAACTCGTCTGGATCTGGACTTGTCTTTAACATGCTTGAACTAGAAGAGATAGCAGGCAGGGACATCATTTTTTTGACACCCTTTTCGGAAAAATCATTCATTTAATTGCCCCTTTAAACTATGCAACAATTTTATTTCATTTCTAGAACCAATATACTTTTCTAAATAAAACATGTTTTTTATAGAAATATTTTAAATAATGGATAATAATTTGAAAATTTAAAGATTCTCCTGAAATTTTGAAGCCGATATTTATGAAAATATTCTAAATGTTTGAAATTTTAGGGATGCGCCAGATACACAGCATCCATTGCTATATTTAGGTATGGCTAAATATTTATGTAGTAAAAATAAAGTAAAAAACAACTAGTTCATTTGCCCTTTATATGAATAAAATCGTTTTTTATTTATTATTTAAAAGATATATAATTAATCTCAACAGATTTCTAAATAAGCCGACGTGTTCTGATGTGGCCATCCACTTGACTTTACCATACAACCTGGCCCTTCACTTAATAAAATTATTTATAATCATGTAAGGAAGGGGGGTTAGTTTTGCATTTTTAGACTCCTGGGGACCCACTGATTATGTATACAAAATTTGGTTGAGTTTGGTACAAGGGCCTATAACTACATTTTTTGACCCCCCCCCCCCCATTTTGGGGATTAGTTTTTGCATTTTTAGACTTCTGGGGTCCACTGATTATGTATACAAAATTTGGTTGAGTTTGGTAAATGGCTAAGATTTATAATTTTTAACCCCCCCTCCAGCCCCCTTAATTTTGGGTCGATATGCACCAAAATCTAATCAGCTCTTAATCTCAATGGACCAAAACTACCTATGAAATTTGGTTTCGATATTCCCACTAGTTTTTGAGCTAGCTCGTCCACAAAAATTTGGTAACGCACAGACTAACAGACAGGCTAACTAACTAACAGACAGACTAACAGACATTTTGACAAAACAATTATTATCTCGAAAAATATATTTTTTTCGATGTTCACTTATTAGGGCTTTTTTGTAGAGCGAAATGCTCTGGTTTCGCTCAATTTTTTTAATCAAAATAGTTTCAGCAGTTTTTGAGATATTTCGAAAAAAAGAAGGAAAAAAAACTTTTGCATGCCCGATTACAATACTTGACCATACCCTGTATCCTGTATGGTAAAGTAAAAGTGATATTGTGCTGAAGATAGACGTTTGAATATGTCCGAAACGTTCAAATAATCAATAAAAATAAAATAAAAGAACATGAAAAAGTGTATTTTTGGGTTGTCATGTAAATAATGAATAAGAGTGTGAAAATAAATTATATTTTCAAAAAACTAAAAAACATGCTTCTAAAAGTACAAAATAATGTAATACTAAATCAAAAAGTGTGGGGCGCAGAAACTTTTAATTAATTTCGACAAAGTGCCACACGCTTTTTGATTAACTATTACATTATTTTGTACTTTTTAGAAGAGTGTTTTTTAGTTTTTTTAAAATATAATTTATTTTTTAACTTTTTAGTCTTAATTATTTTTTATAGAGGAAAGTTTGCGGAATTTAACAGGATGAAATGTATTTATTTTGATTATTTTTATATAATTTCATTAATTTATTAAACCAATTATTTTACATTAATTAATGTATACATTGTATTTTTGCTTCGATACCGGAGATTACTTCTCCACCATCGAGTGTCCTTATTCATCTTTAGTCCTTGTTTTTAATAAGAGGAAAAATCTAATTAGATAAAAAAACCTCTTTTCCGATAATTATTTCAATTCCATTATTCCCCAATCAAGTCGATTGGTTCTCCCCTCTAGTCAGTTCGTCATATAATTTCATTTAAATTGGGTAGGTAAACATCCATTTTTATAGATAAATATTTGCGAGATTTAACAGAACAATAGACACATTGATAGATAGATTGATACAAGTGAAGATAATATAAAGCAATTAATAAAAATCTTCACATACGAGTTTCAAAAAATAGAATTTATTACTAGTATTACTCTGTTACTGTCGCAAATGAACTTTTATACTTAAATCTCACTAAGCAGATTACACTTAAATATTAATTAATGAATTAAAAGATTTTAATTAAATCGCAAATAGTGGTCATATAAAAATTAAGTAATGGAGAGGATTCAGCCAATGGGTAGCCTCTGCTGAATAAAAAACTCCCAATTATGGAAAACGTTTCGGCTTTTCGGTTTTCGCTTTTTTCAGCTCTTAGGAACTGATGATGGCATTATTTAATTAAAGCCGAAACGTTTTCCATAATTGGGAGTTTTTTTATTCAGCAGAGGCTACCCATTGGCTGAATCCCTCTCCATTACTTAATTATATACATATACAGCCATCACAATTGTATCAGTGGTCATATAATATTTAAATAGAACTTCGAAAATATTAATTGATCCACTAAATAAAGATAAGTAGGTAAGTAATTTAGTTAGATACGTTAGGAAGAGGACATTTCTTTGATTTATTGTTATAAATTCAATTTTTAAAAACGCTGGGCAAAAAAATTACAATAAAAATTTATTTTAATTGTTCTCCAATTGAAATATTTTTTAATCAGATTCCCTTTTATTCATTACAGATGAGCAAATTGGATAAAGATCTTCTCAAAATTCATCGGGAACAGAATGAAATACTGGAGGTCATTGAGAAGTTACAATAAATTTATCAATTTTTTTTTTCTTTTTTCCGAAGATATTCATATTATAGTTATTCCTTTTTGGATGTTATTGTTAAGCCGCGTCTACAGTTGAGCCGCTTATGGAAAAAATGACTACTCATGAGCACTATGAGAGCCAACATGGATCGCGAGCCGCTCAGCTCGCAAGTGTGTGTATAAGCGGCTTTATATTGTGTTATTATTTTATTTATTGACTGGCTTTTAATAAATTTTATCCATATATAGTCTAACAATGGTAAAAATTGTGAAAATAAAGAGCCACACCAACTTTCCAAGGGTATTTTTACCCGTCACCTTCAAAACAATTGCACTTTGTTCCGGAAATGGAATCGATAAGATATTGATGATGCAAGTAATGGGTGTATTGTTTAAATGAAGAGGGGAGAAAATTGGTAGTACGAGTATATTATTTCTATTTTCTTGGCTGTGTTCAGTAGTAAAATGTTTTTAATTTAGTATTATATTTTATTTAAATGTTAAATCTCGAAGTTAGAGTTTATTAAAAATAATAATTTAGAAAGTCATTAAAAATTATAATTATTTAGAAGTAGAAGAAAACTTATAAGAACTTTTTATTTATTTTTTTATGTATAAAAAAATATTAATAATTAGTACTTAAATGGCATATACTTATGTGGAAACTTCATCATTTAATGAGATATGTATTTCCCTGGCTGTTCAGTAGTAAAATGTTTTTATTTAGTATTATATTTAAGTACCTGGAGGCACCGAGCGATGCTCGATAACTTCTTCCTTCAGTTAAAAGCTTTATTTTAATATTATTTTTAATTTAAAATTCTGATAAAAAAGGTAAAAAGGTCGATTTTTATTTGAGAGCCGTTTTCAAATTAAAAAAATAGAAAAATAAATAATATTCGCCCACTGTACCCCCCACCTCCACCCCGCTCGACCCCCACCCCCGAAACCTCGCCTTACCCCCCGGATACCCCACTACTGCACCCCACCTCCTGCACCTTTTTTTTTTTTTTTTTTGGCTTTTCGGCCTTTCTAGCCATAAGCCTATATTACGATACTAGTTATATTTTTTTTAAATTTGTCTCTACCTCTTGCACCTGATTTGATTCAACCATATGATTCATTTTTATTCATCCAATTGTTAATAAATAAAACCTATCAAAATGTATTGTTTTTCAGAAAATTGAGACCTATTTATGCGAAATATATTTTTAAATAAATTATTGATTATTTTTTTATTCTATTAAATAAATAAAGTTCTTTATAAAAACAATTATAAAACGTTTATTAATATTTCTAACGTTTAGGGAGAACAAAATATGTTAAAATCCACAATCACAATACTTCTTCAAGGCCTTTGAGAATAAAGGATTAACCCAACCCATTGTCTGTCTGGGTACAAAAGTAACAAAAGAGAAAACCTTTTTTATACTCCAAGATTGGGATTTGTCTACCTGAGAATAATTAATTTGATTACGAAAAAACCCATCAAAAACAATTGTGTCGAAGATGAGACCGTGACAGATCGAATTGCCAATCCAAAAACCCCCTAACCCGTGAATTTCATCAAAATCGGTAGAGTCGTTTTCAAAATAGAACCAAGATACAAATATATTTATAAATAAATATATATACAATTTTTGCTCGTTTAATAAAGTAGATTTAAAGTTGTTGAGTTCTCAATGTAAAATAAAAATTTCTTCAATAAGTTGAAATTTTTTTTATTTTATAGTAATATTCACAAATCATGAATTCAGTTTCGCCGAAAACTCTTCACCATCATCAGTCTAAAACAGGAAACCAATTGAAGAAGATTCCACATAAAAAAAAATGATATTAATTCAAGCCTAAATACTAAATTCTAGAAATTGGTATTTTCAACATTTAATTTGGTTGTTCATGAATAAAAGTCTTACGTTTATTGATTTTTTTATATTATAATATATAAAATTTATAGATTTTATTTTTGTTGAAAAATATATTGAACGCAATGAAACTAGACAGTTTTACGTTAATATTTTTGTTTTATAAGTATAAATGCATAATTTTAACTAACTATAAGTATATATTTAAATTAAAATTTTAATTTGCATTAAAAATGTTGGTGTTCTCTCTCTATGTTTTATTTATAAAAGTAATTAATTTCTACATCTAAATTGATTATTTTTATATCGATAGGTATATAATTATAATTTTATTTTTTGTATGTTGCTCAAAATTAATGAAAATCAATAAATAATTTCTACATTGTATTTAAAGTATATTAATTTTATTTAATTAGATACGTATTACTACTACTTTGAATGAAATAACCAATATTGTTCTAATCGCAAGCTGGTCACATAACAAAAGAATGGATCAACAACTTTGCTACAATAACATCTTTCCAAAAAGTAATTTTACAGAAAAAAATCAAAAACCGACTTCAAAAAATTAAATGGAACAAATAAAATACACTATAAAAATTTTTAAGAAGAAATAAAAACCGACTTCAAAAAATTAAGTGCAACAAATATAAAAATACACTAAAAGGTATAAAATAATTATTATCTTATTTAGTTACAACTAAACGACGAAATATTAACACGAAATTACTTTTTAAAGTCGGTGCCAAACAAACTATACCTATAAGCGAGCGTACCCGCCAAACGTACTAAGTAAGATCCATAAAAGGTATATGTTTGGCACCAACTTCAAAAGTAATTTCGTGTTAATATTTCGTCGTTTAGTTGTAACTAAATAAGATAATAATTATTTTATACCTTTTAGTGTATTTTTATATTTGTTGCACTTAATTTTTTGAAGTCGGTTTTTATTTTTTCTTAAAAATTTTTATTTTTCTCTTTTTAGTGATGTTATTAATAGTGATTATATCATCAGAACTTGACCAAATTAATATGACACCATCCCTAAGACACCCCCTTTCGGATAAAAAAAGAACCATCGAAATCGGTTCATAAACAAAGAGGTTAGGTCTAAACAAACCTAAACAAACCTAATAAAAAAGGTCTAATACCTATGAAAAAAAATCGAAAAAAAATGGGACCAATCGGAAGCTAGACTGGACCCAATGCAAAAAAAATTTTCAAAACTCGGTAGACAATTGGCGGAGAATATGGAGGTAACATAGGCACAAAAAAAAAAAAAAAAAAAATTCAATCGGAATAGAGAACCTCCTCCTTTTTTGAAGTCGGTTAAAAAGTAACTATTAAGTACTCGAATAAAGGAAGTACATAACTATACCTACTATTATTTAATTCAAACCACCTGGACCTTACAGGAGGACTCTCTAACTTTAAGTTCGGTTCAAAATGCAAAAATAAAAAATTTTATTGAGATTTTAATGCGAAGTCATAAATGAGCTTGAAAATAAACAATTTATATTCAAGTTTATTATTAATTTCTACGGACTACGGCATATCTATCGTCCCGAGTCTCAAGACTTGAAAAAGTATTCACTTTTTGATATTAATAAATGTGCAGGTGAGCGATTCTTGTATTAGAATCCGATCGAGTGAAAATGACTAAAAAGGTCGTGGATAGAACTATCTAACTTCTTCCTTTAAAGCGAAAGAAATGCAAGGATACCAAAGTTACAAGTCAAGACCTGTTCGAGACTATTAAAGAGTTCAATTTTTAATTTCTATTCTAGGAATAGCAACTTTTTGCTCTTGGATCAGGAAATTATACTCGTTATAAAAAGAGCAAATATTTAATTGGACTTCAATAAATCTCAGACAATAATGTGATAAAAATACTTGTTCTAACTGGCGAAAGGTACTGAGTCGTGAAAAAGCTTTCACTTACATTTTTCTTTATTTTTATCATTCAATAGAAAAATTAAATTCTTGCAAGAAATCAATGAAGTTGTTCTTTGCTTCATATATATATGATTTATTTATTTCAGACTCTAGTTTCGAAGAGTTCACCTTTATCATCGGTATTTTAAATTAGAAATATTTTATTTCACCTTTATCATCGGTATTTTTAAATTAGAAATATTTTATCTATTATTTCCGGAACGAATTGTTGTTCAGTGAACTAACTGCGTATTATGACCGAATTTATATAAATCCAATGGAATATTTGGAGCCATGAGAAATAGATCAAATATAACATGATTATAAAAGTACATACTTTATTTTTTTACATAATAGTGCGTCATATATAGAGAAAACCTGCATTTATCTGTATATGTTCTAGACACTTTATTCGATATGTGCCGAATTTCTTTTGGGTAGGCAATACTAAGTCTAAATACGCACTCTATTAAAATATATGGTATTAAAATACTAGGGAAATTAGAGATTTTTATCTTTCTATAAAAATCAAAGATCAATCAAAAGAATACTGACCTCGTCAAAGTTAAATTTTCCTATATATTAAAAACAATGCCGAATTTCTTCTCTCACAAACTCAACAATTAAAATCGATAAAAAATATTTTGGGAATTAATATTTTAGTTTTTTATGAAAATCAAAGATTCGGACCACAGGGGGGGGGGCTTTGTATTCATTTCGAATTTTTCGAGTGTGTCAACGTTAATTTTGCTATATAAAACAATGCGAATTTATTTTCTCTAGATCGAAATTTGGCCAACCTTTTCAGCAGGCGGGCTAAATTTCAGAAATAATATTTCCTTGGAACCTAATTTTTTCCTTTTTATTTTTGTAAATTAAAACTAACAAGCAAGCATGCTACAGTTGGGACACCTACATCGTCATCATCATGACCACATCACCCAGCATGTGAGATTGTGGACAAGCACTTGCCTGGTCTAATCTAAAAAAAAATCTAGAAATAGGTATATTCTTTTTTTGAAGAAAAACATAACGAGGGCGTGGAAAAAAAATGACTTGAAATATGGAGAACAATTTAAAAAGAAATAATTTTAAAATGAGACGTCTGACTTTGTTTTACCGAGCTAAGTGCATCAAAATTGATTTCGACGGATGTTTTTGCACAAGCAAATAGTTTTCTAAATTAACATCAGTAATTCGTGTTCCCACTTGTGATTTACTTCATACAAAGCTGGCGAAAAAATATAAATAGTCAGTTATTCAGCCCCTGTCAACGGAACCAGCAATGCACAGCGTTCTGTTGAATGAATACCCTTCACTTTAAAGCCGCGGCGCTGAATTACTCCAATCAAAGGCTTTTGTTTAATTTTGTCAAAAACACACCTAGATCTTTCTCTAGTCTTTCTTTCTGTATCTTTTAGCCAGCCGTGAAACCAAAGAAAAATGGAAGAAAAAGTTGAAACTTTTTCAAGACTTCGTCTCCTCCAGTTAGAGTCGCCTTAATAATAAACTTATATCTAATAATAGACGAGTATGAACGGGATATGAAATAAGCTCAAACCAATGAATATTTTTCAAAAAATCCGAGATATTTCAAATTTCTCTTAGCAATAATTTAAAAATATATGATACGAACGACTTAAAATGTAGGTAATGTTCTTTTGGTTGTATGTATAGTAAAGTTATAATTTATGTTCATTTGATCCAGCTCCGCGGGTCGCAACGATGACCTCCAGCAGGCCGGATGCGGCTCACTGACCTCGTGTTGGCCACCCCTGCTCTGAATACTCATCTATTAAAATTTATAATAATATTATGTGAATTAATATTTTATTTTTCTATAAAAATCAAAGATTAGACCACAGGGGGACCCTTTTAATTAATTTCAGATTTTTTCGAGGGTGTCAAAGTTAAATTTTTTCAATTTATATAAAAACAAATACCGAATTTATTCTCTCTAAATGCTAGTCTATTAAAATAAATAAAAATATTATGGGAATTAATATTTTATTTTTCAATGAAAATCAAAGATTCAAAACACATTGAGATTTTAATGCGATGTCATAAATAGTCATAAATAAACAATTTATATTTAAGTTTATTATTAATTATTACGGCATGTATCTAGCGAACCGAGTCTCAAAAACCTGAAAAAAGATTTCAATTTTTTTTTACTTTATTTTTTATTTATCAATTTGCGGGTGAGCGATTCTGTCATTAGAATTCGATCGAGAAAAATGACTAAAAAGGGCAAGGATAGAATTATCTAACTTCTTCCTTTAAAACGAAATACCAGTTAAGACCTCTCTTCAGACTATTAAAGATTCACTTTTTAATTACTATTATTCTTTCGTTTGAAGGGTGAGTTGATGCAAAGGGGGACCACTTATCGACTTTTATTGAAAATTTCTAGGGAAAATAAAATGTCAATTTTCAAAAAACAAAACCCATTTTAAATAGTATATTTTATAGAGAGTCTAAAATATATATTTTCGTTGGAATATCTCGAAAATAATTACTTTATAAAGCCTTCGTTTGAAGGGTAGTTGATACAAATGGGGGATCTTTATAAACTTGTTTGAGAATTTCAAGAAAAAATAAAATATTAATTTTTTAAAAAGAAACTAAACCCATTTTAAATAGTATATTTTATAGAGATTTGAAATAGAATATTTTTAATAAATGAATTTAACTTGGGTTCGATTCCTAAGGGGACAAACCTCTCTGATATGCAATGTAAAAATATTTTCTCTAAAATCTATGATTGGTCCTTAAAAGTTAAATTCATTAATTAATATTATAGATTTGGGTTGATTTTGAAATAATTTCCATTTTTTTTTTCAAAAAAAGACACTCAAAAAGATACTTAAATCTTTGTTTTCACTGTAGAATATTTTTGTTTGAATAGTATTTGAAGAAATGGTACGCAACTAGATATTTTCTAATTCTCCATCTCTAACTTATACATCTAAACCTGGCCAAAATACTACCCACGGTGCAATTCGATATTTTCGATCGAGAAATTCGAGATGAACTAGTGGAATACAGGCAACAACTTTATATAAAAAATTTTAAAGAGTAACTTTTCTCCAAAATATATATAATTCTAAATAAGCTGGCGTGTTCTGTTGTGCTCCCTAAAATTATTTATAATCATGTGGGTTAGTTTTTGCATTTTTATACGTCTGGGGTCCCACTGATTATGTATACAAAATTTGGTTGAGTTTGCTCAAATGTCCTAGATTTTTAATATTTAACCCCCCTCCACTCCCCTTAATTTTGGGTCGATATGCATCAAAATCTAATCAGCTCTTAATCTCAATGGACCAAAACTACGTAGGAAATTTGGTTTCGTTATTCACACTAGTTTTGAGTTAGCTCGTTCACAAAAATTTGGTAACACACAGACTAACTAACAGACAGACAACCCAGACAGACTAACAGACATTTTGACAAAGTAATTATTATCTCAAAAAATATAATTTTAATAATGTTCACTTATTAGAGCTTTTTTGAAGAATGAAATGCCATGGTTTCGCTAATTTTTTTTAATCAAGATAGTTTCAGCCGTTTTTGAGATATTTTGAAAAAAGGAAGGAAAAAACACTTTTTTCATGTACGATTAAAATACTTGACCCTGTATGGTAAAGTAAAAAGTCATGAGTGAAAATACCAAAAATCTTACTCCGGTTCTCTTCCATACTAGAGTGGTTAATTTAACCGATATTCATTTTGATCTCATTAAAATGGAAACTCTCTAAACAAATATCTGAACTATTCTCCAAATCAACATTTGACTCCCAAATTACTACATTCCTTAGGGCCGGTTGCATGACGCAAAGTAAATGCTAACCAAGGTAGATGGTAAATGGAGGGGCTGGGATGGCCAATCAGATGACAGGAACTGAAAGTTATGCAACCGGCCCTTAGTCATCGACACTGAAATTGCTTTAAGAGATCAACAAACCCCAATCAAAACTGAAATAACCATAAAAATTCACAAATTAACCAGCACGGAATCTCAAACCCTTAAACACAATCACCACGAGAAAACAATAATTCAAGACATTAAAACAAAAATAAACTCCAATAATTTTTAGAAAAAAAACCGACTTCAAAAAAATTAAATCCAACAAATAAAATAATAAGAACTCAAAAATCAAATAAAATATACTGAAATGTATAAAATAACTATCTTATTTAGTTACAACTAAACGATGAAATTATTACATGAAATCACTTTTTGAAGTCGGTGCCAAACATACATTTTATGAATCGCTCTACGATGTTGGATCTTACCTAGTACGCTTGGCGGGTAATGAAGACAATATCGCGTAAGCTCGCTTATATAGTATATGTTTGGCATCGACTTCAAAAAGTGATTTCATGTAATAATTTCATCGTTTAGTTGTAACTAAATAAAATAATTATTTTATACCTTTTAGTGCATTTTATTTGATTTTTGAGTTCTTCTTATTTTGTTTGTTGCATTTAATTTTTTTGAAGTCGGGTTTTTATAAATTTTTGATTGAGAATTTCTCCCGAAACGTTTGAGCTGATAATAAATGTTTTTATGATTGTTCTTACAGAATTGTATTAAGGTAACGGCACCTATAGCGGACACGTTAAGAATTTTCTTTTGCTTTTTCTTGTTGTGCATCCACGTTTTCAGACATACAACTGAGATTAGTGTTTACTAACGGCCTTTGTGTTCTCCTCTAACAAGTTAAGACTCAAGAATAATCTTACCTTAAGCACAGACTAAGTTTTTTGACCTAATGTCGGACATAGGTTTGGCACCTATAGCTGACAGCCAAATTTATGTAGGAACCTAATGATGACATTTTTGGGACCTAAAGATGACACCTCACTTTTTGAGCTTTTTTTGATTATGACAGCAACTGAAATGACTGAATCCCTTCCTAAGGTATTCCCTGACAATCATTTAGGTGAAACATGCCATCTAGAACAACGCATTCTTAGGTAAATACTGAAATCAATTCTATTGAACATTGAACAAAGTGGTACAAGTTAGTTCTGATAATTTAATCGAAGCCTTCCAGTTCCGGGACTGCAAATATTTCCCGTCGGCTGCTGAATTTGGAAGGCGGCGCTATGTGACCTAAAATACCGTTTTTCCAGCTGTAAAATAAAATGTCATCTCTTTCGGGCCATTTCCAGAGTCGCCCATTTTTCTTCATACTCTTCACCTTGGCGCCATCTTCAAGGACTTCTACAACTACTCCAGGGAAGACTTTACCGTCGTATCGCACAGCTACAAATTCACCTTCCTCTTTTTTACCAGCAGGAAGCGACAGTCCAGTGATTTCAATGCCTAAAATAGCATCTTCCGAGTCACTTGCGCCTGAAGATGATTTTAGGCTTGGCGTCTGATCTGAATCCGTGTCGGAAGAGGCAGGCGATTTTTTGGCCCGTTTTTTGGGTGGAAACAATTTCCGGTTGACTTTTTTTAACTGTACAGCTTTGGCTTTCTCTTCTTTCTTTTGAAGGCGTGCTGCCAAGCGTGCCTTCTTTTCTTCTTCTTTCCTCTCCTTCTCAGCTGACTTTTTTTGTGTGTACGTAGCCCACGCGGTTGATGTTATTACGCTGGGCATTTTCTCTCTTTTCTTCCTCTTTCCTTGTTCATTTTCTTTGACCTTGGGATAAAATAGACTCCTTTTGAAGGGCGACGGCACGAGTGATGGTTCCTCAGTGTTGTTTCCGCCTGCGTTGAAACTAGTACTCGGTGCCGGTGGTTCCTCCGTGGTGTTTTCGCCTGCGTTCAGACTGGTATCTGGTGGTTCCTCAGTGCTGTTTTCCCCTGTCATTGCGTTCAGACTAGTACTTGTTGGTTCCTCAGTGGTGTTTTCAGGCACGGAACTGGAGCCTGGAGGTGGCGATTGTGCCATATCGTCCCACCACCAATTATGTGTCTCCTCCTCATTTTGGGGACGGACGGATTCGATGGATTTCTTGGGTTTTTCGATGCAGGCAATTTTCAGACCTTGTACAAGCTTTTGTCTTCCACATCAACAATGCCTTGTTCGAATCGGTTAACTTTTTCGCGGCCCATTACGGACTCTAGCCAATCAAGACGATCATTCTTCCGCAATCGCAAGCATTCTTCAGGAGCATCACTTTGCACACGATTGATTTGTACTGCTTCTGGGCACCAGGGGACCAACCCACACTTTCTAAACCCATTCTTTAGAATTGCCGGGTTATTTGATAACTTTTTCTGGATAAGCTCCTGTAATACAGGAGCAAACGTAGTTTTGGTGACGCTTTTTGCTGATTGGGTGCCCTTTAGCACAATCATCTAGGGCATTACGCATGGCACCTTCGTCATATTGCAATATTTTAACCGGAGGCATCTAAAATTTAAAAAATAAAATAAAATCCCTAAGGATGACACATCGGAACCTCAAGATGACACGGCTGTCAACTTCCCATTACACAATCACATATTTTTAACAAATTATTAAAAAAGGATCAACAACACATATGTTTAAGCGTTCAAAATCAATCGGATTACAAATCACCTATAGTGGACACATCTGTCAACTTTAGGGGAGACTTGCGTTAATGGAACCTAAAGATGACTGCGCCCCCGACAAGAGTATCAAATCTCAGAATTGAGTTAAATGTTCCATAAACCTATTCTTCAACATCTGCTTTTCTCGACGAAACTATGAAAACAAGTATAAATAACATCGCGTTCATATTAAACCTTAATTACGTTGATAACTCGCCTTAAGTTTTTCTTTAGCATTAAATTTAACTCATGCCGGTCAGACAATTTGTATCACAAAAATATTTTTTGCTCTTCAAATCAAAATGGCTGGCTGAATTTTTGTTGTTCATTTCTCTATTGACACTTCAAAGCAGCAACCGATCAAAAAAAACCGAGTAATTTTAAAATATTTCTTATTTTTCCACATTTGAGCCAGTAAGTGTCATCTATAGGTGACTGTCGGACTTAAGTGCCATTACCTTAATGTATTACAGGTATACAATAAAAACACTCAAGAATTTATTTTAAAATATGTTATATACATTTAGATAAATTTGTTTGATTTATAAATAGATCGTAATATAGAGAAGGACTGGCTAAATTAGCCTAAGATTAATACAAATTAAAAAAAAACATATTAACATTAATTTTCAAAAACAAAAAAAAAATTATTTTTTAACTTTTTATTTCTTTCATTTTTATCAGCCTTTTTTAAATTGTAAAATTAAATAAAAGAAAAGACTGTTGTTTGAACTCACTCCCCTTCAAACATATAGGTACACATTTTTACATATTTTTGGTTTCCAGTAAACCACATCACATAAAATATTTACAATAAAATAAATAACACAAATAATTAGAGTAATAAATATATCACTGAAAAGCATTCAGACGCTGAGATATTCGGTTTTCAGTTAGAATTTTCCGAGGGGTGAACCGCGACCTAATATGCTGTACACCTACTTCCACTTGTACTTTTTAATATTTCCAAGTACTTCCAAATATTTCCAAGTAATTCCGAATATTCCCAAGTAATTCCAAATATTTTGAATTACTTCCAAATATTTCCTAGTACTTCCAAATATTTACGAGCACTTCTAAATATTCCCAAGTACTTACAAAGATTCCCAAGTATTTCCAAAGATTCCCAAGTACTTCCAAATATGGTATTTCCAAATACTTCAAAATATTTCCAAGCACTTCCAAATATTTCCAAGTACTTCCAAAATACTTCCAAAGTGTACACCTACTTCAAATGGCGGATCACCCCCGGAATTTTCTAATGCACTTGACAAAATACAACCGAAGGAAACGGAACCCCCGTGAGAACACTTTCCATAGAGAGAATACCCTCCTACCATGTAATATCTTCAATGCTCGGGCTCGAGAAAAGCAAACGAAGAAGAGTATTCAGCCATTTAAATAAAATAAATCATATTATTTATGACATAACATAATAACAGTTAATTACCATTTAAAAATGGGTTTTGCCTAAAATAGTAGAGATGTCTTTTAATAGAATAAATCTTAGAATTGTCCTCTGCTTGAAGTATATGTATTTATATGAATTACTTCTTCAGGAATATATTCTCTTAACTAAAAAAATTACAACAAATCTAATATAAACACATGTTCAAAGATAAGCCGTATTCCTGTTACAATCATATTTGGGTTGCTAATTATAAAATTTGAATTATTTTTTCTTATGCATTATATATGGTAGGTATATATCGAACAAACAAATAAATGAAACAAGCTTAAAATAAAGAAGCAAACAAAAATAAATAAATAAGTTTCATAATAATATACCTTGTCATCTAGTTTAGTTGGTACTTTAATGTAAAAAATTCAAGAAAGTATAACATTTAATATCCGATTTTTAGAACTGTACAAGGGTTCAGTACCGCCTGGATATATGTGAAGCTTGTCTGTCATCTCCTGGCTCTTGGATGACCCTAGTATTGAATTCACACACATTTTTCTTTCATTGTGTTTAGAAATGTCTGTTACTACTTTAAAAAACGTTTCCCCCAGCAAGAATATGTTTGTTATTCACACTAGGCGATCGCCCAAGCGACTGTCACTACATGTTAGATAGTAAATTTTTATTGAATTATTAAGTCTATATTATGTTGAAAAGATGTCACCCCTATGATTTTCCTCAATATATTTAAGGTATCAATTTCAAAAAAGTCCTCATTTTAGACCCAACAATTTTCGGTAACCATAGCAACTGTAGCTATTCAATCACACTTTCTTTATATAATACACCCTTTGGGTATGAATATGTATATATATTTACTTTAAGCAAAGGACTAAGGGAAATACTATATGATTTATTCTTAAAATAATAATAATAATAATAATATTTTCTAAAACAGTAAAGAGAATTGGAGAATTCATTCTAGCTTCCGAATGGCCTCGCAGATAGCATTCTGTTGCTGACGAATTTGGTTAAGGAGCTTTTCTAATCGAATAACCTGCAATGAATCAATAAAAATAAATTAAAATATTTTCAAGAATATTAATTGAAATATGAAAATCAGGAAATTTTAATTACTCGTAATAGTTACCATTTCATATGTATAATATATAAATATCTTATTGTTGGTCTTTTGAAATAGCATTTTTTTCTTTAGTTTATGACTGCGAATATGTTTATTATGAATCAATACTTTAGAAAACATTTCTCGGCGAAATACTTGTGATTTCTGTAGTTCCATCTGAAAAAATAAAATAAATTTAGAATTTTAATAAAGGAACAAGTATTTAGGGTGTTCTCAAAATAATTTTTTTTTTTAATTTCAATGATTTTATTTTGGGGAAAATGAATAGATACATATAACTTTGATTTTGCATTATTTAGTTTACGAGGTACATTGCCTTTTGCCACAAGGCCGTAGTTAGGGGGGGGGGGGCGTTAGGATGTTAGAACCTCCCGAAATGTTTAGGTAAAAATCGAACTTTTTCATGATAATAAACGCTAAATCTGGACACACGGCAGTGTGTCAGCCAAGTTCGGAATAAAAATTTAATAAAAATAAATTAAAATAAAAAAATATTCTGATAAAAAAAGCAATCTGGGAGTTCATGTCTCCTATTCCTAGGAGTTTATCTATACTCCCCTAATCCCTCGGTGGGTAACCAACCCCCTGATTCATTCTAAAGTTAAAGTTTTAAATCCAAATCAATTCATGTACTTACATGTAGTTTCATTTGTAAAATTTCTTCATATTTATTTTTATTTTTTTCATATTCTGCATACAATGCTTGAATCTAAAAAAAATATTAAATATCAGACTTCAATTTAATCTAATATAAATATTTGGTAAAATAGATTCTGATCAATAAATGTCTTTGAACGAGTGTAAAAATCTATGAAAACAAATTGTGTTTTTATTGACAATCTCTAAAAACTAAATCGATATTTACTTGTGAAGATGGCCAACCCGTGATGACCAAAATTGTTTAATTAATAAATAAAAATAATTTATGGTGATTATTAAATTTATTTCACTTGTGTCACAAATATCCCTTGAAGTCAAAATATTATAAATTAGATAGTCACTTTTACCAAGTTTCGGAAGAATTTAATAAATAAATGAATATTTCACATGAATAATTATTGGAGTTTTAGTTAAAATGAATATAATGAACTCGTTTACAAATTTACTTCTTCAGTTAACTATTTTCTGAAAGAAAGAAGTAAAATCATTTTTGAAAGGCCATTCCAAACTATACTATAAAATTTATTTTTAACTTGTATGAAAATTTTATTCATTTTTTTTCCATTAGTTGAAATTTTGTATGCTTTTGTTTTTGGTAAATGAAATTTTGTTTCTCAAGTTGCAAAGCTCATCAGTTTAGCAAAAGAATGAACTTTCTACAAGCAATTTTTTTTTAAGTTATTATTTGTATACTTGCAAACACAGAGTGACAGAAAAAAAATCAAAATAATTTTTCAGTCATTTCTAGAAATAAATAGGAAAAGAAAATTGAAATTTTTTGAGTTTATTTCCTGAGTATACCGATTTGTAATTCAGAGAGAGAAAGAATAAATACTACCAAATACTGTCTCCGTAAATTTTTCAACTTTTTTGTCAGTGAACAGTTTGAGCTAGAAAGCTGAAATTTAGCAAAAGGATTACCTTAGTGAGGCAAACTGCCAATCTACTTGAAATAATGACAGGACAGATGAATGAGCTTTATAAGAGGATTTTTTTAAAGTTGTTGTGAATATCGAAATCGAAACGCCAAAATTATCCTTATTTTAAATTGAAAGTTTTTTTGCCGAAGGTAGCAGAATTTTTATATATTGAAGGAGACAATAAAAGAGTGTGTCTTCTGCTGTAATTATAAATTTTATTTATTTATAACGAGCTATAAATAAATAAAATGTATAATTCCAGCAGAAGACACACTCTTTTATTGTTTCCTTCAATATCCTTATTTTGGAAATATTAACTTTTTAGAACCAGAAATAAATTTTTAAGACAATCCGTTCTTGAGCTATTTGGGTATCGTAATCCAAACAAACAAATAAACAGAAACATAGACTGTCAGAGAAAAATCATGATTAGAAATGATTTTTCTTCTCGTTTTAAATACAAATAAGCAAAAAAAATAAAATGAAAATTTTGGAATAGTTTGGAAAGCGTACCGAGGGTTATTTTTGTCAGAGAGAATATAAAACATAATACTTACCGCTCTTGATCGGATCTTGCAATTGTGAATTAAATGAGCTATCCTTGGAAGAATCCGAATTGCAATCTTCAAGAAGAACGAGCCAAACATGATGACAGTGAAGAGGAAAGTAAAGTTCGTACTAACACATGTGAATAGGAAATGAGTTTTTCACTAGTGAGTACCACATGATGTTTTCGAATTCTTATTTAGAATGGTCATCAGAGTCTTTTGTCTGACCAGAAAGGGCAGGTAAGCAATTGCTCTTAAGCTCCTAAATAATTCTTCTAATACAAAAGGGGAGAGCTAAGTAATTTGAGAGGTAAAATTTGAGAGGAAACAGTCAATTTGCGTTTCAGGTTGAAAGAGATAATCTACGATGAAGCTTTCATTTTAAGAAAAATGTTGAAATGCTAATCTATTGACCTTTGGATTTTTATATATTTATATACACTGCCTGCTAAAAATAAATATTTGAAATTTTAATATATTTTGAATTTTATTCTTAGGATGACTGAATGATTAGCCCAAGACAATGAAAAGCCCAGGTTCAAACCTGGCCCACCACAAACGCTGGACGGATTATAATCTGGCCTTTTCATCAATTTACAAACATATGAAAAAAAAATACTTCACTTGGGATCTAGCTAAATAGACATTGTCCCGAGGCTATTAAAATATATATTATATTTTTATTATACATATTTATTTTTTAACAGATCCATAAGCGCGAGTACGTTTTGTCTCTTCGAATAGATTATTTTATTGATAAAACCATCCAACATCCTCGAATCGAATTGGTCCATTTTCCAGCTTCCTTTTTGCTAAATCTTTACACGTTAGGTAATTCTTTTTAAAACTGATTAAAGTAAAGTAATAGAACTTTGTGAACATATTGATCAATAACAATTTTTTTTAAATAAATAAACAAATGCATGAATACCAAGTATTTAGAATATTTATTTAATTTCTAATTTCTCATTTTAAAGCGAAATTGGCATTAAATTTGTTTTTATACATTTATAGAAACATTTATTTTTAAACTCGAAACACTTCTATATTTACATCTAAAGTGACCAAATGTTTTACCATGGAATGTGGGACAAGAATATGTATGTATATAATTATTTTATTATCATATATCTATTGTAAACCATAATGGAATAAGAGGAGTTATAGATAAAATTAAATCTAACAAATAAAGATATAATCACTCGTACTTTTCAGATGAAATATGAATTTGTTCAATAATTCATCATTTTGTGATATGTTGTTACAAAATTCCTCAAAGTATTGGAGAAATTGTACTTCACTTGCAATATAGCCTTCAACGTTTCTAAGCACAGTCCCGTCATTTAATAGCTACACCTCGTATAATGGGGACCCAGATATTTAGACAACTATATAAGCAGATCAGTTAATGGTATGACTATCCTGCAAAAAGCCATTAAACCATTTTTACTTTATTCAATGCGAAGCAGACGACATTTGGACAGTTTTCAGTAGGCAAAAAATATTATTTTAAGGGGAAATATAGTTTTAGAACTTTTTCAATTGAAGGAAGTAATGCTAACAATCTGGTTTTGCTGTAGCCTATCAAGCGCATACATAATTATATTCCACATCAACATGATAACAAAAGTCTTTCAAGACGGGCTCTAATGTCTCTAAATCCCAACATCGACTTTTTAAAAATATAAAGAATAATTAATAAATATAATATTTTAATCCAAAAGACAAAATATTGTCCAATGTGGGACACTTTGTGGGACATTTCCCATGTGGGACAAGAAATCCAAATGTGGGACGTATGGTCACTTTAGTTTACACCAACACAATTTACATATAAAACTATATTAATTCTAAGAGACTTGATAAAGTTTAAGTGTAGTAAATAAGTTATTGTTCAAATTCTCAAGAATATTATTAATATATTTATAAGTATGGTGTATGGACGAGAATGAAACAAATGAATAATAATAAAATAATTTTATTTTTATTTAAAAAAAATTTTATACAAAATAAACTCAACAGCGAAAAAATGAATTAAGAAAACAGTGTAAAGGAAAGTTTATATTAATGTTTTGACTAGATGATTGAAAAAAAATTTTAAGTGGACAAATGGAGAATTGCCGAATCAACATATTTATATAAGTCAAACAGAGGTCTTTAATCCCCTTTTATAAAATTTGTTTGATCCTATTTAGAAAATGATTAATCCCAATTTGTAGCTAAAGATGTTTAATTCATTCTCCAATAGGTTTATCTTTATGACTGGAAACTGGAACTCTCTTCCTACTTTTAGTAGTTTTTTTTTTAAATATTTAGGTCTTCAAATCCCCTAAGAAAAAATCGTCTAAACTCTCTTTTTTCTTTTAATGCAAGAGTATCATGACATATATGTATTTCGAGTTTCCCCATTTTTAATTAAAAAACAAATCAAAAAAATAAATTATACTTTAATACAGTTTATAAGTGTGTAAACCAAATATTCATGAAAAGTTATTTTTGAGTCGTCGGCGTTAGCTTCGTTGAATATCTGTGATTTTATTTTAAATTTAGTAATCTCTAAATTATAGATTTATATTTATAGTAATAGATAACATATAATATTTATATTTTTTAGTCAGTTTATGATGACATAATTTTGATTTGATTACCCTATTAGATTTGGAAGCGACAAGGTAATCCCATAAAAAGCGAAAAAATCAAAGGTCTCCCCATAATTTAAAATTATTTCAAATATCTGTATGTTTGTAATAATAAAAAAATACTTTTCAAGTATTAACTTCCATAATACGATGAAAAAGGAGAATAGCCATAATATTTTAAGCATTGACTAGATAGATTTTTTTTAATTTAACGAGTTTTCATGCTCTATGTATAATATAATAATAATAGCCCGACGACGTTAATTCATTTAATTTATTTTGAAATTAATGTTTTTTGCTGTTGAGTGTATAAAAATACAGAGTTAAATAGATAAATACAAGCATATATAAAATTTAAAATCGACGTCTTCTCTTAGAATTTTTCTTTTCAATAATCCTGTTCCAGATGTAATTCAGTTTGAACTCCAGCAATATTATATCATTTCTAATTTGAATCCCCTGTAAAATTATCAAAAGAAAAAGAAATTGGATTAGTACAATTAAGATACATCCGTTCCTGGATTTAAGCTATAATTTTTATACGTGCTAAATAATCTCTCTATTTACGCCGACTATATTTAAGGTTTCAATTTATGAGGCCTTTTTCCTTTCCTATAATTGGAGATTTTTTTAACGAAAATCACGAAAGGTGTGACAGATATTTCTATTATATTTTTTCGAGATATTAATAATTACATGTGATAGCGAAATTACCCCTCATGACATCTTCTATTAGCAGAATGTTATCTGGGAAACAAATTGTATTCTCCCATAAGAATAATACCTACATTTAGTTTTCCATTAACCAGTGCCTCTGATTTTCACCAATTTTTATTAGTCTTTATAATGTAATTGTTGTTCATAATTGTGGACAGCGTCTTCAGAAAATCATTAAGGTAGGGACAAGTAAAATTAAAAATTATTTTTAAAAAATCCGCTTTATGCATATATATATATATCTATTTAAATGCAAAACTTTTACTGGAAAATTTGACTAAATGAATTCGATCAACCTTGTAATAAAAACAAGCCAGGTTAACAGGAAAAATCCATTATTTGGTAGCAAAAGGGAATATCTGAAAAATAGAAATTGCAATTACCCATTTACTAATTAAAATATTTTCTTCAATTTTTTGGAATTAGAAAAGCTATTTTATTTCTTACTTTATAAGAATAAGTTTTTTGTGTTTATTTTTTTAATTTCTGAAAATTTCGTTTTCAAGACATGTCACATTTTGAAACAAAGCCCATTTTGAAATTGGACGTCTCATATAATATAATAATAATATATATATATCGATCAAACGTATTACTCAAAAGCGAAAATACCATATACCCGACAATATTTTAATGTACATTTTATGTTAACATCTTAAAAACATTATATGAAAATCTTATTAAATTGAAAGTTTTTACCGAGAGTAGCGGAATTTTTATATATTGAAGGAGACAATAAAAGAGTGTGTCTTCTGCTAGAATTATAAATTTTATTTATTTATAACGAGACTATAGTTTCGTTATAAATAAATAAAATTTATAATTCCAGCAGAAGACACACTCTTTATTGTCTCCTTGAAATTTTTTGATAAATTTTATAATCATGTAGTCGAAATTAATATAAAAAAGTAGCAATTTAATTTTCCTATCCCAATTCTATCTTCGATCAAATTAATTATTATATGGAAACCACATTAATATACATAGGAATTATTCATAAAGTTATACGGATTTTTAAATTAATTGGTTCAAAGTCACAGAGAGGGGAGCATATTCACACGCATGAAAACATTAAAGTTCCATTTCCGACTAGGGCTTTATAAAAGAGTAAATTTTAACATTCATACAAATGTGTTAAATTATGTCGTTAAAATCGTTAAGAAAATATCCGATCAGTTGATGAAATGATTTCTTATTTATGGTATGCTATATATATTTGTCTAGATTAATTTGCCGCAACGCTGACGTAATGCTGCCGAGAGAGAGCGCCATCGGTATATTTGCGGCAAATTTGAAATATAATCGTAATTTGGACTCAAATTTCGAAATGAAAGACTCCAATTGATTTTAAATTAAGAAATATTAAATATATTGATAATTATTACCCCCCCCCCTTCACCACTCAAAAATTAAATATTCAATTCGCTTTTCTTTGCGCACAGAAAAAGAAATCAATCACATCTTATTTGATTTATATATTATTTGTTTATTTTTTAATAATTTGCCACTTTTTTTATAATTTTTTAAAAATCTAAATTTTGTTATTCTTATTTTTTGATTTTTACAAAATTAAACGACTTAAGACACGCATGCCCATATGAGTTTCTCATTGCAATACTGGAGCAGCCTGTCATACAAACAACACCTGATCTCTTTTAAATATTTGGAGCCTTATATCGATTATCGATCCCAAATTTTAAAAAAATGATATAATATAATTCTCCTCCTCCCACGATACCACTTATTTAAATAAATCTATTTCCACACAAAAAATATCACAATGCTGTAGATTATAGAAAAAAATACTTCCAGATTCATATCTAGAGCCTCATTTCTGTAGCTGTGTCAGGACGAAAATGAGGTGAAACTTTTAAGAGACTATGTATTTTCGTGAGTTTACAGGTATACATTTGGAGTGTGGTTTTTAAGAGGAATAAAATTTTTGGACCGAGACGCTGCCCGCAAGGGCACTCAGTCGGAGGGCCGAGCTTCGAGGGCGTGCCGAAGGCACGCCCTCGAAGCTCGTTTAATAATAGAAAGATTCCATGGGACCAAGTACTCTCCCTTGCCTTTACGAAGCCCAGGCTAGTTAATTTATTTCGGTTTTATTCCAGTTAGAAAATAATGGTGGAAAAATAATAACGAGTAAATCGAGAGATAGAATTATAAATATTCACGTCTTACAAAATAAATAAATTACCGATATATAAACGTACCTCTAGAATCAATTCCGAAATATCTTCTTCTGGATATCTCATATGAAATGAATCATTTATAAACATACTGTTACTTGTCATATAATCAAATTTGTATAAATCAATCTATGGGTAGAAATTAAATAAAATTTAGAAAAATATACAAATAAATAAATAAAATAACAAGAAAAAGAGATTTATATACTCACTTGATATTTCCTTTTATTCAGTTTATCAATCTTATTTTGTGTTTGTAAAAAAGTGATTATTAAATGTTCATTCTATAAAAAAGAAGAAGACATAAATATAATTATTAAAGAATTTTATTCTTTCTTAGTTAATTATTATCTCAAAGCAGTAGCTACCAGGCAAATTTCGAGTAAATTCAATATTTATCTAATTTAGGTAAGTAAAAGAGAAAAAAATGGAAACCTTTTTCAAGACTCGCCCTGTTTCTAATGAATTGGTTTGAATTTAAAAATTTATGGTACATGGTCACTATTAGTGTCATAAGTTTCCGATATTTGATTTTATCGCGAATCGAATGCAGGTGATTTTTGTCAGATATTAAGTGAAAATAATAGCCGAATTTATATATTTCTATGTTGAAATAATGAATTTAAATAATTTTCTAAATAATATATTGATATAATGATGCTGGATCATAGCTAAATGGATCACAACTTTTTCATTCTCTCTTGGTCTAGACTTAAGATTCAGTAGACTCCACTAGCCTAAATCAGCAGTAGTCTCGGCATATATATATATATATATATCTTGTTTAAAAGCGCGATCAAAAACAATTCTCTTTAATATGTTAATTTTTCTTTAATATATTAATTAGAAAATTATTTAAAAATCTATTAGTATCTGTCTACAATTTCTCTCTGTCCATCTATAAGAGGAGTATAGCTTGTGAATGAATTAAAAGATATAAACTTGGAATTTAAAATAATTTTTAAAGAGGGGTCAGTTCAAGGTGAAACATTTTTAATGAAAAGTAAGTAAAATTATATGTATTCAGAAAAACAAATATTGCATTTTTGGGATATTTTTTTTATCATAGAGTCAGAGATATCCCTGTGAATATCTCATCAAGTGGAATTAGGTATAATTCTTTTAAATTTATTTCGATTTAATATGACGGTGTGAGAGATCTCAAAGTGGCCATTTTTAGATGATTTTTGTAACTATTGGAGTTTAGAAATTATGAAAAAACTCCACAAATTCACTCATACCCTTCTTATCAATGAGATTTGGGAGATTTTTTTGATTTTGATCTTCTTATCTTAAATGGAATGTCAAATCACTGAAAATATACGAGCACCATCTATCTATCCTGGCTGCATTAATTGAAAACAACCAATAAATAAAAACGAAGCAGCCAAGTAAACATATATACTATATACACTTTAAGCTTAAACTGAGTGTAGAAAAACCGCCTGGTTTTCATTAGGAGTCGCCTCTCCCTAAGTAAGTTCTTTGACTTCTTACTAATAAGTGGATTACTCATAGCTAGGGCTCGGATTTCGCCCTATTTGCCTTTATTTTATTTATGGCTAAAAATTTAACCCAATATGATATCTATAAGTTTCATGAAATTCTGAATAAAATAAGAGGCATTTGTTAGTGCCTATATGCCTATTTTGCCCTATTTTGGGTGTTAGGACCTTTTTAATCTATAAATGCCTTTTTAGTTTCTATTTTAACTAAAATTGGCAATTTCCATTTTTTACGATATATACATTTTCTAAATTTCTAAAAGTTTTTTGGAATTATTATGAAAATATTCCGAAAATATTATTTATCGGGCAGGAAAATTTGACACAAATGAGTCGAGTGGACTATATTTAATAGCCTGCTCCGAACTTGAAGCAACAAATAGTTCAACTGGAGCAATTCGCAAAGTATTAAGTAAGTTTCAATTTCTTTGTCTTCTAAAAATATTATGTATTGTCCTTTTCTTAATGGGAATTTGCATTATACTTATACAGGTATCTTGTAGCCTACAGAAAATAATGATGAACATTTTTTGTTATTACCTACTGATAGAGAGTGACGCATATTATATGTTGAAAGCTGGGGAACTTTTAAAAGCATTTTGCACTAAAATGATACATGTAACGTGTCTTGTACACGCTATTCATTGAATGTCAGAACATATTCGAGTTAAGTTCCCAAATAGTGATGCTGTAATTTCTTAAATTAAAAAAGTATTTTTAAAAGCTCCTTCAAAAAAAAATTTCCAAATTCACCCCTTCTATCTAAGCCTATATTAACAAGCTGGGGAAACTGAATCCAAGCAGCCATATATGTATTATGATGACAATTTGGATGAAATTCAAAAGGTATATTTGAAATTTATTTTTTTAAATATTGTTCTGTAATTCTATTTATTTATTTTTTTAGGTCATAGAAACAATCAATGAAGATGATGCTTAATCTATTAGGGAGGCTTAAAATGCTTTATTTTCCATTACTCTTGAAGCTGATTAGTATATAGGTATAAAGTATAATTTTAACAATCTACATGTAACCATTACAGCACTAGAAGCAAGATCTAGCTTTGATAGAGTTCATAAAAATATTCCATAGATTTCAAGAAAATATCAAAAAATCACATGCTCCTATTGCCTTTAATCTCAATCAAAAAATGGACAAAATTCTTAAGCGAAATCCTGGTTGTACAATAATGGAAAAAATAGTCAGGAATTTAGGAGGATATAGTAGTGCAGAAGAAGAAAATTTAACAGCTTCAGAAATGGCTTATTTGAAATTTTGTCCATTAACATCTTGTGAAGTGGAACGCACGTTTTCAATATATAAAACAATTCTTTCAGATAATAGGGCCTCTTTTACCAATGAAAATCTTGAAAAATATTATATATAATTAATAATTGTAATGCCAAAAATTTTAATAAAGAATCATGCCAATAAGTATAATTTTGTTTACTTCCGTGACCCCTCAGCAAAAAAACTGTTGGGATTTCTAATTAACGTTTTTTTAAACCAAAATTTTTATAAGTATATATTTTTTACATTTATTTTCAAATGCGTCTTTGTTCTTAAAATTCCTTTTTAAGTGCTTATTTTTACTTAAAATTCCTTTTAAGTGCCTATTTTTACTTAATAAAATGCCTTTTTAAATGCCTATTTTAGTTATTTTTAGTGCTTAGTTGCCTGCCTATTTTAAAGATATTTAGTGCCTTTAAATCTGAGCCCTACTCATAATTTAGAACCCCTCTGTAATTATCTCTCCCACATGGATATTCAAATTTTCTCACACATTTTCTATTTTTCAAAAAAGCTTAGTGTTGTGTCCTTTATTGATGAGGTTGTATATGGAATGATAAGAAGGTAGATTATAAGTATTAAACGTTTATTAATAATAAAATTTAGGGAACGCGGTGTTGGTTTATAGTGAAACATTGTTAAAATTAAATTAGGTTGGAGTTGGTGGTGTTTCACAAGGAAACACCACCAACTCCAACCTAATTTAAGTTTATTAATAAATAGAATATGTACAGGTTAGAATATAGCAATTGAATGGCTGGAAGCTGGATATCGAATGGAATCAGCTATTGTGCAGGAATGATAGCGTCCTCTGTCTTCATTGAGCGGGATATTACACTTAGGACCGGTTGTATGTCTCAAAGTAAATGCTTTTTACCACTAACACAGGGTAGATGGTAAATGGAGAGACTGGGATGGCCAATCTCTCCATTTACCCTGTGTTAGTGGTAAAAAGCATTTACTTTGCGACATACAACTGGCCCTTAGGGATACCAAATACTGTATATATCAATACAGGACAGCTTGTCAAAATCCTATAGAAAATTTAACGGTTTTTGGCATCATGAATTTCAGCGCCGCCATGCGGGCAAGGATGAAATCTTGGTGGCCAGGCTGGCCCAGCACCAATGCATGTGCTTCTTTCAAATCTCTATTTCAAATTAACCACTTACATATGATATTTTCTATTGTGCGCTATATGTATTTTTATCCTGACCCACTAGAGTGCGCAGTTTTCATGATACCGAAGATTTTGACAGGTTGTCCCTTAGACCATATAAGATATAGACACGCCATCTGCCACTCTCCACACAGAGTGAAGTGAGGCCAACATCAACTCGAGAACGTGACTTCATCAGCAGGCAAGAACAACGAGAATAGTATGGGCGCTATAGGAATTATTATACATTGAAATAAATTTATCGTAGTTTAGATTATTTATTTTAATCGCAAATTAATATTAAATTAATATACAAAATATTTTTTTTAACAAAATGTTTTATTTAAATTACATATTTTACAATAATTCGGGCATCGAGCAACACTCATCCCTTCCCATGTCCATATATATACAACAATATTGGTATTTTATTATTTTAATCAATTGTAGGTTACCAAAATATTTATTAATTTCGAATGCTAAATCAAGTAAATAATTATTCCTTTTAAATACAGTTTTTTTTTTAAATCAATTGACTGAACATTCAACCAGGTTCATCATTTGATTTTGCCAAATATTTTGTCAGTATAAAAATCGTAATTAAAGTAAGTCGAAAAAAATTCGCAATATCATATTTATTAATGAAAAATATTTGAAAAATTGAGTTTTGAGAATTCGATATATTTAGGGGCTGAGCCCATCATCAGGAGTCAAAGAAAACTGAGTTTGGGCCAGGCGCGGATCCAGACCTCTGATTTGTGGGGGGGGGGGGGGCGGTCGCCGGTATATAAGATCTACTTTTGATCTCGGAAGTGTGTCGCGATCGAATTGTCCAAGCGGGGGGGCGTCACCGCCCCCCCTCCCACATAGAACTTTATTTTCTTCAATTTTAAAATTTAATGTTATAAAAAAAAATATTTAAATAAACATATAAAAAAATGTTGATCTTCAATGCTTTAGGGGGGGGGGGGGGCGGTCGCCCCTATTGCCCCCCTGGATCCGCGCATGGTTTGGGCTTACCCCAGAAATATATCGAATTCAAAACTCAATTTTGTTTTATTTCTTTTTTTGTGAAACCTACTTCGCATCTCGCTTGGACAATTCGATCGCGACACACTTCCGAGATCAAAAGTAGATCTTATATACCGGCGACCGCCCCCCCTCCCCCCAAATCAGAGGTCTGGATCCGCGCCTGGCCCAAACTCAGTTTTCTTTGACTCCTGATGATGGGCTCAGCCCTAAATATATCGAATTCTCAAAACTCAATTTTTCAAATATTTTTCATTAATAAATATGATATTGCGAATTTTTTTCGACTTTAATTACGATTTTTATACTGACAAAATATTTGGTAAAACCAAATGATGAACTTGGTTGAATGTTCAGTCAATTGATTAAAAAAAAACTGTATTTAAAAGGAATAATTATTTGCTAGATTTGGCATTCGAAATTAATAAATATTTTGGTAACCTACAATTGATTAAAATAATAAAATATATTGTTGTATATATATGGACATGGGAAGGAGTGTTGCTTGATCCCCGAATTATTGTAAAATATGTAATTTAAATAAAACGTTTTGTTAAAAAAAATAAATAAATATTTTGGTATATTAATTTAATATTAATTTGCGATTATTGGAATCCAAAGTAAATAATCTAAACTACGATAAATTTATCTCAATGTATAATTATTCCTATAGCGCCCATGCTATTCTCGTTGTTCTTGCCTGCTGATGACGTCACGTTCTTGAGTTGATGTTGGCCTCACCAAATCGACACCAGGGCGTGTCTATATCTTATATGGTCTAAGGGTTGTCCTGTATTGATATATACAGTATTTGGAGATATATATAAGTTCACTATTCTAAGTATCATATTCATAGATTCTCCTTAGGCTGTCGCTAGCGTTACTGTTTCGATTCTCGACTGGAATGACTTTTTATAAAAAATATTCTCAATATTTTATTTCCAAATATTATATTTTGATAATTATTATATTATTAATTCGGAATTTCACCGAAAGTAACATTTAAAAAATTTCATATCAAACTTTTTATGTGGATCATCATCAATTATAATACATATTAAGGCAAATTTCTCTCCCTAGTTTTAAGATTAAATTGCGAATAATAGGGTAGTCAAAAGTGATGGGGATGAAATTGAAAGACTCAAAGGAGTGGAAAGTTCCTTTTGAGACAGGATTAGTTGCCAATATGGCAATAGGTCGTGGACGAAGAATCAGCAAGCGTTTAATGCCGGTTTATTAGCAACAATGATTCTGTTGTAGCCGCGTAAAGTTTTTCACCTCTCTGGCTGCCGAAACAAGCAAAACTTTCGTTATTGGAATGAAAATAACACGAGGAAAATTCATGAAAAACTTCTTCACAGTGATCGTGTGACTGTTTGGTGCGCAATGTCACAAATAATTGGGACTTATTTTTTCAAAAAAAAGGCATGGTGGTTAGTCCCAATCGATATGTGAAATGATAGAGAACTTCTTTCAACAGTTCTTGAAGAATTAGACGCTGATAACGTGTGAATTGAGCATGACGTAGCCACAGTACACACATTATGAAATTATTATTACTATAAAAGCCTCCAAACTTATATTTCGCTCCATTTTCTTTCTAAATATCAGAGTGAGACATTCTACCCCAATTGCATTTAAGAGAATTTATTATTTTTTTTAATTTTTATCTTTAGTTGTTTTTAAAATATTTTCAATGAAATAAAGGAATTCTTTTTTCGAAATATCGGTAGATTCTTTTCATTTGCTTTTAACGAAAGAAAAAATTTATCGAATACATTTTTTAATTAAATAATTATATACAATGAATTTATTTTAAATAGGTAGAATTTTTAATCAAATAAATAATATATTCTTTTAGAAAATCAATATATTACGAAATTTGTTTTTAATAAAATTAATCATTTATTTTTTCTAATAAAATTTTCTCTGTAGGCTTGCAAGCTGCTGGGTGAGTTTAATTTGATGATAATAAAATTTACAAATCAAAATGATTTAATTTTTTTATATTCGTAAAAAAATTCGAATTCGATTTTTTTTTCAATTTTTCAGGTACCTTAAATCCAACAAATTGAAAATCTCTCTCTCTCTCTATCTGCCTGTGTATGTGTGTGTGTGATCAAATAAAATACACATCATTTGACACTAGAACGAACTGAACGATTCTGCGTTCTTGACTAGTGAAAGACCGACCGATCCGGACCGACAAAAAAAATTATGCCTTTGAGTTTTTTAATTATCGTGGATTATGGGAATCTAGACAGATCGATCGACATTAGATATTATTATGGGATCTGAACGAACTTTCGATTTTCCGCTATTGTGTGTATAGAAATCCGAATACATGAATGAATGAACATTTCCCAAACCAAAACACAAACACTAAAGAAAGCAAAATTGAAAAAAAAGAAAAATTAATGACTCCTACAGATATTTATTTTTATTTCAAATGATTTATTTCCAGTAATGAAGTTGTTGAAGCTTTTATTTTTGTGATTAAGTTTATTAAGATTTTAATTTTTAGTTAAATCACACATAATTAATTAATTAATATTAAATTATGTGTGATGTAAGTAAAATCAATTATCCCCCAAGAGCCCTCTTTGCTAGAAACACGCGGTTTTCGAAAGCTCAGCACCCCTTCGCTGTCAAATCGGATAAAAGTCGAAGCAACACTTTCGCCAACTCTTTTATCCCTATGACCTCCAGAGACTGGAACTCACTTTCAACCACCGTCTTCTCCGCAACTTATAACCTTCAGCTGATTAAGACCCGCATCCACGGATACCTTCAACTGCTACCCAGCACATAAAATCCCCTCTTCTTCTTTTCACGATAGAGGGGCCAACCCAGGCCTTTAGGGGTGCACCTTTTTGGTGTATCTCATTCTCATATCAATAACATTAAAAAAATGTTGAAACTAACTTGGAATATATGTGCAGTATACTATACAAACAGGTGTATTCAAGTTCAATTCATCAGATAGATCCATTCTCATATGAAAATTCGATTTTTTTCGAATTTTTCTACATGAAATTCTGGAACTATTGATCTTAAAATTCAATAAGTCGTTTAATTTGGAAATACAACCATTTTGAAACAGAACAATCTTTACAATGGGCTTCCGTTCTCAAGTTGTTAGAATTCAAGCATAGAGACAGGTAGAAAATCATCCTTAAAAATTATATTTTATTCAATTTTTTCTTAGCTAGGAACTATTCGATAGCTTCTCATATGACAATTCGATATTTTTCTAATTTTTTGTATTTTTAAATAAAAAATTATGAAGCTTGAAATCTAAATAGTCTTTAGTATTGAAAATATAAATAGTTAGGTACAGAACAAACTTTATATAGGAGCTTCCGTTCTTAAGTTATTAGAATTGAAGCTTATAGACAGGTAAAAAAAGCATGCTTAAGAATTTTTTTTTCAATTATTTATTAGTTAACTGGTGAAGTACAATTTTAAAACTTGGTACACAGGTGCAATATACTATACAACTCATGTACCAAATTTCAGTTCATTATTTGGAACCATTCGATAACTCCCCATATGGATATTCGATTTTTTTCTAATCTCTGAAGCTATTGAGCTTAAGATTCAATAAATCAATTGTTTTAGAAATAAAAAATATTGGCATAGAAGGAATTTCCATGTTCTTAGACATCATTATTAGAATTCAGGCCCACAGACAGGCAGAAAAAAATCATGCTTATAAATTTGTTTTCCAAATTTTTTGTTTACTCGGATCTACATGACAGGAGTAGCTTTCAAAAAATTATTACCTAATAATTTATCTATTTAATAATTTACCTTTTCAGATTCGGGTTCATTTACCGCTCGGTAACGTTTTAATCCTATAAACCCTGCCATTTAGATTTAGTTTAATTAAATTCTTCAAGAGAAATAGTGAAGAATGAATGGAGATGTTGAAGATACTAGAGAGTGGAGATCTATCTAGGCCAATTCGACACAAGATAATGGAAACCAATGGACAAAGCAGCTGGTATTTACGGCCAAAATCTGAAAATCAGGTAAATGGAGGGAGAAAGCAACCTCCTTCTCCTGTGCCCTTGACTCATGTCATTTTTCGACTCAGGGTGGAAATTTAGAAAGAAATAGGGACATGAATAGACATTTTATTTTAGATTACATTTTTTTTAAATTCACTTGGACTATAGGTATAGGACTATATTATATCAAATAAGTCTACGTTTGAAATTTTGATAATATAGTATTTTTTATTTTTCAAAAACGGTATACTTTTTTCAAAATTTCTTTTATAATTTTTATTGAGATAATGTTTGGAAAATTTGATTATTTTTTTCAAATGTTTTTTTTTTTTTTTACTTTTATTAAACCAATTATTTTACATTAATGTATACATTGTATTTGAGCTTCGACTCCGGAGATTACTTCTCCACCATCGAGTGTCCTTGATCATCTTTTTAGTCCTTGTTTTTAATAAGAGGAAAAAACTAATTAAATAAAAAAACCCTTTTCCCACAATTATTCCAATTCCATCGTCCAATTCCTCTCCCTCTTTCAATTGTTTTAAATAAATTAACTTAGATACGAAAAAAATATTCTGACTTAATTTAAATTTAGCAGTCAGACTACAATTGACTTGCTGGTGTAATTATTCATATTTAAATATGAGAATATTATAAAAAGAAAAATGCGATCCCCATCAAGTGACGAATGTTGATTAGAAAATGTATTTTGCTTATAATTGTTAGAAACTATATTTACTATTTAATGAATTAGCTTAAGCAAAAATCACAAGTTATAAGCAACAAAAAAAGTTTTGAAAAGCGAACATTGATTTTTCCTGAATTAATAATCTCTGAAAAATTATTATTATAAGCCTTTTTGGTTCTGTTTAATCAAATTTTTTTATTAAAATCGTTAAAAGTATCTTTGAGAAATTTATAAAATACTACAAATGCTTGGGATAAAATAGAGTAATGTAAAAAAAGACTAAAGGAAACAAATCAATCGATGTCACTTTTTAATAAATTAATCAAAACCTAAAATTCAAAATTTTTTGAAACGTAAAATTCCGTAAAAATCTCAAATACGAATTTTTTCATGAATGCTTTCTTTACTTACTAATAGAATAACCGATTTCTCTTTGGTAGATGGAAATAAAATTGTTAAAAATAGATTATTTTTGATCCTTTATCTACTAATGAATGGATAACACAAATCTGTTTGTTGGTCAAATATTTAACTTTGGTTTATTCTTTCCTTGATGATAACTCTGAAAATTTCAAAGACAGACCAGTTTGCAAAACTCTTTTAATAACAAGAAATTCAGTTTTTGTCATTTAAGGACAAAAGGGCAATTGTTTGTCTATGCATTGGTCCTTCCTTTCTTCACGATGGGCCAGTCAACCTTGTCATAAAAGAGTTCCAAGGGCCTGAGCTAAGGGTGGTCATTTGTTCAAAATATCTTCGACCGTGTTAACGTAGCCTGGCTACCAGATTTGAGCTTTGATCTCTTGAATATTCTGCATAATGGCTCAAATGACATTCCAATTAAATATCGAATCTGAAACGGTAAGTGATTTTAATGTAATCTTTGACCTAGAGTGACCTAATCATAAAAACGGAACATTCTTTGAAAGAAGTAGGTTATAATGAAAGGCAGTCCATACATTATTTAAATTTTATTCAATTTCTGACTTTTCGGAGACTTTTTTCCCACCTTCTTCAGGGTATTGAATAGTTATTGATGGGTGAGTATTCCCATTTATCTCTCCTTTCAGTGATAGCAACAATACTACAATATTTTCCAACATAATACCATAAGTATTCTAAGAAAATAAATTAAATTACATTTTTCGAAAGATTTAATAAATATAGATTTTATAAACTCGATTGTGTCTGAATCGCAAAATCAAAAACACATTTCTTAATTTATAATTTTTTAAGCCCTTGGATTTTTTTATTGAAAAAATTCTCAATTTTTAAAAAAAAATATTTAATTTAAAAATCTTCTATATTTTTGACATTTAAATTAGAGGAAAAAGTAAACATTTTTCAAAGACTTGGTATGCCCTCTGCGAATTACGCTGATGGTCGAGAGGGGAAGGGTAATCTTCCTCACCGAACTAGGGTTAGTAGTAGCTGTAGCGGACCGGTCCTGGAAAATCTTGATTGTCCGGTGCCAATTAATTTAATAATTCGGGTGAGAATCACTCGAGAGTGAAAAAGCCCGGTTACGTCTGGACCACCAGGAAACCTTCCGGCGAAGTCCGCCTCTTTTAATGAATAATTAATTTAAATATAATAAACTAATCAAAATTTATATTTTTTTTTATTAATTTTATTAAACTAATTATTTTACATGAATGAATGTATACATTGTATTTGAGCTTCGACTCCGGAGACTACTTCTCCACCATCGACTGTCCTTGATCATCTTTTTAGTCCTTGTTTTTAATAAGAGGAAAAAAACTAATTAATAAATAAAAAAACCTATTTTCCGATCATTATTCCAATTCCATATTAATTTCTCTTCTATAATCCAAAATTTATATTTTATTTAATTAACTTATCATAATTTCAATCTTGTAATAAACTATTAATTAGTTTTAAAATAAATTAATAATTGAATTAATTGAAATTGAACAGCAACTGTGTTTCTTTTGCTTTTATCATGACAACGCGTAGAAATATTAATAAACTCATTCTTAAAAAGATATTTTCCAACCAGAAGTTCTAAGCTAGAGAGCCCACAATCTAGCTTTCCTTATTGGAAATACAAATATTTTAGCATAAGGACGAATTTTCTAAGATTTTCCATTCTTGAGTTATCGTGATTATCGGAATCCAGACACTGAAAACAGGAAACATTATTTTTAGCCACGTTTCAGATAAAAATTTTTTGAGCGAATTAAGCAGTAGTTTCTGCCAAGTTTCAGTTTTCTGGCATTGTCAAATCGCTAATATTTGCAGAGTACGTAGTAGCTTTGACCTTTTACTTTAATTTAATTCAATTGTGATCAAAAAAGCAAATAGGAAATTTTTAAAAAAAAAGGTCTAGAATCTCTCCTTTTCTATGTCTTAAAATTTTAACTAAGACAAGGTTGATACAAAGACAAGGTCGAACAAGTTCAAGTCGATTATTAATTTAAATTACGTACTTTACCAAACTTATAATATATGCACTTAGCCCTCTAACTAAAACTATACCTACTCGGAAAAAATAAATTCCCAAATCACGAAAGGGCAGAGAGCAAAAATATTTAAAAAGTTTTTACTTATTCCTTCAATTTTTTTTTAGTTTCAAAATGTATATAAATCTTTCAGGTGTTTCTGTCTTTGAATTTTTCTCACAGCTCGGCCTTTTCATTTAACCTCACCCATCTATTCCAAAGGCTTTTGTCCTGATTTTTTTTCTTTTCAGGTAATCTTCTTTTGTCATATTATTTTTGACAAGGGCTTATAACTCAAATATTTGCGTAAATATTTCTCGGTCTCAACTAAACACTGATTTAATAATTAATAATCTAATTTTTTGTTTAATAGATGGTTAATCAAATTGTGTCCAATATCTCGGTGCAATTATTTTATTTAGGATTCCGCCGACGTTTCGGAACCCCGACGGTATCCTTCTATAGGGCAAACGCTAATTAACAATTATAAAAATTTCCGACAAATTTTCATAATTCGATTCGACATTTTTTCTACTTTCCAAAGTTTGGAACTAAAATCGATTTTTTTTTTTTTGCAAATTTCATCGAATATCGCATCATTTTCATTATTTTTGAAATTTAATATTAGACTTTTTTTAAATATATTTTGGCCTTAGCCCCAAACGGATCCTGCTTTGTGTGAGTGGGGGTAGGAGTCAGAAATTAACAGTCACTTATTAATCATTAATCCTTCATCTTCCACAATGAATCAGCCTGTCCTATAAGAAAATATTAAATTTCTTCTAATTCTATTGCTATAAGCAAGCTATGACTTGTCTATAGCACTCTTAGTTATTTCCGATTTTATACACTGAGAGTTCTTAGAAATGGATTAGTCCAAAAATTCCCGAATCATCTTTATTTAATCCTTTTTTGTATTATTACTATTTTAATAGTTCCTCAGCGAGAACAATTTTTATTCGACTAAAACTCGTCTAGATTTGTCTTTGTCATGCTTGAACTGGAAGAGATACCAGGCAGGGACATCAATCCTTCTATCGGCACCCTTTTCGGAAAAATCATTCATTTAATTGTCCCTTGAAACTATGCAACAATTTTATTTCATTTCTAGAACCAATATACTTTTCTAAACAAAAAATGTTTTTTTATAGAAATATTTTAAATAACGGATAATAATTTGAAAATTTAAAGACTTTCTGAATTTATTAAAATACTCTAAGGGCCGGTTGTATATCATGCAAAGTAAGCTTTACCTAACACAGGGTAGATGGTAAATGGAGGGATTGGGATGGCATTGACAGTGCCTGACATCTGATTGGCCATCCCAATCCCTCCATTTACCATCTACCCTGTGTTAGTGGTAAAAAGCATTTACTTTGCGATATACAATCGGCCCTAAATGTTTGAAATTTTAGGGATGCGCATTCCACTTGATCCAACCTATAATGAAAAGATTTAGTTTGCCGAGAGTTAGATAAGATGTTGATTCTTAAGGAGAAATAATCATACACTTTTCGTCTGTAAAGTGACAAGCATACTATTCAGGGACTTAGGTAAGGGAGGTTCAAGGAATTCAACCCCTCCCCCCCATACATGTGACAGTTAAATTTTTTTGATTTTCTTTTCGAACCACATCCTATTACTACATAGCTGTGTTTGAATTATGTATATTAGAAAAGCATTTCAATTTTGTTTTACCTATGCCGATGTGAGAGTGAATAAGATACCTGAACAAATAAATGCTCAGTCAACAACCCCCCCCCCTCTATCTCAGTCATTGGAACCCTCCCACTAATTTTTAATATTAGTGAATAAATTAAATGTATTTCAAGTTGATTAAATCAAAAAGTAAAATCCTAATAGATTATTATATTTTAACACAAAGAGTCCCGAGATTTGAAGATACTTTTTCATTAAATTTTTTAGTTAATTTGTAAAGGTATTAGAATATTATGAGTCAAAATAGAGACAACAATTCTTAATAGAAGGTTAGAACTTACTCTATTTCAGGCTAGATGTCGTGGAAAACATCAAATATTCTTTTATAATGCACAAGAAAGAATCAAACTTGCCATGAGGAAGGCTCATTTTAAACTAAAATATATTTTGATAAACTGGTCGACTTTTTGCTTTTATCGAATTCCGGGAAAATGATAGTTCCAATATTTGTTTTTGCAAAGAAATATAATAAATAAAGTGAAAATACAAATCAGAGGAGGATAAGACACGTTCCAGATCATTCCTAATTATCCAGATAAAACTAAAGGGCGTCTAAAAAGAATCTAATAGGGTGGGTAAAAAATTTTAACTCATTTTTGAGAAAATTTTAATTTTTTTTTCATGATTAATATATTATATATACATATAGGGTGATAATTAATCTTCAAGGCTGTTTAGAATATTTTAACTCATTTTAAAAAATATAAAAGTATTTTTGGTTTTTCGTGAATAATATATATACAAGGAGTGTATTTAGGTCTCTTAAAGGCTGTTTAAAATATTTTAACTTATTTTCTAAAAATATATAAATATTTTTGGTTTTTCGAGAATGATATATACATTTTTTTCTAAATAATTATGAGATTGATTTGTTTCTAGCTTGAAAAATTATCTGGGAGATTAGAAAAGAAAAACGAAAACATAAAGACCTTATAGAAGCGAAGGAAAAAGTAAGTAAATTTATTTCTAAACACCAAAACATCCCCTTTCTTGGTAAATATTAAATACACGGTGTTCCGAAAATTGTATATAAGTATTATAGTACAAATTACACATTAACAGTAATAACATTAATAGCTCAAATAATTTTTTCTCTTTTTTAGTTTTAGCAGATTTTAAATAAATGGTGAAAACAGTCTAAGCATTGAAAAAAATATCGTTAGTTTCTCTGGTAGTTTGAGCAGTTTGAATCCGTAATAGAAGTGCAAAGACAGTGAGTTTTAAACATTCAACTAAGCGATATACAATCACTTGAAAATTGAATTACGAATTAGTAAATTAGTCGCGAATTACATCTATTGGTATCCTGTTCGAGTTATTTAATTTAAAATATTTTTTTTCTTTAATTCTCTACAAATCTTGTCAAGTAAAGAGATAATGCGAGAGGATGGGGATTCCTCATGGGTCCGAATTCAACAGGATTTTTTTTTAATATTTACTATATCCAATAGTTTCTCCACCCTTGTTTGTAGATAAAATAAAAATGAAAGAAAAAAAATTAAATGAAAAAAATAACAATAGCCATCATGAAAATGAAAAGTTCCAAGTACTGGACGCGATTTGCCATTCTTTATCTAGGTTAAAACCAGCTAAATTGCACATTTTTATTGAAGAAATCTCATCATAATGCAGGACGTTTCGACATCTATTTCTGTAGTCGGTTTCAATTGGAGAAGTATATTGATGAAATTTCTAGCTTTCCCAGAAATGTTTTTTCAAATTTCATATATAAAAATCCCGAAACAAATTCCATACATAAACTTTTAGATTAAAAAATGTAATACTTAATTAAAAAAACTCAGTGAATACGGTGTCGGCTCTAGCTATATTTTTTTGTAATCACAAGACGAGAGTTAATTCAATTTTTTGAAAATTACAATCTGTCATATTTGCAGGTTGTTATAAGCTAGAAAAATTTCTTATTCTATAAACAGTTTTCTCATAGCAATTGAAAACGTCTACAGAAATATGTTCAACGCCGCGTGCATTCTAATGAGATTTTCTCATCAAAATCGTGTATATAGTAGTATAAGTAGTTTATCTC
Organism: Forficula auricularia; assembly: GCA_024734495.1. NCBI lineage: Eukaryota > Metazoa > Arthropoda > Insecta > Dermaptera > Forficulidae > Forficula > Forficula auricularia. The sequence goes on along the minus strand of JALMQS010000128.1, from coordinate 37,902,155 downwards.
GATAAACAAATCAAGCACGAATGCATCAAATTTGCAATTGCCATTTCTTGTTTAGAATCAGTATTAGCGAGATAGTTGGATTTTGGACTACTAATAGAAGTTTTTGTCTTAGCCAAAGGTATAAAAAGTTAATTTAAAATATAAGTATCTAGTGAAATTTAAAAAATAAACTGGTGTGTTCACCACACGACTTTCACATTTTCATTTATTTGAAATCATCGCTACACTACTAATTAATTAAAATAAATTTACACACCCTTCCTTTATTTAGTTTTTTTTATTTTCTCAAAAACGGCTATAACGATTTTTTTAAAATTTAGTGTATTTATCATGAGTTATTAGTTGTGTCAAATTTTTAATCCGATTGAATTAAAGGAAGAGGTTGTAAATTAGGAGTGTCTTAAAATAAATATTTTAATCGTTCATATCTCGTCTTTGGAAAGTCGCAGAGCCTTGAAATTTAAAACTTAAGCTATCTAGAGGCTACAAGAAGTATAAAGATATTTTGGATAAAATAGAAAAACTGGAAGTTGATGTTTACGTACGTAAGAATGTACCCCCCTGCGTTTTCAACCATAAGTCTCAGAGATACGAAATTCAAAACTTAAGCTTGATATAGGCTAGAAGGAGTACATCAAGATTTTGGTTTAAATCGGAAGACCGGAAGTGGACATTTACATGAAATATTTTTCGTTTTTTTTTCATTTTCTCAAAAACGGCTATAACTTAACTAACTTCTTTGTCTTATATCCTTTCTGTCATTTACAATGTCTAATGTTTTGTCTATTAATGAAAAAATTAAAAGAAAAAAAATTAAAATTGAAAATATATTTATTATTTAGTAGTTTCTTCTACTTTTGGCGTAATAGGTGAATAACTATAAGTCGCATATTTCTGTTTGAAATTCTCTCCTAGAATGTTTATGTACCTAAGCTGCGTTTTCGAACTCCCAATTGCACTTTAGGAAAAATGATCTTTGTTCAAAGTTGAGTCTGACTTTACCTATCATTTCAAATTAGTTAAACCTGAAAAGGATAGAAAACTATGTGAATTATAAGGCCTTAAAATGGGTTTCAATTTTTTCGGGCGATCCTTTATTCAATATATACTTGAAGGGGCCCTTGATTAGATTCGACTCCGATCCCAATCAAGCTCTCAGCGCCCCTTCTAATTTTTCTTTTAGCTTTTATTAAATATATAATTTTTTTAAGATTTGAAGGAGAGACTGTCCAAGGATAATGAGAAAATAAATCCCGAATAAAATAATTTATTAGAACGTAATTTTGAATTTTTTAAAAGCCAACGTTTCGGAGGTTCCTTCTGCTTCATGGTTTAAAAGAGTCAATCGATGAAGCTTGGAGACATCTCTTTGTTATTTCATTTAACAATGATTGTTTGGGAGCATGATTTGTCAAAATAATACCCAATAAGATCGAAGAAAATACTTCTAATTAACTGTGATATTTTATTTTGTTTTGCAGTTGGAAGATATTAAAGTGAAATTTTTTAAAATCCAAATGTTTCCTCATATTTTGCCTTGGCAAAGTCAATTTGTTGATATTAAAGAATGGGTAGTACAATTATATTTTCAGGTAAGCAATTTTTAAAATTTCTTGTTTTCTTTTTCTTTCATTCAATTTCTTTTTGAAATGTGTAACAATCCAGTTTCATTTAATATTGCAGATGTCGATATTAGACTTCAAGATTGGTAGAAATCTTCAGAAACAGCAATATATCCAAGAGGCTATAGAGAGAGTGGAATTGAAAGAGATTGTGGATTCACTACTCTAATTCTTTTATTGAAATTTCTTTAGAGATTAACTATTGAAAAGTTTATTTATTATATTTTATATCTATTATTTATTTATATGTTATATTTTTACATATATAATAAAGAAACTACCAAATTGTGATACACAGGAGTAAAAAATCTGGCGAAACTTACACGTGATTTTTTTAATGTTTCTTTTGTTAATATCTGTTAAACGAATTTAGTAAAATCATTGAGTTAAGGCATAGAAAAAAACTTTATTAGTAAACTTTGAAAAAGTTAAATTTTAAGAGATTTTAATTTAAAATATATATTCCAGTAAAAACCCGTGTTTTAGTAAGACGGGTTCTTACTAGTTAAAACTCGTTTCACTGATTACCTTTGTGGGAACTAGAATTTACTGATGTTGGTTGAGTTTGGTTCAAAGGTCTATAATCTTCATTTTTGACCTTCCGCCTCATTTTAGGTGTTTATTTTCAAAACTTTTTAAACGAAAATGTCAAAAATTAGAAGCAAAGTTGTAGAGGATGTAATTTTTGACATTTTCACATAAAATTTTTTGAAAATAAACACCCAAAATGAAACAGAGAAACCAGAACCACAACCAGTTCTTACTAAAAACGGGTTTTTACTGCAACATATACCGGGTGAGTTTTTTTTAATCTTGAGACAGTCTTATAACTCAAAAACAGTGCATTATATGAAAAAATATTTCAAATAAAAGTTCATTTATATCAATGGGGAAACTAAACTACACTATTGTTTGTCTACCCAGAACAAGCTTTCAAGGGTATTTAAAGGCCAAGTTCTGTTTTTTAAATGGAAACCTATATTTTTCTTTTCATTTCCTATATCTACAAAAAAAAAAAAACTGAACAACTTTCATTAGAACTATTTTTTATATGACACCAAATAAAAAATATTAAATCAATTAGATCTAAAAAAAAATCCTAATAATTATTTCTAAGAATCATTCAACTTAATTACTAAATAATAATGATCAAATATTTAATTATTAATTAAATAATTTAATAATTTTCCTCTCATGAGCTTCATTTCATCGTGTTGTAAGTCTATTTAAAAAAACAGGAATTGTAAAGGCTACTATGAAATTTAGAAGGCCAAAATAACGAAATTGGAACTGGAATTCATCCAGAAGATTTGTGATACAATCAGACACTCTGGAATGTCTCAGAACAGTGTCGAAAAATTATTAAATTATTAATTATTATTAAATTAGTTATTTAATAATTTAATATTTGATCATTATTATTTGATAATTTAGTTGAATAATTGTTAAAAATAATTATTAAGATTTTTTGAGATCTAATTTATTAATATATTTTGTTTGTTTGATGTCGTATGAAAGAATAGTTCTAATAAAAGTTGTTCAGTTTTTTTTCTGGATTAGGAATATGTACAGAAACATATAGGTTTCTATTTAAAAAACAGAACATGACCTCGAAATACCCTTGAAAGCTTGTTCTAGGTCGACAAACAATAGCGTAGTTTAGTTTCCCCCTTGATATAATTAAACTTTTATTTGAAACTTTTTCATATAATGCACTGTTTTTGAGTTATAAGACTGTCTCAAGATAAACAACTCACCCGGTATAATATAAATCTCGTTTTTTAAGTTCTTTTGTAACAATGATTTTTTTTTTTATTTTAAAGCAAAAATTTAATCACTTCATAAAAACATTCAATAAATTCGTTTATTATACGTATTATATATATATTTTATTAAACTATATTATTTATATATTTTTTCATTTTTTGGAAATCAATATTAATTATAATTAGAAATAATGTTTCTATGAAAACTGTTAACTTTACATTTGAATAAATATTTTATTTATTTTATTTAATTTTTATAAGCAATCTTAAATCATCCTATACTACTAAAGCGCATTTGTGCCTGCCTCTGTATGTATCTATGAATCTATGTATCTATGTCCGTCACCTAACAAAAACAGTCGTTATGGTTACCAATTTAAATGAAATTATCTATATAGCTTGAGTTGTTTGCCATAAAAGAATTTAGTCTTTTTGATTTTAAGTCGATTCTTCCACGTTTTCAGTAGAGGTTGCCATTAATAGTCAAAACATCAAAAATGGAATGCAATAAGGTTATTCCTCTAGTATTAGATAAGAATCGATCGTTATTTTTGATTTTAAGTCAATTCATCCATGTCTTCAGCAATGGTTACTAATAATAACCGAAATGTCAAAAATTCAATATAGAATGGTTACTCCTCAAGAACTAGAGGAGAATCAATCGCAATTTTTGATTTTAAGTCGATTCCTCTATGTCTTCAGCAAAGGTAACGGATAAGAAAACAACACAGTTGCTATGGTTACTTATAAACTTTCCTCCTAATTTTTAGCATTTCACAGAGAGAAGCCTATCCACTCTTACTTAAGTTAGGTTAAATGAGTCCTATATTAAACAGATCAAATGAATAAATTTTAAAGAATTTAAAAAAGTACTATCTTACTCTAGAGTAAAGTACTTTAAAATATAATTTTACTAAAAACTTTATTTAACCTTTTTGTGGTCCCCAAGGTACTTAATCTGGATATTAAATTTCATCAAAATTGGTTAACTCATTTTCAAGATATTTAGAAAAAACTAAAAAAAGTACCCGAAATAAAGTACTAATATTTGTGGGCCAACATGTACCAAAAACTAATCGGCGCTTCATTTTGTTAAAATAATGGTAGGCTTTCAATTTCAATTCAATCGGTGCAACGGTGTGGAAAAAATCGTGTGCCGAAAAAACGAAAACATCCATCCATCCATCCCCACGCACTTCCAAAAAAAAAATGGCACTTTTTGGCCTCTCGACGAGATCCCAGGTAATTTTTGGCAAAACCGTCACGTGCTAAAATTCAATCTAATTGAATACTACAATTTGTGACCTTAATTGAGACCATGGTTTCCGTAGTCTTTACCTGAGGACCCTTTGAAGTCGCGCTTGCCGCGAGACCGATTACAATACTTTCCCCATGCTTCGCATTGGATAAAGTAAAAAAAAATTCACTTCATAAGATTTTAGTTTAATAGATAAATATGTTTATATTGCATGTCAGAGGGTTTTGTCCCCTTTTCTTTTCTAATTGAATTGAGTGAAAATAATTTGATTCTGGAGCATTCCATCAATGACTGGACTCAGCTCTTACGCAGCTTTCATTCTTCTACGCGTAGAATGTTGCCTAAATACAGGCGCACCAACTTTAAATAAAACAATTTTAAATTTAGACTACATTTTGACGATTTTAATTAGTACAGCTATTTATTTATATTTTATAATTCAATATTTTTTTATAAGTGCAAAAAGAATTGAATTAGTTAAAAAGCTCTAAATTAAAAAATAATTCAAATTCAAGTTCGATTTCGGACAAGAGCTACAATATTCAAGTATTTTTTCTCTCATATTTCTAAGAGATAAAAGAATTGTTGATAAATTAAAGACTTTAATTTATTTTTAAATATAATCGTCTTCAATTATTTAATATTATTAATATAATAATTAGTTTTGCTGTGTCCTCTGAAGCTTGGAATCATGGAGCCATCAAGCTCTTGTTGCCAGGCTTACTTTATATCTATACACTAATATATTCGTATCTATATTCAAATCAATTTATTTTATTATTTATTATACTGTATAATCCTATATTTATATATGAATATTAAAAATGAACATGAAAGGTTATTCCAATATTGGAGTCTTAGTGAATTCGTAACAAATAAATGTGTAGTTTCCTTCCTACATCCACTCAAGTCGAGACGCTTGCCTCTCAATATGACAGACCAAAAGAATTATATAAATGAGAAAAAATCGATCTTATTTTATCGATTTCATGTATATTGAGGTTCACAGTACCATTCTAATATAATTAAGAATCTTCTAGATTAAATGAAATTTTATGAAAAGATTCCATTTCAATGCTAGGCGTAACTCTAGGGTCTGACCTTTCATGGAATGACCATATCTCAACCACTGCTAAAGCTGCAGCGCGCAAGCTTGGTCTCCTATTTAGGTCTAGACGCTGTTACACTCCCAGTCAACTTCTTATGCTGTATAAGGCTAGATTCGTCCCTGTCTCGAATATGGCTCTCATCTGTGGAGGGGTGCCTCCAAGCATTCTCTTGCTACACTGGATGCAATTCAGAATCGAGCAATTAAACTAATAGGACACCCGGCTCTAACCAACTCACTCGACTCCCTGGCTCACCGAAGAACCGTTTCTGCCCTTTCCCTGTACTACAGATACTATCACGGTGTCTGTTCAGTCGAGCTGAAATCAATTATCTCTTTACTTCTTTACGAGAAACACGCGGTTTTCTAACGCTCAGCACCCCTTCGCTGTCAAATTGGATAAAAGTCGAACAAGCGCTTTCGCCAACTCTTTTATCCCTATGACCTCCAGAGACTGGAACTCGCTCCCTGCCACCATCTTTCACGCGACTTATAGCCTTCAGCTATTTAAGACCCGTATCCACAGATACCTTCGACCTCCAGGCCCAACCCATAAAATTCTTTCTTCTTCTTTTCACGATGGAGGGGCAAACCCAGGCCTTTAGGGGTTGCACCTTTTTGGTGTAACTCCCTTCTCTCATCATTTTCATAAAAAAAAAAAAAAAATCGTTTCATCAGGGAGCGAGTCAATTAGAAATGCCAAAAAGTTTTATTTTTTTTCTAATTACATATTTAATCAAATCTATTGAAATTTCTTAGCTGTGTGTTATTTTTTTATCCTTTATATAAAATAATTTTTATTAGATTATTTGAATTTTAAAGGGTAGTTTAATTGAAGGCTAATTTGAAAAAACGTTAATAACTCCTTTGAAATAATTTTTTAAAAATATGAAATTTAAGTGGTTAGTTAGATAAATACTCCTCTAGAGATATTCTACATATAAAAAACTCTAATGAAGAAACATTTTGATATTTTAATTTCCTAACAGAAAGTTCATTATCGATGACTATTTAAGTAGCTAGAGAGGATTAAAATTTCAAAATTCAATAATTTTTTTCTGAGAAAAGTAAACATTATTTTATAATAATAAAAGCAGTTATAGATAAAGGCTGCCCTTAGTATGAAGATGAATATTTTTATTGAAATTGGTGTCATCAACCAAATTTTTTATTTTTTTATTCAAAAAATGACTGTCTAAATAATTCATTGGACTTTTAAATTTTTATATTGAAAAATATTTCCATTTCCATAACTCATAAACTATTGATTTTAGACATTTCTCTCATATTAACATTTCTGATGGATATTAAATGTATTGATAAAGGTCCTCATATAAATTTGTGTACCTCAAAGAGTAGACACTACACTATTGAAATTTTTTTAACATATTAAAATTTAATACATTTAAATGTACAATTATATAATATATTAAATAAATAAATAAAATAATTTTAATTTACGATTATATCATTAACAGCAATGAGCCTGGCGTCCACGAGAAGCGTCAGAGATCAGTGCAAAGTAGTTAAATAATTATTTTATTAAATAATTAAAAGCGTTAAGACAAGTTTATTTAAAATGAATTTAAAAGGATTAATTTATATGATATATAGCAATTTTGATTTTGATTGTTTTATTTGAATATATTATAGGGGAAAATCTTCAAAAGTGCAACATTGCTTTTTTGCTCAGACGGCGAAAGATCGGCTATTCTCTTTAAAAGCTCACTTATTAATATATTTCTTTAATAACAAATTACAGATTTTTATGTTGGGCCACTAAATATTTGAAAACTAATCCCTTCTTTAGTTGCTGTTAAAAAATTCCATTGAACCAGGAGAATCAGTTCACGAGAGACTCTCGCAGAGTCAACTTGTAATGTAATTGCAATTTTAAAACTGTTGTTTCACAATACGAAACTTATTTTGCTATCATGTGGGAATAAAATGTTATAAAAAAGATGGGAATTTTAAATCCCCTTTGGTCCACAACATCGGATCCGTAGTAGGATCTTCCCTCAGGCCGAAACTGGGGCATCGTAGTTCAATGCTTCGGCGCTCCGCTGCACAAAAAAAAATTAATGGAATCGAACCACTTAAAAGAAGTTAGCAGCTTCTTTTTAAACCAATTATTTTTTTTTGATTCTCTGCCGAGCGTCGAAGCTTTAATTACGATGCCCCAGTTTCATTAAAAGATAAACATATTTTTATTTGTCGATAGGTTAATAGTCTGTTTTTTTTTCTTATTTTTCTCCTATATGGGTCTCGTAGATAACCAATAATTTACTGTAGTCATGGGCATAGTTAGGGGGGGGCAAGTGGGGCAGTGCCCCCATTCAAAACTCATTACCATTCCTGGAAAAGTCGAAATTCCATTATTGCGAGGCATCACTTATGTATTTTTCATTAAATTTTTTCGTTACTTCCAAAATTTGCCAATTCTAATAAAAAGTTAGTTGTTCTCTAATCGGATTACCGAAATTGAAACTTTGTGGTGGCTAATCAGCTGGCCGGCTGCCCCACCCCCTTAGAAAAATTCCATAACTAAGCCAATGCCTTTTACCCCTTTCCATCCCTTGCTATGCCACTTTTGGGGATTACCATTTTAATTATTTATCTTTATGATCAAAATAAGAGGTCATTCTGGAAGATGCGCCGCGTCACAAAGCTACTTGTTATATAGAATAATATAAAACACAAAACGAATCTCAAATAAACAAAAGATTTATATTCACAAAATTTTAAACATTAGAAATAAACAAAGAACACAAATATATATTATATATATATATACATATATATATATATATAGTTCGATGCTTCATTACTTTTAATCATATTCTATTTTCATTTAATTCTTTGTTTTGTTTTCATCTAATTTTTTTTTTTGCTGTTTTTGTTTAATTATAAATGAGAAAAACAATTTTTGTTTTATATCAAAGAGATGAGATAAAAAAAATCAACTTATGTTTTTTATTAATTAAATGTTCATCAAGATCCATCCCGTCGGCTCGCAACCCTTTGTTCATTTTTTAAAATTATATCAAACGTCCAATCTGCTGGAGTGGAAATTCAAAGCGTTTATTAAATTTCCGCTTATGATACTTAATAATAAAATTGAAAGCACTTCAATTTTTTTATGTATGTATAATACAATGATGAACATTAAAGTTATTCTCTATAACAAAAAAACAAACAGCGTTCATATAAAAAGTATTTTTAGTTTTATTTGTATGTTTGTTTGTATTTTATTTTCAATATTCTTTCCACTCCTTGTTAATTCAATTAATAAAGTTTTTATTTATTAATAATAATAATACTAATAAATTTAGTTATTAACGTATGTATAAAATTTGTAAATTTCCTAGATCATATCATGTATAATTTTTCATGTATAAATATGATAATGAACTTAGGATAATGGTGTGGACTGTATTTCTTTAATTAAGATAAAGGAAGGTGTATTTTTCTCCTTCTTCAATAAATAAAAGCAAAGATTTTTTGATATGATATTAACAATGGTTTTAATGATAAAAATAATGGTTTTTTGTACATACGAATGAAATTTGATACAATGGGGATGGCGTGGCGTAAATGCAGACTTCTTGTGGCAATTTCGTTTCACTTTGGTTTTTTATCCGACGATGAGATATGGGATGATTCAAGTTTGGTTTTTTGTCCTTCTACACTCAATTCAAATATAATCAAAATTCTGCTGATGCAGTTATACAAAACATTCACCTCAATTCAATCTGCTAACGCAGTCAACCATCAATTTTTTCCACTTCTCAAACAGAGACTGAATTTCAACTCCTTTCAACTAACTCTTTTCAATGAATCTATTAAGACTCGTTTCAACTACTCATTTCAACTACTCATTTCAACTACTCATTTCAATGAATCTACTAAGACTGACTGGCTGGCAAGCAACTCACCCACGAGCTGATCCAGCCAGTTTCTCTTTTATCCCCTTAGAGGGCATCACTCGTCAAACTATCAATTCTAATTTATACATAATTCCCCCAAAGACTCGCTAGGGGGTTTACCTGTGAGTCTTTGCTAGATTGTTCCAAATTAGTTTTAAATTCCCTGCAATGTTGGCCATCCTTAAAAAGGAACCTTTTTAAGAAACCCTTATGGGCCCAATTACCCATCCTCTTCATGCGCACCGGAAAAGGTGCGTGAAGGAGGGCGTAATGATCTCCATCAGACCTGTGCACTGACGAGGCAAAGAGATTTCAAAAACAAACTCGAAGTGAATTAACATAGTGAAAATTCACACTCTTAATAAAAAATATTATTATTATTTATAAATAAATAAAATTTAATAATGGTTAAAATAAAACCTTAATTAATTAGAATTATTATCCCAGGTTGGAAATTACAGGCTACTCAATTGGTAAAGGAGCTATTTGTGTAATGGCTCTTCGAAAAGACCTTTGCTGAGTTCGTACATCAGCAACTCTAGGTAGCCATCTGCCCCCACTATTAGCTTTTCTATTCGACCTAAAGGCCAATCCAATGGAGGGGTAGGCATGAATATTAATACTAATTGTCCTTCATTTAAAGGGGGTGGGTCCCACGCCACCGCGTCCTTTTCAATAAAGAAATTCGGTAATCGTTTACCCAATCTCTCCAAAAACCTTGTACCTTCTGTTGAACTAACTGCCAACGAGATAACCTTCCCTCTTTTATTCCCCTTAAATCAGGTTCAGGAGGTGTCAACAACTCGGATCCGGTCAAAAAATGACCAGGAGTAAGTGTATCGTAACCCTCGTTAATAGATCTGGAACAAAGGGGGCGAGAATTCAAAATAGCCTCGATTTGACAAAGCAAGGTGCTCAATTCTTCATAGGAATATTTTTCAACCTTCCCAATTTTATATAAATGTGTCTTAAACGACTTAACTGCAGCTTCAACTAACCCACTGAAATGGGGGGCGTAAGGGGGATGAAAATTCCACTTTACCTCAAATTGAGCCAAATGGTCAGCAGACGAAGGTTCTAATTGGATTAAAAGTTTCAAGTCCTTCTTAAGCTGGGCATTGGCACCTAGAAAAGTTCTGCCACAGTCTGAAAAAATCGCGTAAGGCATGCCTCGCCTTGCTATAAATCTCTTAAAAGCAGCAATAAAATTTTCACTAGTTAAATTAGTGACTAGTTCTAAATGAATTGCCTTTGTGGCATGACAGACCAGCACAAGGACATACGCTTTAAAAACCAGTCCCTTTCTTCCCAGCTTGTTGCGGACAAGAAATGGACCAGCGTAATCAACAGAACAATTAGTAAAAGGTCGCGCGGGGGTAATCCTAGTTAAGGGCAACGGGGCCATTTGTTGCTCCATACATTTAGGCTTAGCCTTAAAACAAACTATGCATTTGTAAATTACCTTTTTTACTAGTTTAGTTAATCTAGGGATATAATATCGCGTTCGCACAAAATTAATTAAAAATTTGGCTCCCGCATGAAAATATAAAACATGATAATAATGTATTATTTTAAAAGTAAAAGGATTTTGATAATCTAACATTATAAGGCAGCTTTCAGATTTTTCTTTTCTCAACAATTCTAATCTATCTTTTATTCGGATAATTTTTTCCGAATCAAAAAAAGGGTTTAAACCCATTAACCCATGTGGCCATTTAACCTCCTTATTTTCCTCTAAATTTTTAATTTGATGGGGAAAAGACTCCAGTTGAGATAGCTGTATACATCTCAAGTGAGCCCCTTTTAATTCCACCTCGTTCAGTGGCTGGCCAAAATTTTTTGAAAGGTTTCTTTTTTTATTTTCGCCAGCCATCTCAACATAATTGCTAAAACTCTTACTGTTTTCAAATAAGATGAAAACAATTGAAGAAAAGAGAAATTTTGCTTATTTAAATATACCTCCAACGTTTTCTTCTCCTCTTTCAAACAGACCTGTCTATCATTATCTGAAAGTGAAGGGGGGGGACTCAGCGGTAAACTTCCCTTCGGCCCTCTCCACCATTCCTTTCTCTCAATTAATTCTTTTAAATATATACCCCTGGATCCCATGTCTGCTAAATTATCCTCTGACTTGACATATTGCCAAGAGGCATCAGGTAAATATTCTTGAATTTTTGCTACTCTATTAGCTACAAAAGTTTGCCATCGATAAGGCTCTGACTGAATCCAACTTAAAGTTATCATCGAATCAGTTAAACAAATTATTCCCTTGAAAGGAATCAAAATAGATGGTTTTATAAAATGTAAAAATTCGCTGAGAACTAATGCTCCAGCTAATTCTAATCGAGGAAGACTGACTGTTTTTAAGGGGGCGACTCTAGTTCGCGAACCCACCAACCAACCTTGACTAACTTGCAAGGTTTTCTGAAAAATTCCCCTTACTAGATAAATGACTGCTGAATAAGCCAGTTCGCTAGCATCACAATAGCCTAAAAGAAAAAAATCCTCTTCAGGCTTTACAGCTCCAATAAATCGGGGAATATAAAAACCTTTCAATAATTTTAAGTCTTCCTGATATTCCGACCAAATCAAATTAACCCTGTCGTTAACAGGCTGGTCCCATTCTAACTTTTGTTTACATAATTGCTGAAAAATGATTTTAAATTTAATTAAAACAGGACTCATAAAACCTAACGGATCAAATGTTTGAGCTAACTCACTTAAAAGTTTTCTCTTTGTTAAAACAACATTTTTATTATTAGTGTAAGAAATTTGAAAACTATCAAATTTGGTATTCCAAATTAAACCTAATGTATTTGTGACCGGGTTTTCAGCAATAATTTTCGAATAATTTCCCTCCTCTCTGACCAACTGGGTGATATATGAATTATTTGACGCCCATTTGTCAGTAAAAAAACCTCCTTCTCTCAATAATGACTTAACTTCCAAAATAATAGCTTCAGCCTCTTCTTTAGAATCAACTGATACAAAGCCGTCGTCCATGTAAAAACAATTATCCAAGACCGCCTTGGCCTTTGGAAATTTATATCCTTCTAGGTTAGCGAGTTCTATTAAAACTCGTAACGCTAAGAAAGGTGAGGATTTCAAGCCGAATGGCAAAGTTTTTAAACGGAAAGTCTGCACCGGCTCTGATGGTTCAGACCTCCATAGAAATCTTAAAAAATCTCTATCCTGTTCATTAATCAAGATCATATTATACATTTTCTGTATATCAAAGGTGAAACCTATCGATCCATGTCGAAACTTGGTTAATATGGACCTAATATCGCTTTGCAACGGTCGCCCTGTCATTAAAATTTGATTAAGGCTAATACTATTCTCTGTTTTCGCTGAACCGTCAAAAACTATCCGCATTTTTGTGGATAAGCTTTGTTCACGAATAACCGCATGATGAGGTAAATAAAAACATTTATCATTAATAGAGGGATTAGACACTATTTCTGCAAAATCTAATTTAAAAAGATCACTAATACAATTAGAATATTGAATTTTAAATTCCAACTTAGCTTCAAATTTTTTCTCAAGAGAGAAAAAACGTTTTAAAGCACCTTGTTTAGATTCTCCCAAATTTAAATGAGGATTTTTAAATGGTAGGGCTACAGAAAACTTTCCAGAAGGCAATCGAAAATAATTTTCCAAAAAATGTTTCTCACATTGATCAAACTTAACTGGATCAATCTCAGTGGGGTTATCTAAACTCCACAATTTTTTTGATAAATACTCCAACGTAAGATAGGATTTTACCTGACCGGTAGCCTGCTCTTTCCACTCTGAAGGACAATTTCCTAACAAAATCCATCCCAATACACTTTCAATCGCAACGGGTGCATTTTCACTCCCTCTCTTAACACCTCCCCTTAATATTTGAGCTACAGTTTTTGAGCCCAATAGCATATCTACCGGACCCCCACAGTGAAATTCAGGGTCGGCTAACTGCAAATTTTTGAGATGAGAAAATTCGTTTATATTGAATTGAAATCTTTCCAAATTGTCACAAATCTTCTCAACTGTGAAAGAGGGACAATCTATTGCTAGAAAGTTATTATTAATAGGTGAAATTTTTACATTCACAGAACCCGTAACACATGAAACCAATCTTGAACCCAATCCATAAATCGGAGTATTATTTTCTTTTGTTACCTTTACTTTCAATTTAGAAGCCAATTCATTAGTAATAAAGTTACTTTGACTCGCCGTGTCAACTAAACATCGCGCTGTGAACTTGCCTTCGGAAGTCTGCAGTTTGACCATCGCTGTGCCCAATAAAATATTTTGTTGTATTTGAGGTAAATTTGTACAACAAGTCTTTTTTGGAGTCTCTGAAACATTTACAACTTCATTAATATTTTGAACATTGGAATTGTTTACATTTTCAATTGATTTAAAATTTTTATTTTTAACATTCTTAAAATAATCATTTAATTCTATTTTAGATGCATGTAATATGGGATTATGATAATTCCCACAATGACATTGAATAGATTTGCACAATAAAAAATCATGATTTGCTTTAAAACACAACTTGCATATTTTCATTTTTAAAATAAAGTTCATTTTTTCACTAAAACTTAATTTTTTAAACTTAAAACAATTATCTAATTTGTGATTTTCCTGGTTACAAAAGAAACATTTATTAATTTTATTTGTTACCACTGTCGATAAAGTTTTTAAATATTTATTTTTCATTATTTTCGGAGAATTCGACTGTAACTTGCTGGTCGAAGCTTCTCTGGATTCTATTTCAATTACATTCCACGATTTAATTTCCTTATCTAAAAATTCAAAAAAATTGGAAACTGTAGGTACAGTTTCTGAATTTAATGTTCTATAAAATAGATGTATAAATTCTTGCGGTATACACCTAATTAATATCCTTATAAAAAAATCATCATTCCCTGGTGTGACCTTTTTAAAATTCTGCAACACAGAATAGGCATTTCGGAAATGATCATATATATAATTTAATTTTTCCCTAGTTAATATTTTAATTTTCGGGAACTCCAATAACTTATCAATAGTTTGAAATATTATTTGTCTTTCAGACTCATAATAATCTTTTAAAACTTTTAAAGCAATTTCATAATTGCTCTCGATTATACTCAAGCCTTTAATTTTATTTAAAGCGGCTCCTTTCAACGAATTCTTCAAATGCATTAATTTTTCCGTCTTCGACAAATTTTTTCTTGAATCAATTTGGGCTTTGAATAAATCAAAAAATTCTACCCATTCCACAAAACCATCTTCAAATATGGGCAATTTAATAACAGGAACACTTGCATTTGATTCCTCCCTTGGACTTGTCATTTTAACATCAATTTGAGATATTCTGGCATTGGTCAATTTTTCTTCTTTCTGTTCTAAAATCCACTCAATATCCCTTATGATATCCAAACTTGAATTTGTTATTTTTACCAAATCAAATTCATCATAATTTAGTGGCTGTTCTTCAGCTTGTAAATTTTCAAATGCGTCATATACGGCATTTTCAATATCCGCCCTTTCTTCAAGTAACCTATTCAAATCTCTTTTTAATGTTTTTAATAAATTCAAGCTTTCCAGGTTTCCTTCTTTCGTGGCCTTAATTACGGAATTTTGCAGGCGTTCCGTATTCCATCTAAATAATCTAACTTTCCTGGAAGCCATTTTTAATTTAATAGAAAGGACTATAATAGATAAATTTTCCAATTGCAGTTCAAATTTCAAATGCTGTGTTGCCAAATCAGCTTAAAACCAATCTTTGCTTTGTCTTTTTTCAATACAAAAAAAAATTGCAATTTAATTATTTGCAATATTTTTCTCTGCTATATCACACCAACCTTTTCTTGAAGGAATCTCTGGTTCTTTTTTATGCTCTTAGACTTTAAGAGTGGAGAATTTCTTTTTGAGAAAATTCTACCTTTTGGCTATGAAGGATTAATGTATAATCCGGCTCGAATGGACCATGTATAAAATTTGTAAATTTCCTAGATCATATCATGTATAATTTTTCATGTATAAATATGATAATGAACTTAGGATAATGGTGTGGACTGTATTTCTTTAATTAAGATAAAGGAAGGTGTATTTTCTCCTTCTTCAATAAATAAAAGCAAAGATTTTTTTTGGTATGATATTAACAATGGTTTTAATGATAAAAATAATGGTTTTTGTACATACGAATGAAATTTGATACAATGGGGATGGCGTGGCGTAAATGCAGACTTCTTGTGGTCAATTTCGTTTCACTTTGGTTTTTTATCCGACGATGAGATATGGGATGATTCAAGTTTGGTTTTTTGTCCTTCTACACTCAATTCAAATATAATCAAAATTCTGCTGATGCAGTTATACAAAACATTCACCTCAATTCAATCTGCTAACGCAGTCAACCATCAATTTTTTCAACTTCTCAAACAGAGACTGAATTTCAACTCCTTTCAACTAACTCTTTTCAATGAATCTATTAAGACTCGTTTCAACTACTCATTTCAACTACTCATTTCAATGAATCTACTAAGACTGACTGGCTGGCAAGCAACTCACCCACGAGCTGATCCAGCCAGTTTCTCTTTTATCCCCTTAGAGGGCATCACTCGTCAAACTATCAATTCTAATTTATACAACGTATAACTTCAATTTTTAATGTTCTAATGTCTTTTTTATGTTTACATACACTATATACAGTAATACCTCGTTTAATAAATTATTTAATGATCAATATGTGCAAGGGAAAAGGTTGGCTAATGTTCCTCTTTTTCCTTTCACATAATCTATAGAACAGCCACTTTAAATTAGTCTGATTCTTTAATTATTATCTACAAAATGAACCCTAAATTATGGTCTATTTTTTTTGTGGCCAGTAATAAAACTGTCTGTTTGAAAATTTACGATAAAATTTTTCATTAGCATTAGGTAACCCATTAAGCCCTGTAGATATTTTATCTCAAAAATTTTTAAATCTTAAAACAGTGCACGAGGGGGTGGGGGGTTATTAAGGGGCAAGGGGGGGGTTATGTAACTTATGTACTAGGGAAATTGGGCTTTATATTGTTACGTTAATCTTAGTTTAATCTGCTTCGCTATTTGTTGATGGGGTGGGTGTGTCCCTCAGTGTCTGATCCAAGTGGCACGTCCCTAAAATGGAGAATGAAATCTTAGGTGATGAGTGAAGGATGTAGGGAAATGGGCTTCCTGGTACTAATACTATAAATAATGTTATACAGACCAGCGGTTATGAGAGACAATGAGATGGTTTTATTGATTGATTGTACAATGCACTCTGTATCTGTATTGCAAGCGAAGTCCTGGAGAGGAGCCTCCGGTGTGTGTGTGCTCGTTGTATACTCCTTGTACTCGAGGAATCAGCGCGTAGGTGTGTGTGTCACTCCGCCGTATGTGTAGATATGTATATATGTGTATATATATAAGACAGTAGAGCTCTCCTATTCACTCCTGGCCTTGCGTGTATATTCAATTATAAGGCAGAAGTATATATATATAAGAGAGAAGTCTGTGTTCTCGCTTCTACTCACTCTTGAAGTCAATCACGGCGGCACTTGAAGGTAAAAGTATAGGTATTTGTATATCTTCTCTTCGATTCCTCTGGCAGTGTATGCTCACTCGCTAGCCTCTCTCCTGTCAAAACTGCGGAACTTGAATACAGATATAGGTATTTGTATATGTATTCTGTGCACTTCGCTGGCAGTATATGCTCACTTGCTCGCCTCTCTGAAGTCAAACCTTGAATATAAGTATATGTGTAGGTGTATTCAGAGCCACTTCTATGGCAGTGGATGCTCACTCGCTCGCCTCACTCATGTCAATGCTCTTCTCTGTTGTTAATCACTGGTCATTTGCTATGTTTTCCCAGAACTCATAAGTTTCCCTTGTTCGTTGACTAATAGATTGCCTTAATTAGACTTAATTATGAATAAAATATAAGAATTTAATTAATTATTAAAATAAATTATTGTTCAACTCCAGGACCAGTGGTTGACTTATACATTTGGAGCTCTCTTGAATGCAAGCAGAGATGTGGTTAAGCATCAACGTTAGCTCTCTCTCTCTCTAAGTGGAGATAGTTAGTGATTTAGTTGGAAAAAAATAGTTACCGGAACTCACCTTATTAATTTAGCAGTATTCATAAGGACTCGTACTGAGTGTCAACAGTGGTGTCCATACTAGTCCGTTAGAAAGCTCTTATCAGGAATGTTAACCGCTTTGCAGAATATCTAAGGTAAATATTTTCCTGTACGGCATTCCTATGAGTTCCGGTCCGACTAAACTACTGTTTTTGAAAAATTCAATTACTTCATCTCATGTTTTACAATAGATTCAAAGTTTGTAAGCAATTTGGAATTAAGTAATTTCTGAGGGTCATCGAGAGTGATACTTGTGATTTCCAATTTAAAGATCTCGGCATTACAAGTTTAAAATAATTCAATTTTAGAAGATATATCATCATTTATAAAGGGAAAAAGATTTTTAAAAAAATTATTATAAATGAATTCAATTCAGAAAATTTTATAACATTGCGGTAAATTGCGTGTTAGAAACATTAAGATACAGTACTTAGTAATATTTTCAAATTTGAAAATTTCGAAATTGTTTTTAATTAAATAAGATTTCCAAAGTCTCCAATGGAATTAATTTACTCATTAGTATGGCTTGAGCAATATGATGCTTTCTTAAAGAAAAATCACTAAGGTTGTCCTTTGCATAATGCAAATAAATATATACATATTATATTATACCAAATATAAATAAATATATAATTTATTTGTTTGGGACGTTAGTTTCGAAGGTTTGAGCTTCATCATCAGTCTTGGAGGAGACAATAAAAGAGTGTGTCTTCTGCTGGAATTATAAATTTTATTTATAGCGAGACTATATTTTCGAGCAGTATAGTATAGTTTCAGCAGCGACCCAGATGAATTAGGAATAATGCTACGTGAACTCGAAGAATCCTCACAAGCTGTGGGTCTGAAAATGAATCTTCAGAAAACTAAAATCATGAGTCCGAGCAATATAGTGGTCACCATCGGTAATCATACTTCGAGAAAGTCGATGAGTATGTGTATCTGGGACATAACATCAAGTTAGGAAAGGATAACCAGACGGCCGAAATCACCAGACGTATCGGCTTGACCTGGGCGGCGTTTGGCAAGCTCAGCTATATTCTCCGGGAACCACGCATCCCTATAAACCTCAAGAGAAAAGTTTATGAGTCATGCATCTTGCCCGTCGCTACCTATGGGCTCGAGACTGTAACACTAACGATACATAGTGCAAATCGACTCCGAGTCTGCCAGCGAGCGATGGAACGTGCGATGCTGGGAGTTAGCCTCAGAGAGAAAATCCGAAATGAGGAAATCAGAAAGAGAACGGGGGTCGTGGATGTGGTGGAACGAGTGCTTCGTCTTAAGTGGCAATGGGCAGGTCACATAGCAAGAGACAATATAAAGTGGACTAAAATCCTTCTACAATGGAGGCCTCGACAATCCAAGAGAAGTGTTGGAAGACCACAGGCAAGATGGCGAGATGACATCCGACGCCACGCGGGGGGAAACTGGATGCAGTTAGCCCAGCAGAGATCGATATGGAAGAGAATGGAAGAGGCCTATGTTCAGGAGTGGACGTTAACAGGCTAAAGAAGAAGAAGTTTAGAGGGCTTTGGCTTCTTCATCAGTCTATTATAATTGATTCACAGGAATTAATGTATGAATGGAAAGTGAAAAGCCCTCGAAACTATAGTCTCGTAATAAATAAAATTTATAATTCCAGCAGAAGACACACTCTTTTATTGTCTTCTTCAATATATAAAAATTCTGCTACCTTCGGCAAAAAAACTTTCAATTCATCATCAGTCTGTTAATTATAAATATTTTATCTGCTATTTCTAATTAAAAGACTGATGATAAAGGCCAACCTTCGAAACTATAGTCTCAAACAAATAAATTATATATATGGTATAAGTATATATTAATATTTGGTATAGATATAATATATATATTTTTTGCATCAATCAGATGACAACCTTTTCCTTTTATGAATCAACAAATCTGCATCTCTCAGCAATACAAAATCTTTTCAATGATGTTTTCTGTCTTTTTGGGAAGGATTGAGGCCATTCGAGAGCCTGATGGTATCGCGTTGACGTGCTTTTATACTTCTGAAATACGTTTCACGTAAACACTTGTGACAGTTGGTGTAAATGATCCCTAAATTTACTCAGCATTACTATAATTATGTTAACGTAGGCTTGGTGAGAGCTAAACATATGATGTTTAATATTAATTTAAATTAAAGGAATTACAATAAAATTTCAAACCGATATAGAATAATTATTGCTGGCTTCGAACAAATTTATTCGCCCTTAACAAAATTTATTTTTCAATAAAGTAGACTATTTTCTGAAACTCACAAAAAAGGTAAGTGAAAGTAATAATATGTCAACAACTCGAATTTTTTTTTATTTTTTCAATCACTAGGAAGGTTGTATAATAATTTCAGAGAGTCGCTAGACTTTTAACGAGGTTTTATTGTACAGTATATATAATTCTATTATAATGATATGATCGATAAAAACAAAAACAATAAACCTCGTTTATGTTAAAAAATGTAAATGCATACGCCCTCTTAGGATAAGACCACCACATCTCAATTATAAAAATCTTACAAATTGTCCAACTTTATTTGAATTTCTTTGAACACTTATGACATTCAAGTAGTTCGAGGGGATTCTTTTTTTTTTAATTGTAAAACTTATATTTATATTAAATTTAAGTATCTCAAAATAGTTCTCCTATAATTATTTTTGTTATTTGTGACATTTTCACGATTTTTTGTTATATTGAATAATTCAGACACAATTAAAGCTAAGATAGTAATCTTAGAAATACCTTTTGTTTTTTGCAGCCTCAACTAAAAAAAAGATTGATTATTCATCATATTTTCGATGGAAAACTTGTATTTGAAGTATTGAATGCAAAATCTCGAGCGGTTAAAACGTGGAAAATATGGCTCTCTAAATAAATTATTTATTTATCAAAACACTGCCACAACTCCAGATGTGGCAGTAATCAATAATGACTTATATAATAAATCTCATTGTAATTCACCACGCCCAAATTTATCTTTTATTTTTAATAAAAAAACTACTCCTGTTATCATTAAAAAATAAGGACAATTACGTCCAGAGAGGCTTAATTTCAAAATTGTTAAATTTGCATTTGATGTAGTCTTATCCTATAGATGCGTTATGTTCTTTTTAAATAAAATATATATCTCAAAATTTTCAATTAATTTATAAAATCTATATTTCTAATTTAAATTAGGATTGTTTTCGTTTCCAAGAGATTTTATATGAAAATTAAAATTTATATATTGTAGATTAATTACATTATAAATTGTAATTTTTTTGAGTTTTCATTGATATTTGTAAGTTTTTTTTTTTTTTTTTTTTAGTTACAAACAATAAAATAGTCAACAATTGCATCCGTTTTTTTTTTTTTAATTCTAAAACATCAGTTTGGGGGGTCGATAGGCTAGTCGGTAGCGTGACAGCGAGCTAACCAGGAGACCCGGGTTCGAATCCGACTCGAGGCAGCCAGCCAAAATCTGACCCCCCCGGGGTAGAGCAGTGACAAATTTTAAAAATATATCTTAGCATCGTAATTAGGCTTATGGCTAGAAGGGCCGAAAAGCCAAAAAAACAAAAAAAAAAAAACATCAGTTTAATTTAAATGAGTTGGTATATTAAATATGTTGAATAATTAGGATTTGTAGAAAGGTAAGTAAAGAAAAGTTGTTAAAATTTTTATATTAAATACAGAGTGTGGTTAACTCATATTTTTAGAACAATTTTCAATGACTCTGAGCTCAAACATTGTGTTCTTAAGGGAAAAACTAAAAGTAATTTTCTCTTTACAACGTGGCTGTTCTAATCTGGAAAATATCTTTTAAATTATAAAACCTGACCACCAAAGTCTAAACATAAAAACGATGATGATGAAAAATAAGATTCAATTGTATGCTTTTATTTACCACCTTCTGACCATAAAAGTATCACTTAGATTTTTTTTAAATTTTATTCATGTTTGTTTGTTTTTCGATTTTTTTTTAACAATTTCAATTTTTCTTTCTTTTTTTTTATATTTTTATTTTATTTTTTTATACCTAAGGATTTTTTTAACTAAAATCAAATACAAAATACAAATAGGTAATAATGTTTCAAGGAATGTACAAAATGAAATAAAATAAAAACACAAGAATACATAGATAAAATAGATAATAAAATAAGAAAAAATATAATGAGTATTAAACCAATAATTCAGTCTACAAATGGCAAATAAATATTTTATGTTATATATAACATTTTGAGCTTAGACAAATATAATAATAATAATATTACAAATAAATGATTTTTTTTTCAATCAAACCGAAAACATTTTCAAATTTTTTTTTTAGATATTATACAAGTTTATTCAGATGAGGAATGTCAATCAAAAAGGATTTTCCAATATTTTTGGATATGTATGGAATATCTTTGTCGAGTTCCCATAATTTTTTTGGCAGTGGCGAAATGAGGCATATGAGAACTATGCGTTTTTTTAAGGAGCACAAAGATTCTAACGATATTGTTCGCAAGAGATTTTTTAACCGATTTTGTTTTGCTACTATTCTAGAAACAAGTAAAATGTAAGTTTAAACAACACATTTCTAAAAAAAAAATGCCATGGGTGTATCTTGAACACAACCACAACATCAAATCAGAATGATAAGAAAATGTATAGAACAATTAAAAATCATGCTGATATTTCTTAAATGAATATACTATTCAAAACAATTTCATTTTTTTTATTTTACTTCCTTTTATTTATATACTTAGAATATCAGTTTTTAGTACAAAAAGAAACTAACGCAATTTCTGCAAATGCTATGTTTAAGACAAAAGAGTAAGTAGATGCAACTACTTTTTAAGGTTTTTCGATATTATTTTTATTTGAAATACGTCATTCAAGGAAGGGATACATTTTCCTGCAATTTAATATAAATGACGAGGTCACAAGTCAGAATAATGGGTATATTATTGATTAGTTATGAGTTGAAATACTTCAGATACTTGTGATGTCAAATACTCATGGCTCTTCTTGTCACGACAAACTAATGAAAGTTATGAAAAGCAGGTGTTCGATTGCTCGAAACTTTCAAATTTTTATTCAACGTCTCTCAACATCAGTTTGAGGTCAAATTTATTGCTAAAATGTTTAAACTCTTAATAAAATATCAAACTTGTTTTCTTTTGTATTTTTTTTTTACTTTATTTTTTTTTATACAAGAAGGACTATTGCATATTATTTGAAAAAAGAGAATTTAGGGTTCGGATTCGAGTCAAAGATATCCTTAGGATTTTTTGAAAAACTCTAGTAACGAGATGAAGAGAGTCTCTATTCTAAAAGCTGTAAAGTCGGATATAAGTGTAACGGTATTGGTTAAAAGTTAGGAACTAATCCTCAGTCCACATGAATCCTATATTCTCAAGGAGATGCATTTAAGCATTAGTGAAAAGTTTGGGAAAAACGTTTCGTTTCTTACCAAGCTAGTCACGTACAGGAATCCCAACCTCCATCTTTCTCAGCACTCACTTTGAATCTTCAAATCTTCAAAACCCGAGTGCATAAATACCTACGTCTACACCCTATCACTTAATCAACTTTCCCTTCTCTTCGATAATGCAAGGGTCTTTCGAGGTCCATAGGGGCTGCATCTTTACTGGTGCTCCCCTTCTTGCATTCGATTTCATTAAAAGAAAAACAAAAGAATTGCCCTTCCCTTCCCTTCAAGTTAATATTAAAAAGAAGAAGGAAGATAATCGTAAATTGATAAAAGAAATTATATGGATGTCACATTGCATGGATCTTTACGATCTTAGCTTCTCGATCAATCAACATTACAAATTCTTAAAGACCAAAAAATTATTTCCAGTGCTTTAAAACACAGAAAAAATTGACGATATTATTGTATTTTATTGCATTTTATATTTGTTTGAAGGAAAAAACAAATAAGTAATCAATATTTGCTCACATTTAAATTTGTCCTAGGTATTTAAGAAAACAAGCATGATCGATTAAAAAAGCTCTCATGAGAACAAAGATTTGTAATTCCATATTTGCTTTTTGATTTTGGGGTCATTTTTTCCGATTAAAGAGGTATTATGCACAATGGATTATTTTCTAATAACTAATAATTTGAATCTGTTCTAATTTGATTGTTAAATGATTTTTTTTACGAATTTAGCGAATTTCATAAACATCTAATATTCGTACCAAATGCATTAACAATCTTATATAAATGACATCGCAAGTATATAAATTTGAGTATGCAAGTCACAAAAAGTCCATTGATTTAACAATATATTTAACGATTGCTACTTGTCCTTTTTGATTTATATACACCTTATAAATTACAAAGGCTTAAAGTTCATTTTGAGCCTAGATATTGAAAACAATAAAATCAATAGTATATAGAAATAGAAATCAAATTTAATTTTAATATATTATTGCGATAAATATTAGAAATCAAATTCGAAATATAACACAGGTCTGAATAGTTAATAATGATTTCATCGTTTCATTAGGGTGTGTGCACGAAAATTTAAATTTAAAAATTTTAATAATTTAATTAGGTAGTTTTTTCTTTTGAAAGTTAATAAGAGGCTCGAAATTTTAATTAATTATAAGAGAGCCCTAAAAGTATTATTTCAACCAAAACTTGATTTTCAAATTTCATTTAATAAGGGATTCACGGTTTTTCAGATAATTTAAAAAAATAGAGTTTGCACTTAATTTCATTTATTCACATATTATTTAGTTTTTAAATGTATTTCTATTTGGAGACACAAAACATCCTTTCTTTATTTTTAAAATTACAGACTTAAGTCGTCACGGCAGTTATTGTGAATTTCTCAGGAAGAACAACAATAGCTTTTTTTCACTATTTTTCAAATAAATAAATAAATAAAAACTTATCTAATATTTTTAATTAAGACATCGACTAATATTGAATTTTTTAAATTTGAATTTTTATTCACACACCCTTTGAAATTAAACATTTTAAAAAGGAATTAAAAAACCTTGTTTTTTTCTAAAGGATTTATACTATACAAATATTACAATGTGTTCAATGATACAACAAGTGCAAATAGTGAGTGTGAGATCGTTCAATTTTGCATTTTGTTTTCTTATACCAAATAAAAAATCCTCAATATTCTAGTCTAAATGGAATTTATATTTCGAGTAAAATTTTAAATCTTTATTTTAAACATATTACATTACATCAGATATTAAAATAATAAATACTGATAAATAAAATAAAATGTTTTTACAAAAAAAAATCGATTAAAATTTATCAGGAATTCTTCGAGTGAATAGGAAGCTGATTTCCTTACAAAAGGTCAAATAGCTGTATGTTTTAGTTTTTGTTTTAGTCTAAACTTGTTTTCTTTTTTTCTGTTTTAGTTTGTTTGTAGAATTAAAAAACAAATTGGTGACAGAAAAAAGTAACATTTCATTCATTCACCTACATCGTAGAATAAAGAAATTGATTTCTTTATTTTCCAAAAGTTTTTAGGTGTTTGTTTTCCGTTGTCTTTGATACCATTGTGACGTATCATATCCAAGTGAGAAATATTAGTAAGACTAAAAAGTCTTTTATCTTATACTTACACAAATATCCAAAGATATTTATTTATGTAGTATAAATTGGAAATTGGTTTAAAAATGGATTAAGTTTATTTTTATTTTAAGACGTTCCGAAAATGAAATTTAGTCGCGAGTATTTTGTTAATATTATTATTATTATTAATAAAACGGTTGAGAATTTTTTCATGTTTGCAACGCCGTAGCAATCTCTCGGTGGATTCCTGCTAATTCCTGAAGACGGGTGGCCAGCTGAATGTTGAGGGTGTCGAGGACTCGTCGTTGAGATTCTTGGGCAGCAAGGGCTGTCTCCAATTGCGCCTGAGCCAATGAAACCGCCGCCTGAAGCTCTGCATTTTCTTGCTGGAGATTCTAAGGATTAGAGAAATAAAGATTAGAAAAACGGATAGGAAAATTAATTTTTAATTATTCTTACATAATAATTTAAGATCCTGCCTTGTTATGCAATATTCGGCTAAAAAAATAAAAACAAACCCCCCTCCACTATACTCAAAATTTAACTCTGAGACTAGTTCGGATTCTCCTTCTGCAAGGTCAAACGGTCTTCGATTGGTTTCGGCTAAACTTTAAATTAATGAATAAATAGCAAAGGGGGCCCCCACCCCCATAAACCACACATATTGTTGAAATTCAACAAAATCTCCCATTTTAAAGGTTCTCGTTAACCCCACAAAAAACAACAAAATTATAATATCCTTCAAAATCAAGGGTTATTTCTCACAATATTTAAATAAATTTAATAATTTAGATAAATTATTTTTTATTTTGTTATATTAATCCATCAAACAATTTCGGCTACCACTACTTAATAATGACTTTAATTCCATCAGATGAATGAATATCTTTGTATATGTGTATGATCTATAAAATTGAATGGAGAATGAAATGTTTTAAAAATAATTTCCAAAAATTAATTATTTACTACTGAAGATGGTAAAGCACAGGGGAGTGAAACTGTTTAATTAACTACCACTAAATAAATATTAATAATTTATATAAATTATTAAATTTATATTAATACAGTGACAAATTACCTTTGAAATTTTTTTTTTTTTTTTTGGCTTTTCGGCCTTTCTAGCCATAAGCCATTTACGATACTATTTTTTTATTTTAAATTTGTCTCTACACCGGGGGTCAGATTTTAGCCGGATGCACCTTTGAAATAGAAAAATGATTTAATGATTACTTTAAAATTTACTTAAGCTTTGAAGCCACTTGGTCCTTTGTTTGACGTTGATTGACTGATCTTAGCACTGTCTCTTATATATGCATAGTAACCGAATTCTCGGTTTATTAAGCTTTATTAGTTTATTTTTTAGTGAGATAAAAGTATATACTTATTAGATTAAGTGTATTTTTTATTATTTATTTTTGGAGATTAATTTACTTTTATAAATGTCACATACCTAAATGCTATTTGTTTTTAAAGACATATTGTTATTTTATTACATTGACACTGTTTAATCCAAATGGGGTTACTAAGGGAAGTAGGGATTTCCCCAAAAATGTCTGGATTCAACAATGTCTCTTTCTTATCTATATTAATGAACTTTTGAATTTTCCCTTTTATCCAATCCACTGTTAGGCAGATAAAACGATCGTGCAAACATTGCTTCCTCGATTAATTAATTTAGATTTGAATAGAATTTTGGAAATCTCATAATAGATGAACTTTAATGCGGGTTGATAAAGACATTCCTGACATTTCCTTCGATTCGAGCTCACGAGAATTCTGTGACATAATATCAAAGTAGGAGGTCACTCTAGGCTCCATTCTTGTTTGGATTGAGTATATTTTTGTGTTGCAAAAGCTGCTGATTGTAAGTTTGGATTTTTTTTCCGAACAAGACACTTATTCACTTTAACTTCATACCCATAATAGGATCAAATTCGCCCCACCCCTGAATATGGCTTACAACTGTAAAGAGGAGCCTCCAAGCATTCTCTTGCCACCATAGATGCTATTGATTTCTGTAGTTAATTTGTATTGATGTTTGGTTGACCTAGCCACCGAGAACTTATGCCTCTAATCAGGTCGAGTAATAAGGATTTATTTATTTATTTAAAAACATGTAATTGAGGTCCTCAAATTAAATTATTGCACATGGCCTTATCAAGGTATAAGTGGTGAGTGCAGAACGAAAATAAGCAGGCTTGTATTTCTTGTTTTACAATCACTTTGCTTCTGTATCCTTATTGGTGGATTTAACATGTATTTTACGGTATATAGAGGAACTTAATAGAAAATGTGAAAAACATTTGAAAATAATACTATTTTGTCTGGCATAGATTTTATGATAAATGAAAAGGTTTTTAAGGATTATAATATATCATTTCTCAACCATATGAGCTTACTGCTAGAAACACAAAGCCTTTTTTGGGCCTTTTATCTTGCTTTGCCATTGATTTAGTAAAAAGCATTTTTCTTTTTTTCTCGTAGTGCCAATTAAACATACATTTTCCTCAAGCTTGACGGTATAATTTTGAAATCAATTCAGCTCAAATATTATTAAGTAAACTTTGATCATTTATAGTACCTTGAGTCGTTCGTCTTGAGATCGGCTATGTGCTTCTAATTGTGATTGTGGCTGTTTGTTGGCTGCCTGTAGACGTTTAATCTCATCATCTCTTGTTTTCAATTCAATATCCATTTGTTCGACGCGGGCACGCAATGAACCTAATTCTTTACGCAATTCCGAGGCCGCGTCGGCAGAACCTAATTAGAGAGTGAACAATTAAGAAAGTTTTTAATTAAAAATAATTTTTAAATACTTTTATTAATATTAAATAAACAACTATAAAAAGAAACAATTGTTTAATATAACATTTTTTTTTCAAATATCACAATCTTAGACCCAATCATTAGAGATTAAGTAATTTTTTGTAGAGAATATCAAAAAGGAAATTACAGATTATTCCGCGTACCGATATATATTCCTTTATAATCTATACCTATAAATAACTATAAATATTATGACGTCACCGCGTGTCGTTTATTTTGACAATTTTTATTTTTATGGGTAACTTTGTTATAATCATTTTCAATGTTAAAAAATCTGATTTTCAGTAAAAAGTGTAAAGTATTCTGCAGCAGTCTGAAATTCTATCCGAACCATACTTACAGTTTTAAAAGCAACTATCTTTCTAGAATCATAAGTTTCTATGTACATCTTTAGTGGCCATTCCATTAAACTACAATTAAATACCTCTCAATCAATCACAGTGCACTTTAAAGGAAAATAATTTTTTCATCGGATACATGAGGTCCTGGATTCGAGCCCCAGCTGGTATTGGTGTCTATAATTTGTTTTCTTTATTACTCCGTACGCTTGGGTGGCTGGCTTGATGAATTATTTTACATTTTGAATTCAAGCAAATTATTTTTCTCATTGTGTTGAAAAATGCTTGGAAAAATAAATTTCAATGATGATTTGTTTCTGTTTATGTGTCTGAATATGTCTGTCTGGATTCAGATACCCAAGATAACTTAAGTACGAAAAGTCGTAGAAAGTTCGTTCTTGCGTTTAAGTGTTTGTATTCCCATTGAAGAGAAGTGATTAGATTTTGAGTTTTCTAGCTTCAGATCCTCGTGTTAAAAAATGCAAAATTATTCAAAAAATATCATGTTCTGAGAATTTAATACGTTTCTTTAGTAAAAAATAATAAAAAGTCGAACAGGTGTGTTTTGCATTATTACCTAAACTGCAAATAGCATACCGAGTCTTGAAAAAGTTTAACTTTTTCTTAAATTTCCTAATTTAATTTATAAAATTGTCTTTAGACGAAGAGGCGTCGTTGTGATTACATTGATGAATGATTTTCTGGCTTAGGGCGCTGTGATTAATTAAGAGGTACTTAATTATAATTATAAATTCACCGTAAAATTAACTAAAATTTTAATCAAAAAGTTTTCAAATGATAGATATAAGAAAATATATTTAAAAATTTTTATTTTTATTTTTTTTATTAAAATAGGTAAATAAAATAAATCTGAGATTAAGGTCTAAAAAAATGTAATAAATACCTTTGGCAGCTTCTAATTCTAAATATTTCGTTTTAATCCGTTGATTCTCCTCTTTATACGAATGCAATTGTCGTTTCCATTCGTCCACATTTGCTGTAGATTCTTGTAACGCCGATGTCAAACGTGCGTTATTATTTTTTAATGTAGCTAATTCAATTTCCCATTTTTTCGCATTAGCGGAGCTGAAATATATATATTTTAGATTAAACCAAATCATCATTTATACTTTGTCTTATTAGTGGGTAAGTATTGGGATAAAAAAAAAACATTAGTGTTTTTGCAAACCGACGGGTGAACCACGATTGGAATTAGGTGTACACGTCTTTGGAATTATGTGGAATTATTTTGGAATTCATTAGATAATGCCCCTTCATCTCTATTGTCTTCTACTTGGAAATGAAAGTGGAAGTGGAAGTAGGTGTACACGATATTAGGTCGCGGTTCACCTTTCAGCTAAAACTATTTAAATAAAAAATTAACCCATATTATGGCCTACAAAAAATTCTTAAATAAAGAGCATCGAAAAATTACATGAGTTACAAAAGTTCGGGTGCCCTCTAACTCAAACATTAGGTAATAATGTAATTTTAAAACGAAATTTCATATTTTTTTTATAATGTATTTAACTCACTAAAATGAACCAGTGGAATTTTCAGAGTCATAATATAGATATTTATGATAAATAAGTGAAATTATAATAAGGAATCACTATACAATTACCTATCGACCATCATAACTTTTTACTATTAATATGAAAAATGAATATTTAATCATTTTCAGAGGCGAACTTTTATTAAGAACAATGCACCACTTATTCTTAGAGACAATAGCTGATTAAATTTTAGATGAAATATCAACATACTTAATGTTTGACAATTTTTGAAAAATAATTTATATTTCTTAAAATATAATTTTTATAATATCTCTTTTAACACCGTGATTTAATTTCCCACATTTATTTTTCAAAATATTTTAAACTGTTTTTGAGATTGCTGATTTGATGCTTAATTGATTGAACTGTTTATCAAAAGAAAAGTTTCGACTGAATCCACTTAGATTGCACATTTTTAATGAGATGAGCTTACCGGAATGAATTCACGACTTTTCGACAATTAGCTCTGGAGTTGTTTTTATGTGTGAGTGTGTGTCTGTGTGTGTGTGTGTGTGGGGGGGGGGGGGGGTCAATCCATAGACTTTTCAGCAGAAACTTTTCTTTTGATAAACAGCTCAATCACCTTTTATTATTATTTTTTTTTAATTTACGAAGGGAACGGATGTATGGTAAAATCACGTGGGTATTTATTATTTATTTACCTTTGTGCTAAAGCCAATTTGAGTCTATCGTTTTCATATTTGAGTTGTGCTTCTGATTGAGCCGCCCCTGCTGGCGTCGGAGGTGGTTTGTCAGCTAAAAATCCATTCATAATGAATAAATAAACAGGGGTATAAGGTTAAGCTTAGTAAAGTGCTTGAGATCCATGCTGTTAGAGTTAAGTCATTCCATTGGGTATTAGAGAGAGAGAAAGAGAGGGTGAAGGTGTGAGGATTCAAGTGAAGAAATGTGTTTTTTATAAGACAGGGAATAGAGGAGAAACAAAGCAATGTATTTAGACAATTGAAAAATAAAATGTTTGTGGGATTCTTGGATTGAATGGATGTATAAATTAAATTGAAAGTTTCTTTTTGCCGAGAGTAGCAGAATTTTTATAAATTAAAGGGGATAATAAAAGAGTGTGTTTTATTTATTTTTCCATCAGAAGACACACTCTTTTATGGCCTCCTTTAATTAATGTTGTATAAATGTAGCCTCCTGTTTTTAAAAATCAAAACTGCAGAAGGTGTTATTCAAAAATATATTTCTTTTAATAAAACAATAATTATTCCAATTAAGGGGACTAAATATTTAATATCTTATAAGTATTTTTAATAGAACTTAAAGGAGAATTGATGCAATTGACAAGTACTATTAGAGAAGACAAGAAGGGTGGATTACAAGATTTATTCGTTCACCCTTTTAAACCCTCAAGATAAGGGTAAGATTCCAGGAAATATCGGTTTTTAAGATAATGAAAATGACGTTCCAATAAAATATTTCATTTTGAATTACTACTTTTCATTAGTCTTGGGCGTCCTTTTCATCAATTATCTATTAAACATTTAATTAATTAAATTTTTTAAGCGATAAGCCCTAAGCTTTAAGCGTATAAAGTAAGACCTTGGTGTCCACTAATTGTATATATCTAATTAAATATTTAACAATAATAAAAGATTTGTATTTTTAAGATGAAAAATTTAATCATTTTTCTATAATCCTACTTTATTTAAAATCTATAGGTTGACCCCTACTTTATCTAAATGAAAAGTTTTCTGACCAGATCCTCAAACTTAATCTTACCTACCACATCTGCTTGTACATATAGAGATAACGCCTTTATTATTACATATGTTGATATTTTTAATATACTCCAAGTAAATATACGCTTAGTTCATCACTATTAAGCTAGGTTCAGAATGACTTGGCGTGAAAGGTAGTGCTATTGTAAATGTATAGGGGCGTTCACAATAGCTAATGTATAACGCTATCTTTGAAGTCGATTAATGCTAAGTCATTGCGAACCTAGCTCTTAAAAATATATTATACAAGCAGAAAAATCAATTTAATATTACTTTGTCTAATAAAATTAGAGGAAAAATTGAAAATTGATTTATGTATTTTTATTCAGAGTATTAAGTAGGTAAACAATGGTAATACTTGGTGTCAATCGATGTGAAACGTAACAATATTGTATATCTATACATACGTTCACAGTATCTAGTGTGATGGCATATATGTATACATATACAAAAGCTTTACCTTTAATGTCGATTTATGACAATTCATTGTGAACTTAGATTAATACTTATGGGTAGTGGCCTGAAATTTAATAATATTACTAGAAATATCGGATCAAGTGGAATTTGAATGATTGGATCAAGTATTACGAATCGAATCTACGACAGTATGTTTTTGAGTTATAATGAGAATCAGAATTTCAACATACACACAGAAAAAACACTGTAAAATTATTTTTCTCGACGTTTGAGGCATCTTAACACAAAAAAGTACAAATACAATTGAAAATTTTTGAGTGAATCCAATAGTTTGGACTGAGTAATAAGTAAAATTTAATCCAACATATTGATATTTTGTAAATGATAATATTTCGAATAATTCTTCTGAAATTGATTTCAGTTAATATATTCAAAAACAGTGATACGCATAAATTATTTATCTACTCAATAATAATAATTGACGATCCCCACATATTAGCTTAAGCGAATCAAAACTTAAATTTATGTCACTCTGTGTGTTTATTCATCGTGAATTATGCAGAATGTGCAAATTGAAAATAAAAAAGTGAAAGTTCTAATTAAGGACGTCAGCTGTAAGGCACGGGAATCGTAGAATATCAATAATTATCAA
Organism: Forficula auricularia; assembly: GCA_024734495.1. Lineage (NCBI taxonomy): Eukaryota > Metazoa > Arthropoda > Insecta > Dermaptera > Forficulidae > Forficula > Forficula auricularia. The sequence goes on along the minus strand of JALMQS010000128.1, from coordinate 37,869,269 downwards.
TTATCTATTTAAAAATATCGTAAAATTTATTAATTTAAAACTTTTAGATTTATATTTATATCTAGTTTCATAAAGTATAATATTTATATATTTAGGATTCCAATTTCAATAGGCCTATTCGCAATTTAAAAGTGATTAACTATTCTTCCATTTTGAAATTAATCAATCCGATTATAAAATTATTTATTTTCATTTTAAAATGGTTTGGGAATTCATTAATTCCATTTTGAAATTAATTATTATCATTTTAAAAGTGATTAGTCCCATTTCAAAATTGTCTTATGCAATTATGATATTGATTATTTCCAATTTTAAGTTGAAAATATATAGATGGTGACAGGGGCGTCCGCAGAAAAATTTCCAGAGGGGCAAAGCTTGGAGACAAATAATTAGTTTAATAAATTTATATATAAATATTTATTTTTTGGGTATTTTTTCTCAAGTAGAATACACTAATACAGTACTGCTTAAATACAAAAACTCATAATGTTCATTACCGGGTCGGAAGTCAGGGTTGTTACAGAATTTTCTATTCGATCCCAGGGGGGGGAGTGTATCCTATTGCCCCCCTGCGGATGCCATGGATGGCGAATTAAGTATATTTTGTTGTTATTTTACGAATTTCTTTGAATAGCTTAAAATTATCAGACGTCCTTAAAAGAAAAGAGACTCAATTTTCAAGTGTAAAAAAAACAATATTAAAGTACTTTATCCCATTATATTGTGGGAGTTGATTGTGTAGTGACAAGTGCGAAGAGATGCGCTGAAAACGGATGTATTGTGTTGTGCTTTCGACATTGAAGTTTTTTTCGGCGAAGCCGTTAAAAGAAACTGGTTTTTCGATGTAGGATCTACACTTTCTAGATCAAACAGTTTTTCTACTATTTGATATTTTAGGGGAGGCTTTAAAGTAGAGAGATGCATTAAAAATGAAAGCCAGGCCATTATAATCTCGAAACGAAATGTTTTACGCGATTCACAGCAATTTCATTTATTAGATTAAACAGGGTAGCGCCGAATCGACTGATGCATTTCAAAAGTTCATAAATAATTGAATTTCAATCAGAGGGAATTAATTTAGTCGCATTTCAATTGATTAAAAAATGGCATTTATTAAAATACCCTCATTTGGCGATTGTTTCTGGGAATCACCGTACACGTGGGAACCTTCAAGAACTCAAAAAATAAAAATAAATTTATTTATTATTGTGTTATGTTTCATGATGTAAATTGAAATATGTAAATTAATAAAGTAAAGGGTGTGTAGTTTCACAGTGAATGAAATAAAACTCAATATATTTCGGTTAAAACTTTTAACCTGTAAACTCCTGATGATGGACTAATAATCCGAAATATATTGAGTTTGTATAAACCTCTTTGAATCTTATTTCATTCACTGTGAAACCACACACCCTTTACTTTATTAATTAATATCACGTTTCATCTAAAACCTACACCACTTTCTCTAAGTAAAATTGAAATATGTGTTCTTGAGAATAGAGAATATTTTTATTTCTTTTAATACGATTATTCGCGACCTTTCCACTTCTAATCGAAGCTTCTTCAGGCTCTAAGCTAGACTATAAGTATCATGGTGAACTACATATAATATATGCCTTGCATTCATACGTTTTATTATCAACTCTCAAAACATACTAATCAATTACAAACAGTATATTGATTGTTTGGAGGCAAAATGAATGCGATAAAAAATATTTGCTGTTTGTGATTGATAAATAATGATTTGGAAGTTGATAATTGTATCTATAAATTGTATTAAAGTTTGATTACAATAGATATAGTTTAGATTAGGGCCTGATTAAGCCTTGAGTGAAGGCAAAACGTCGCGGAATCAACGTGTTAAAAGTATAAAAAAAAATGTTCCCGATTCCCAAGACCCAATATTTCAATATTTAATTTTTGTAAAATAGCCAAATCACTGGAAGTTTTTAATTATGTTATAATTGCTTATTTGTAATAATCTAATAATTTATTATAAAAATTGAAAAAGATGCCATACCTATATATTAAATGTAAAATCAAAATTAAAATTACATTTAAAAAATATATTATTGGTAGATGTAGAAATTGAATGTTTCCCACATTTGATTCAATCGCGAATTTCAAATGTAGGGAATTTTTTGTCAAATATTGAGTGAAAATAATATCTGAACTTATATATTTTCTAACTTTCTGAAATAATGATGTTAAATAAATTTTTATAATTTTTCTCATTAATATATCAAAGAATAATTGATATATCAATGAGAATTGTTTTGACTGCGCTTATTTGAAAAAGATATTTATACGCGAGACTACTGCGGATTACGCTATTGGGAGATCTCAAGCAGTCTTAGATGCAGAAGCTATAAAGCTCTAGTAACTACGGAACCCTAAAAATTGTACTCGCCAATGAGTTAATTTTCAATAATACAGAATGCAATTTGAAACTTTTTGTTTTTTTAAGTAAATTTATTAAGTTTTATATAAAAGGAAATAGTTTGGCCTAAATTAAACAAAACAAAAATCTATAAAATTTTCAGTACTCCTTATAAAAAATAATTTTTTGTTATAGTCCTTATAATATTTTTAAATTTTGGCAGTACTCAGTATATATTTTGTTTGTGTATTAGATAGAAATCTACCAAGAGAAAAGTTTAAAAATTGAGGAATTTTTATTTAATTTTATTAATTTATCAGCAATACTATTCATATTTTTTTTTTTTTTTTTTTTTTGTTATTCGGAAAGTATTCATTGGAAAAATGACGAGTGAGTCCTCTAATGAATCTGAGATGTTATGGATAAGTTTTAACACATTGTTACAAGGGTTATATTCACGCCCCTTGGAAAATGAACCCTGGCGCTATAAAGCAATCCGGTCTACTTTGTGAGGTGAACCCAGTTGAAATATAATAAATGTATGATATAAATATTTCTCTCGTATTTTTTCCAATAAAATCTAACTAATGTCATCTAATTAATTTTTTTTTTTTTTATTTCATTCTTGGATAAGTATTTACTTTATATAAAGTTATCTTAATGGGCTCATTTAAATGGGTCGCTATAGTATATAATAAATATAGTCGTTATGGGTTGGAAATAAAATTTAATGTCGATTATTATCATGCATATTTTTAGTAGAGGTAATCAATCACTCAACAATTGATAACAAAAACCAACACAGTAGAAGGTAAATGTAAATATGGAGGAGGGTGTAAAAAAAACAACCAAGAGAGAAAGAAAGAAATTAAACCTCTAAGAAATTGACCGGAGGATAAAAAATAGAGTTGCGTTGCATGATAACCTGAGAAGAAGAAATCATTTGAGAATAATTCAGATAAAAATGATGAGATGAATATAGGTTGGAATTAGGCATTATTATGGTGACAAATACCTGCAGAGTTGGGGGCTGTTTGGGGTTGTTTGTTAGAGTGTTTCGGACTGTCGCCCCCAGGCTGAGCTGCCGTCAGAGATTGACTGCGTTGGTGGGCTGCTTTGGAGTCCACCGGCGTCGGCGATGGACAGCACGCGTTGCCCACAGACACCTGCAAACCAAAAACACAAACATTAAAGTGGAAATGGATTACTCTGCGTTTTTGACAATTCGTCACACTCTGCTTCAAGATGCAAGGAGTCTCCGCAGTAAATCTTTTAATAACTTAAAAATAAAGTTTTTCCAACAGAATTTTGGCAAAGAAAACGTTTTCTTTATAGGATCTTTGGCTATCGATATGGTCTTCTCTTGAAGTATTCAAGAGCTTTCACCCTTTTATAACCAGAAGGATTTTCTCGGATTGAATCACCCCAATATTATCATCACTTTCTAATTTTTCATTGTGTGGTTAAACCCGATAAGATAATCTTGATCATCAACGGATCAGCAAATTCTGCATTCTAATTCTGCATTCTAATTCCTTTGCGTAGAGTTCAGAATAATAGCAGGTCAATATTTCAGATATTTTTATGAGGTTATTACAAAAAGATGTCAATTTCATTATTTTTGACGAATTTTCGACTTTTAATTCCTTCATACATCACCTTACTCAGAGCCTGGCTGCAGAGGTTATGCCAGAATTCGTTGGTATTTTTCTTGGCCCAAGAATTGGTTCTTTTAAAGATTTGGAGATTTGTTGAGATTGGGTATGCATTGTAGTAGAATAAAACTTTTCTTTTTGCTTCATTGACTCAGACCATCTATTTAGTCTCGAAGAAACTCAAGCTAATATGATTTAGGTTTTTTCACTAAGTGATAAAGGAAATGTTAATAAAATACGATATTCTGTTGAGATCTACTTGAGAAAAAAATAATTGCCTTCGTTATCCCTATACCAAAAAGGCTAAAAGAACAGTTTCGTAGATTTTTATGGACTTATAATATTTTTGAAGATAGATCCTTTAGTCTTAAAATATGTTTACTTTATTCATAGCGTAGCAGAATGAAGCTCTATGGCAGTGCTTCTTAAACTATGGGTCGCGAACCCATTTTAGGTCCAGATAACTGAATTTCGAGGTCGCGAAACATATGCCAACAATGACAATGAAAGGAGAAATTTATATCGCGTAGCAGCTAAAAATTAATTTAAAATACCCTGAATTGTAAGAAGTAAAAATTAAAAAGTAGTGAATTCTAGATTATATCTGCCAGTGAATTTCCAATAATTTGTGAAATGGCCATTTCATATTAGATATATTTATTTATTTATGTGAAGCAATGTTTGTTAGTGCGTGGTTATTATAAAATCAAAATATAGATCAAATTTGAAAAATGTTGAAGAATGCTGTTGATTCTTTATTTGATAAGAAAGCAGGGAGGTTGATATTTAGATTAAATAATTGTAGGTAAGTATGTAGTTTTAAAAATGATAAAATATAGTAGTTATAATAATAGTTACGTTTACTAAAGGTTTGCTTCAAAATAAATTTATTTATAATTTGCAAGTTCAAATAATGGTTTATACCATATAATTCTACTCTATCTAATATGGGGCTGGGAAAAATTTCTTACCTAAAAACGGGGTCGCGAATGAAAAAAAGTTTGAGAAGTCTTGGTTTATACCATTTATCTATATAATATGGGGACGCCAAAAGATTTCTCCAGTTAAAATGAGAAATTAAATAAAAAAAGTTTAAGAAGAACTTCTCTATGGGATAAAATGTATAGTTTTTCTTTCTAATGATAAAGACATACCTGTGCTGGTGCAGGGGATACTGTGCCAGTGGCGCTCCCTGGTGCTGCATTAGCCGGTGCAGCACCCGCGGCTCGGAGTGGCTCAAGGAGGGCCATCGATAGGAGCGCCGCCGGGGTTGTTGGGGGAGGCACACAAGCCCTGGCAGTAATCGGACTGGCATTTGCCGATGTCACTGGAGTCACTGCGCTTTCATCAGCAGATTTGGCACTGGCGAGTCTTGTCGCCTGCTTCACTTCTTGAAATTTTTCAATGAACTGAAAACAAAAATAACCAAAAATAAGGTTCGGTTTAAAAAAATAAATAAAAACCATAATTGTTGAGACCTAAACCCACCACTAATTTTATCATAGACTTACCATCTATCTCTCTCATATAGTAATATAAATTTGAAGGTTTTTATAAAGAAATCACTCTGCTTGATGCAAATAAACATAATATACATAAAATATATTTATGTATATAGTGACAATCAGCAGACACAGGCCTGAAGAACTTTCGGCAAGGGATACAGAATAATGATCTACGAAGTTCGCCACAACAACGTTCAAAGTTACATAATTTATTGGTCTAATAAATTATTTCAGAATATCAGTGAGAATTTATATCAATAAAAAACAGTTTGCATATTTTCAAGATTTTTTCAATAAGATCATAAGCTATAGAATTTAAATATCGAAAAATTTCATATTTTTACACTTATTTGTTTATCAAAGAGAAGTATCGGACGAAGTCCCTGAAATTGAGACATTTTTTGATGAGATATTCTCGTCAGAGTAAGAGAACTTTTCGACTCCTAATTTTTTGAGTTGTTTTCAATTAGTACTTGTGAACAATTATCGGAACATGATCTTTTGAAGTTTTGAGCTGTTGTGATTGATTTTTAAATGTGGTTTTATGATGGCATATTCGAGTTTTATCTGGTTGCTTAAAAGTGGAACGAGTGAATGCCCACGAGATTCCAACGGTCTCAATTGAACTTTTTGGAAAAAAAACGTGATAAGGACTCGAAAACAATTGATATATTATCTCTAAATCAAGCTTTTTTTGTGTGTCTAAACGTTTTGAATTGTTAAGATGATATCTCATCGAAAATATCTAATCTAAATGATTAAAAATTTTTTCGTAACTTTTTGATAATTGTAAAAATTATTTAATTATTTAAAAAAATGTTAAGAGTAAACCTCAAATATGATTGTTCCAATTTTATATAAAATCTAATTAGCTCTTAATGTTGATATTATACAAGTAAATAAGAAATTTCGATTTGACAATGATTCTTAAAATAAAGTATACACAAAATTTGACCATTAATCTAATCTCAAACTTTTTGAAAAAAATATTTAATATTTTGTTGTTTACTATTAAATATCTGACCAAAAATCATCTTTGAAGTAAAAAAAAAAGCTTATTGATATTCTAAAAAATCAATAGAGTTGTTAAAATCCAAAAGGGCCTCTCACTTTAAGATTAAAACATTATTATTCAAAAAGTACAGGAATAGCAATTTGTATATTTGATTATTATAATATTTGGATTCAAATACTTGCTCGGCATCGAGCTTTGATAGGTAATTTTTTGTGCTGGATTAAAAGCGGTATATTTAATTATTCTTTATTTATTTACCAATTGTTTTGTTTTTATTGATCTTCCTGTTTATAATTAGTTTAATTGAAAAACCTATCAAAATGATATTTCATAAATTTGAGACCTTGCTAAGTCCTTTTTTGTCCTTGAAAACGGTTAATAAAGTATTCGGGGTGAGTTTTTGCTCTTGCGTCGCCCTTACAAAAGACCAGCATCTAACGAACGAAGCGATACGTGTTTAGTTTTAACATGTTTTTGCAGCTGTTTAAAATATTTTTAACAAGATACAAAAATATAGGAGATTTTTAACCGGTTATAGTGGTGTTTCACAAGTAAAAAAATAAAAAATTAAAAAAAATTAAAAATTTCTTTAATTTTTATTTTTTACTTGTGAAACACCACTATAACCGGTTTAAAAAACTCGTGTTTTAATATGTTTCACTATAAACCACACCGCTTTCCCTAAATGTTATAGATAAAAAAATGTTCAAAACAAAAAAAGTTTTTTTTTATTATTATTTTTATTTTTTTACCATGTTTTACGTCAGTGATAACTATGAAGAGCATATCCCCTCCAATGGCAATATTCACAAAGCTATCAAAATAATTTTATCCCTTTTAGAGGAATTTTTGAAAGAAAAAAACTTAATTTTTTTAAATTTAAGAAAATAAATCAAATAATAAATTAATTTCAAATTTAAGAAAATAGTCAAGTATAGTCTCGAATTTATTTACCTTGTTTAGTTCAGCTTCGCTGCTGAATCCAAGACCATAGACAGTGTTCGCCCTTACATCAGACCATTGGCCAAACTTTTGTGAGGTTTTCGTAAAGAACATGTTGGGTGTAATTGTACTATTGATAACAGCTTTTGTGCCCTCCACGCTGATAATGCGATACAACGAACGGGTTGAGTCATAGAAAAAGGAAACGGAGACGGCGGCGGCGGAGGCAGAGATCCACGAACGTTTTGTCTTCGGGTCGATGTGAAAGACATGAGCCTTGCACGAGAAAATCGGCTGCTCACTGAAACAAACAAAACAAAGCAAACTAATTAATATCTAAGTTATTTTATGAAAAACAATAAGATTACTTCAGATTAAAACACTGTCTTTGAAATTTAGCGTAAACTATTGGGGAAAATCGCGATAGGGGTGACATCTATGCAAGATACAAGGAATTAATAATTCAATGAAAATTCAATCCCTAATATCTAATACCAACCACATGAATACGCTGAATAAACAAATAAATAAGAAGAGAAATGTTGTTGTCAACAAGCACCTTACAGTTGCTGATTTTCGCCAATAAGAAATTATAAAAAAATCAATGTTAAAAGTTTCGTTTATTTAATCTTTGACCTATTTTACATGACAGTGAATTCAGTCCACAAAGTTCCGGTCTGATAAAGTGTATAATGTTATACAATAACCCGAGTAAGAGTAAGTTGGACTTGTTTTCATATACCTTTGAAAATATAATAGTTGATATATCGAATTCGTTCTATTTGTTGTTAATAATGGGAGGATAAATGAAGTTAATAATTTTTCAATAATTTTTCATTCAAGCACTTTTAAATGCCTACAAGTACGAAACTCACCCACTTAGTGGTTCTCTCACACTGTCAGACTGTAATTTTAAAGTGAACATTATTTTAATTCTACTTAACGGGATCTTTACAGGAATACTATTACAGAAAATATTTTTTTTATTTTAGACCCCCAAAAAATTCGCCCTTACCCAAAATAATAATCCGATTAATTTATTACGATTTTGGATTTCGAGGAAAATTATAAGTTATAACTTATAAACTTCCAGTTAGTATCTTATTTTATTTTCAAGCTACAATGAACTAAAGGATTGAGAGACAGACAGATAAAACATATCGACATGAATAAGGTTCCGTTCTACTTTTAAATGAAACCCTATAAAATTGACCCAATTTCAGATAGTCAATTTTTTACCAATCAATTTTTTAGGGTTAACAGACTTCCAAGCCAATGAAAGATGCATTCAAATCGACAGCTTTGTATACAGATTGCATACCCCATAGGGGCAGAAATTTAATTTTGATATTTAAAAGTGATTTGCGTGTAAGAGAGGTTTTAAATAGGATCATTGAATTAAATGTATTGTAACATATACTGTGACAGTATCTGTATAGAAAATGGAAAGTGCAGAAACGCTCAATTGGTCAAGGGATGAAAGGAGCGCATTTCAAAGCTGAATTTCCTCAGAAAGAAAATATACTACAAAAAGTGTTTCCACACAACCATCATAATAACATAATAATTAATTTTTGAACTTAATGAATATAAGATAATTTTTTAGGTTAGACGACCCATGGTATAATCATAAAATTAATTATAATTTTTCAACAAGTAAATTTAGCTTTCGTAGTTTTTCTGAGTTATTTTGGTTGAGATTAACTGAAATTTTAGAATAATAGAGTTTTAGTGTCTACCGCATTAGCTTTATAACGTTTGTCGTTAAAACAAAATTGCTAGAAATCACATAGCACATATACGTAAAGTAGATTAAATAAACTCGTATGTGCGCCATACGACTTCAAATTATTTTTGCAACTTTGATTATACTCGTAAATTAAAATTGTATTAGGTACTTTTTCAAATGATAAATTGGTTTCTTCTCATAGAAAACGGAAACATTTAGTTATTGTATAAAAAATCGAAAAATGTTTTCCATTAGCTTAATTATATTGATTTTGATTAAATATGAAAGGATGATTTGACAAAAATTGAATAAAGAAAAAAAAATATTTATATTTAATGACTGCGTTTTGGCTTGATCTGTACATCTTCAGAGCCTAATTGAGAGTTATATTCTAGAAAGAAATATATAAAAGTTTTCAAACGGAATTTAGATCTTATACCCACAGAATCATTACAAAGTAAAAAACATTTAATAGATTTTAAAAAAAAAATTGGAGGAAAAAGTGAAAACTCATTCAAGATTCGGTAAGGAAAATAAATGTACCAGTTGTTGACCATGTGTCAATAGTTGACTATTTTCGGCAAAAATCTACAAAATAAGAAAAATATTCACGGGAATTGGTCAAAAGTTTTAAGTTAGTTTAAGCTCTCTAGTGTCCATATTACAAACTAGCTTCTCATTATATTTCACTCACATTACATGGTTGACCTCCAAAACAACCAAAGCGGCATAGCCAAGCGCCCTTGTTTTCTTTTCTAGATATGTCCTTTCCTTAAGTAAATTTACAAGAACATTGCACAAGGTAAGTTTGAATTTCTAAGCAATGAAATTCAATCAGTGACAAATATATAAGTAAACTTGATTATAAAGATGTTGAAAAAGCCAGTGTTGGGAAATTAATAGATTATAACTTTTAAGGAGTTCGGTGTTGGTTCTAGGTGAACCATTTTAATATAATAATAAAACTTGAGTAAGATACGAGGTAGGTTTCACAAAAAAGAAATAAAACAAAATTGAGTTTTGAATTCGATATATTTCGGGGGTTAGCCCATCATCAGGAGTCTAAGAAAACTGATTGTATATTGGAAAAATAGTTTTACAAGTAACAATTTTAAAAATTTTTTTAAATGTATGTGGTGAGGGGAAAGTAGGGGAAGAGGAGAAGTTGTTCTAAGAATTAATATTTTCTATTGAGATTTGAACTGGCTGAAAGGAAGCTATACGTGCTATTATAATAACGAATGGACAAGTACCTGAGAAGGTACAACTTGAAAGGTACATGAGAGAGTACAATTACCCTAGTATATTCAATGTGCGAACAATGGAAGGAATGTTTAGTTAATTTATTATAACATATAATCAATAATTGTATTTTTATACACTTCCAATTGATTATTTAAAATATTTGAATTATTAGAGAGGGCTATTTTTATTTCGGTGGATTCTAAGAGATCCAATTTAAGGCCTTTTCTTTCGAAATGAATGGGGATAGGGTTATTATTAGAGGTTGAATGGTTGGATTCATGTAAGTGAATTGCGAAGGCTGAGGTCGAATCTAAATTAATGTTATCGGATTTATTGAGATGATTAAGAGCTCTTACATGCTCGGAGTAACGTATTTTGAATGAGCGGCCTGTCTGCCCTATATAAAAAGCATCACAATCTTGACAAGTTAATTTATACACTCGTGATTTGTCTAATTTATCAATTTTGTCTATTTTATTGTTAATTAATTGGGAGCCTAAATTGTTGTTGTTGTATAGAGCAGGAGTGATTCCATATGATCTAAGGGTATAAGCTAATGGAGATGTCAGATGATTAGAAATGAAGGGTATTCTTCTATATATTTATATAATAGATTATGTTTACAATAAATAACACATACCTACAAAAAAATCTTTGTAAAAACTTTTGAAACCAATTTGCCTTAATCTTATGTATTTTTGGGTGCTGAAACGGTATTTGGTATCAGTTTTGTTTTATAAAACCCACAATTTTCTCACAATATGACATCGATTATATATTTTTAAAAATAGGGAAAATTCGCTATATAAAAATTAAAATCTTAGTTTTTTTTATTAAGTTACAATTTTACTTACAATAATATTAAATTACTAAAATGGGAATATTAGTTTTTCTTATGGGCCATTGTTTTCTGGTCCAATGTATACCATATCACTTGCGCTGTCCCACTCACATATAAAACATGTAAACTTTGTAAATCTCTTTTATTGACCAAGAAGCATAGAGACAACTTTTAAATCTCCACACAGCATGCAATAATGAGCTGTATAGTTAATTTTATGTAAAATTATATTAAGATTTTCCTAAGTTTCCTTCATATGGGCTGAATGAACAACAGGCAATGAATCATAAGTATTTCCATTATGTTTCAAAATGTGAGAAATTGGTGGGTGATATGACTTTTTTGTTATTTTTTTGCAACGAAATTTTCTCTGGAGAGAGACGGACTGGTAGAAATTTTAATTCTTTTTTGTTATTATTTTCGGAATCAGAACACCAAATGAGACACAAATTAGTTAAAATTATTGAAAAAGTTTTTTCATCGTTGGCCTGTGTTATTATTAGATGGGGTGACAGCTACTAAAAGCTAATCAAGTATTTTTTTTAGTAGTTGATCAGGGATGGTTAACTTCAGATATAAATATTTTTTTGAGATTCAAAATTTTCTGAATAATAAATAAACTCAGGGCAAAGAAAGGAGGAAGCGAACTAGCTAAGGAAGAAAGAAAGTTAACAAAATCTAAGAAGGTGAAGAAGACACTGCAATTCTGAATCAAGTATTGATGTTTCGTCTTCAGCAGAGGAGGATTGGAATGACTCCAGTGAAGGAAGATCAGAATCAAATAGTCAATGGCTGCGTGTTCAGAAGAACATTAACGAAGATGTAATTAATATTCCTGTATGTGGGGGACTAGTACTCTGGTAAAATAGTTTCTGTGTTTGAACAAGAGGTGACTATTTCATTTATGTTCGAGTTTGGAAGTCTTATGGAAGTGGGCGAAGCGTCCTGATATAATGAACAACAGTTCTAGTGGTTGACGACAATCTCGAGTGTTTTCTTTATAAATTTGAATGCCGAATTTCAGTTCATTGGTGAAAATACCTATATACCTCCCCATATAACAATTTGAATGTTTTCTGATTGTCTTTTCAGAAGAATGTCCAAAATTTATTAGTAATAAAAAATTAAGTAAAATTACAAGGTGGGTTTCACATAAAATAAAATAAAACAAAAGTGAGTTTTAATTTCGATATATTTCTGACAGCCCATCTTCAGGAATTAAAAAAACTGAATATAAAAATAGAAAAATAAGTAATAATTTTTTTGCAACGAAATTTTTTCTGGAGAGAGACGGACTGGTAGAAATTTTAATTGAATGTAATGGAAGGCAGGCCAGGGGTAGTGAGGAAAGAAAAAATTAACACATATCAAATAAGGTGTAATTTATTGGAATCCTTCCTCCTTTCCTTTCAAATCGACGTTTCGGAGGATTTTTCCCTCCTTCTTCAGGGTTTCAAAGGGTCAATGAATGAAACAAATAAAATGTCCGAAACGTCAGTTTGAAAGAAAAGGAGGAAGGATTCCAATAAATTACACCTTATTTGATGTGTGTTAATTTTTTCTTTCCTCACTACCCCTGGCCTGCCTTCCATTACATTCAATTATAAGTAATAATTATTTTGGAAACAGTTGTGGTGAGGGAAAGTGAGAGGGAGGGGAGGACGCACTGAGAATTAATATTTCTAGAAAGATGAAACAGGTGGGTTTTTTTGGCAGTGAGGAAATATATATACCAGGATTTATAAAAGAACAGAAAAAGTACATGGAAAAATACTATTATCTTAATATTAAAATGAAATGTCCGAACAATAGAAATTTAGTATGTTCATTGTTTTAGAAATACAAAGATTTTAACACCAAAACGAATATTATGCGACTTACTCATTTTGAGTTACATATATCTATATCAGTATCTATATATATATATATATATATATCATCTTATACATATATCATAAAGTTAAGAAGCTTCATTTTGCAACTAAAATAATTTTTTGTCATTTCTGGTTCAAAAAGAAATAACGTCATCTTTCATATATTAAATTTTTGTCAATTCAGAGATAAAGATAGACATGTAGAGATAGAAAAAATCATGTTTGAAGAAGATTTTTTCTAAACACAATGAAAAAAAAGCATTAGTGAATTCCTTGCCCACCGGGCGTAAGCTAGTACAGTATTTATTGTTCAAAACAATTAATATGATTATTTTCCTCTTTGCGAGTTCGTTTAAATTATATAATGAATTCCAACGAAAAAAAAGAAAAAAGAAAATATATTATTTATATTGTTTGCATTTGTTCAAAAACAACTTTGCTTCTATAGGAGTATTTATAATTTAAATCACTTTTTAGAATGGCTATACATCTCTTAAGCCCTTAATAGGCTATACAAAAATAAAAATGAATTAAATAAATAATTAATGAAATTAATATTTTAATTAAAAAAATATACCAATTATAAAATGGTCACTTTTTGGGTCAATTGAAACGTGTCTGGGATGGAAAATGAAGCGCAAAGCTCATTGTCACCCACAATCGCTTATTCTCAGATTTTCAAAGATTAAATGATTAAGTGACCTTTAGAGGAAACCGAGGGGGTTTATTTGTGAAAACTATAAAAAAAGTGAATCGCTGAGTCAGCAGAAAAATTTTTGCCGCTCAATTAACCAATCGTTCTATTATTGAACTGGATCGAAGTTTTTGGTATATGCCATCTTTGCCAAGAGAAGTTTGGCATAAAGAAGAATTTTCGAAACTAATCTAGACTCTTGACCTGAATAGAATTTGTCCGTTCAATTTTATTATCTAAAAGAAAATGGTCAAATAGTGGCATGCCGAGACAAATAAACTGCAACGGATCGTTGCTAAACTTTATCCAAATTCATTTGAAATATTAATATGTTTATTCCTTTATTATTAATCAGATATCAGTTGCAATTTGCAGTTCATGTAGACTTTAATTCAAAAATAATGATGATTCTCATTTAATAGCCGTGGAATAACCATTCTACATTGGATTTTTGACATTTCGGTTATTATTGGTAACCATTGCAGAAGACATGGAGGAATCGACTTAAAATCAAAAATAGCCATCGATTCTCATCTAATACTTGAGGAATAACAATTCTACATTAAATTTTTGACGCTTCGATTATTATTGGTAACCATTGCTGAAGACATGGAGGAATCGGCTTAAAATCAAAAATAACGATCGATTCTTATCAAATACTAGAGGAATAACCTTATTGCATTCCATTTTTGATGTTTTGACTATTAATGGAAACCTCTACTCAAAACTTGGAAGAATCGACTTAAAATCAAAAAGACTAAATTCTTTTATGGCAAACAACTCAAGCGTGAGTTGTTTACCAAAAAAGAATTTAGTCTTTTTGATTTTAAGTCGATTCTTCCAAGACAAAAAACAATAATAATTATAATTGAAAAGATTGTGTTTTGGCTGGAGTAGCAGATTTGTTGATTCATAATGAGAAATCAATGAGGTTGTCCTCTGCTTGATGCAAATAAGCATATACATATATATCAGTGACGGTTAGTGACTTTTCAATCAGGGGATGCTGTCCAAAAAAGTACCCTTCAATTTTTGAAATTGTATTTTAATTAAAAAGAATTTACATTTTTAGGGACAATGTGATCTTAGTGAAAAATTATCTTAATGATAATTATGTATATTATATTTGTATGTCAGAGGGTTTCATCCCCTTGGGATCGAACCCAAGCGCCAGCGTTGCTATCCGGGCTGTTAGCTTACCATAGAAATTAATTGCCTCCGACCTACAGATATAATAAAAGCAAGGAAATTTTACTTCATTCATTTTAGAATATATTTGAAAAATCTGCTTTGGCTGAAAACAGTTTTCAGTGAGGAACGAACCCTTTAGTATATTATAAATATAAAGAATTTGAGTATGTCATTTTTTTGAAAATTTAGATGAAAAGTTTTTCAAAAAGACAACTCTTGGCAATAGCTAGTATTTTAATCTTCGCTTTTTTGCAAATTTCAAATTTAATTTTATTAAATTTTTAAAAAATATATTTTGGGACCTTCGCCCCAAAAGGACACTGCTTTTTGTGAATCAGAAATTAAATCTTTTGACTTAAACTCCACAGTCCCTGAGATGGAAATCGACCATCTTCCACAATGAATCAGCCTGTCTTATAAGAAAATCTTAAATTTCTCCTAATTATATTGCTATAAGCAAGGTTTGACTTGTCTATAAAACTCTTAGTTATTTCCGATCTTATATTCTGAGAGTTCATAGAAATGAATTATTCTAAAGATTCTCGAATCATCTTTATTTATTCCTCTTTTTTATTATTTCTAATTTAGTAGTTCCTCAAAGAGAACAATTTTTACTCGACTAAAACTCGTCTGAACTTGTCTTTGACATGCTTGAACTAGAAGATATTACCAGGCAGGGACTTCAAGTAACCTTCTATCCGCGCCTTTTATTAGGAAAAATCATTCATTTTAATTGACCCTAAACTATGCAACAATTTTATTTCATTTTGAGAATCAATAACTATACTTTTCAAAACAAAAAAATGTTTTTTATAGAAATATTTGAAATAACGGATAATAATTTGAAAATTTAAAGATCCTCCTGAAATTTTAAAATCGACCTTATATAATTATGAAAATACTCTAAATGTTTGAAATTTTAGGGATGCGCCGCACTCACAGCATCCATGGAGCGCACCCCACTGATATATATATATAAAAAGATAAAATACAGTCTAATTTAAATGACATACTTGAGAAATATTCAACAGCTAATTGGTTTTATATTAAAAATTTAAAAATACGCAACTAATATATAAAAGGGGTTTTAAATTATTTTATGACTCCATAAAAAAAAGAAAAGAAATGTATAAACATGGTAAAAGAAAAGGATAAAGGAAAAAAAGAAATATTCTTATATAAGATTTTCCGGTTTGGAATCCAATTTTATTATTTTCTTTATAAAAAAAACCCCGGAAAAGTGAATTGATTCTATAAACATCAATTGAAAGACAAAGAAAGAAGAAAAAATACAATAATAACATAAAAATATAAGAATGAAATGTGTGTGTTTTCAATTTTTGTACACTTGGGGATTCAAAGGAGGTTTTGCAATTGGGGGCTCAGCCCACGGGGGGTTGCTTTATTTATCTTCTGTCTATCCCTTTCTCTCAATCATTCTGTGATAATTTCCTAAACCTTATTATATCTGTCAAGTCAAGTGTGAAAGATAAGAGCCATCATAGTTAGATTAATAGCCCAAATATATATTAAGTCAATCAACAATTCAATTCGAATAAATAACATTGAATATAATACAATAATTCAAAGTTCTAGAAATATAGTTGTTATACTATTAATCAATTTTATAGTCATAACCAGAAATGACTAAGAAAGTAGCCGAAAGGGCAAATATCATAAGTTGATCCAATATTTATAAAAAATTTAAAAATCACTTAGACTTAGACTAGGCAAGTGCAGAATTTACAAAGGCCGTAATAAAGATCTTTTTCATGTTTGGCTGCTGTTACTAATTGAGAGGTGATGAATTATAGTGTAATAGGCAGACCACTATTAAATCAAATAATAAAATAATTAAATAAAAAAATGAGAAATATCTTCATCAACATTAATTTCTATCATAATATGGTTTGAAAAAGGTTACATGATACATGGACCTATTAGCTCGTCATCAACAGTATATTTAAAGCGGAATAGCTCATATTTGAAAAATTCATTATAATAGTGAACTAGGCAAATGCATTTAGAATCAATCATCAATTGATTAGAGAGATAAATCTGCTCCTTTGTTATTTTCACCTAAATTGTGCTTTAAAGGTAATAAATAGTTTAGATCTGTTTGATGGCTGAGGTTCATATTTTTCCAATGAGTTGTTTGCTCAATTTCAACTGACAGCAATAAATATGATAGCCTCATATTTGTTTTCCTCTCAATCAATATTTATTTCTCAACTTAGTTCAGTTTTAATATCCCTTCTAAAAAATGAAAAAAAAAAAAAAAGAATTGTCGATAAAATGTTTTCCTGCGATACATGCTCAGCAGGCGACCCGAAGTATTTAATTCAATCAGAAATTTTCATTTTTTTTCTTTTGTGCTTAGAAATGCCTGAAACGTGAAGAAAATCAATTATCAAGTATGATCTTTGTTTATCTGTGTGTATGGATTGAGATAATAAAAGAAGGTGGTAAAAATCTCGTTGTGGTGACATATTGTTTGTATTTTCAAAATGAAGAGCTGATTAGATTTTTGAATTTCTGGTTCAAGAATGTGGAAAATCAGAAAATGATGAATTGCTATACGGTGATGCTATGAACAATTGTAATAAGCTGAAATTTGGCGCACATGTTTACCCCGGATAAGACAGTTTTTGTCATTAAGAGAAATCAATGAGATTGTCTTCTGCTTGATGCATATAAACATACATGTATAGTATATACAAATATATACCAAATATAAATATGTATGTATGAAATTTATTTGTTTTGAGACTATAGTTTCGAATGGTTGACCTTCATCATTAATCTTTTATATAGATATTTATATTTCAATAGTTTTTGTTCTTTACATAAAAACATGTAGTTCTGATTAATTTTTAGATTGGTAATTCAAATATGATTTTATTTTTTCTCCATCACTTCTTAGGGATTTCAATTTTATTCTTCTTTTTTTTAACAAAATTGAAAATGTATTCTGGTTTGTATTTTTATGCCAATCATGACAACGTCTGAAAATCTCAATAAAATCATTCAAAAAATGATATTGTCTTCATTTAAGAATCAGAAGTTTTGAAGATAGTGAATCCAAATTAATCAGTTCTTCGCTTTGGAAATAGAAATACTGAAGGAACTTCAAATGAGTTTTCATTACAAGTTATTATAGTGGATAGAGGAATTCAGACTTAGGTAGGAATAAAAATCATGATTCGGAAATTTTTAAATGTACCATATAAATAAATAAATAAAAAATTGAGTTTATTCAATACTAGGATCGCCCAAGTAAATGAACCTCTGATTACTGAAAATCCTATTTGACAACAGAATTTATTTTCGGATCCTTATTCATTATTCCATGAGAAGTGAAGTATAATATATCAAAATTTTATTATGAGGGTAGAAAAAAAAATTGAATTTGTTGTGCATTACTGTAACCTACAGCATTCGTCAAAATTTCAACTTTCTATCTTAAACCATTCAATTAATTAAATTACATAAAATTTCCAAATCGCTAAATTTTTCGGAAAGCATAATAGTTTGAACTTTTTTCCAAATAAAGAAGAAATTGAGAATTTCTTTCATAAAAAGGTCGTTGATAGAAGCATTCTACCCTTGCTACTCTTAATAACTAAGCAGATGCAAGGACTCAAAGACAAGTCCAGACAAGTTTTTCAGACGATTATAAATATGTTTAATTTAACTTTATTCTAGAAATACCTGTTTTCATATTCATTTAATTTAAATTGACAATCTTAGAAAAAGAAAAGAGATAGAATTAAGTGATTCACTCAAAAATTTTCGTTACTTAAATAAGAGAAGAACCATTTTATGACAAGCATAGAAAAATGACATTTTAATTATTTTTAGAAAAAATGTAGGAGAAACGTCAAGTATCCATGTTTTGATTTCAACGAAAATTTAATGAGCTCTTAATCTCATTATATAAGAATTAAATACTCGTATGTCATCTAATCTTTCTTTACTTTTTTCCCCCTCAAAATTTGTGTATTGGTATAAACTCTTCTGCCAACTTTATAAAATATTGTAACTAAATTGTTGTATAAACACTAGGTGAGACCTAAGGTTTGTATGCATTGTAAATAAATAAATAAATTATCGAAAAAAATATTCGTTTTAATATTATTATTGTTTTTTGAGGTAGAAAAATGGAGAAATACAAAATTTGGCCACATACAATATGGAATTTTGAAAAAATAATACTATATTTCAGTGCCATATCTAGTTTTTAAGGGCCCTGTGCTGGGTATTAATTTGGACCCCTATACTTTTTTAATAAATATTAATAAAACAGGTGTTATAATGCAAAGAACTTAATTCCTGGTACCTATAACATAGGATTCAGAAATTTAATTTTTGCCATCTTTAATATGCGGTTATTTTTTTTATGTTGGAGCTTTTATAGGGCTCCTTACAGGCTGGGTCCTGTGCGTTACGCATGCCTAGATACGGCACTAATATGTCCCGGTATAATATAGAGTAAAATCTAGCTAGTGGAGACTGAATAAAGTAGGCGTGGCACAATTGGCGCTTATTTCAAAACAATTGGATTAAACTACACTTGTACCACGCCTACTTTATTCTGATTAGGGGGCAGTCCCCGCTAGCTAGATTTTACTCTATAGTGTACAGCTACCATAAGAATATTACTTTGACGTCATTTCCTTTTTAGGGTTTATTTAACCCTTAATCCATTAGGTATATCATTTTTTAGATATTTTGAAAAAAGTAAGCGAAAACACGACTTTTTTCCACGATTACAATAATTCCTCATACCTCTATGTGGTAAAGTAAAAAAGAATAATGGATTCTTGTTTCTATCAGATAAAGAGAAAAGAGGCAAAGACATATAGAGATTAAATTGGTAAATCATACTATATAGAAATAGGATTTGCTTTAATATTCATTATTCATTGATATCGGGCGTTACTGTGTTTGTGTATAATTCACGGTGGACGAGAGTGTAGATTGCAAACAACGGAAGAAATTATTTTTTTCTCTCTCATTGGCTGGCTCCATAGAAATAAATGAAAAATCACCGCCCAGTCAAAGGTACACCTTTATCACAACTGAGAGCGGCTGAATAGAAAAGATTAAAGAGTAATTTGACAGCCGCTTGAGAGATTTCTGAAAACCGACCAAAGAATTTTTTATTTTTAATTCCCTTCTTTGTTTTATTGTCAAGAAAATGATCCGTACAAAATGACAAATATATTAAATGTTTAAATAATTTCATACAAAAGAAAAATTAAATTAAAAACTTTCAAACTCTGGAATGTAAATATTTATTTATTAAATATGTATTGATGCTAACAAGTTGGATCTTGAAATTTTAAATAAAATAAACATATTTATTAAACTAATGGTTATTTCAATTGCATAGTGCATATCCACTTCTTTGGAATCATTCTTCCATTTCTACCCTTTCGAATTCCTTAGCTCTGTGACATGAGAAAACGCGCGTAAAGACAAGACCTGATCAAGATCTTGAGAGAGCAATACATATGGAGAAATCGATGAGCATGTCCCCTGCTGCATACAAATAAACATATGTTATTGAAGGAGACAATAAAAGAGTGTGTCTTCTGCTGGAATTATAAATTTTATTTATTTATAACGAGACTATAGTTTCGAGGGCTTTGCCCTCTTCATCAGTCTATTACAATGTATTCACAGGAATTAATTTATGAATGAAAAAAAAAAAAAAAAAAAAAAAATGAAAAACTTTCATTCATAAATTAATTCCTGTGAATACATTGTAATAGACTGATGAAGAGGGCAAAGCCCTCGAAACTATAGTCTCGTTATAAATAAATAAAATTTATAATTCCAGCAGAAGACACACTCTTTTATTGTCTCCTTCAATATATAAAAATTCTGCTACTCTCGGCAAAAACTTTCAATTTAAACATATGTTACATATATATATATATATATATGTATATATATATAATTTATTTGATTGTACCAGCTTCCGATTAGTAAAAAACGAATTTCGCTACATCCAATTGGGTATTTCAAGCCATGAGAAATAATAGATAAAAATTTATAATGAAAAAGACTGATGATGAAGGTCGAACCTTCGAAAATATAGTCGCTAATAAATA
The DNA here is from genome assembly GCA_024734495.1 of Forficula auricularia. Taxonomy (NCBI): domain Eukaryota; kingdom Metazoa; phylum Arthropoda; class Insecta; order Dermaptera; family Forficulidae; genus Forficula; species Forficula auricularia. The sequence continues at coordinate 37,848,079 of JALMQS010000128.1, read as the reverse complement.
TTTTAAATATATACTTTTAATATAATATATCCTTTAAATATATAAGTGCGGGTATATTACATTACATTCAATTGAAAAGGTATAGTTTGCATCAAGCAGAGAACAACCTCATTGATTACTTCTTATGAATCATCAACTCTGATATTTAGTTTCGTGAGAGTACAGCATACTAAATCTTTTCAAATGAATGGAATATACTTGAACTTATAAATATAAATATATTATATTAAAAGTCAAAGTAAAAATATGCTCTAAAACACAAACATAATGAAAATAAATATTGGTAAAAATGTAATGACAAAAAGAGAGAGTATTTATTTATTTCAAGTTCAGAAGTGGTGTTTATTTTTCTATATATAATTATTCTTCGTTTCTAATTACATTTGTTCACTGGAACATCCCGCAATTAACAAAGTGGCAGGAAAATAAATGTTCTAAAAACTACTGGTCTAAATAAACCTTTAGAAATTTGTGATTACAATTGAGAGGAAAATACATAAATACAAACAAACTAAAAAAATTAGATCGTCAGAAATGAAATCGGAATGTTTATTTGGTCTTTTAATAAATATTATATAGTACGCAATTGTATGTTGATGAAGGCAGTCCACGGTGGTTGTAAAAAATAAGACTATAATGGTTTTATTATTTTACATTTATTCGTTGGTTTAACGAATAAATGTAAAATAATAAAACCATTATAGTCTTATTTTTTTACAACCACCGTAGACTGCCTTCATCAACATCCAATTGCATATTTATACCAGTCCGTCTCCTAAAGAAAAACGTTATCAATTATATAGTACTTGGTTCTAGTTTATAATAATTCCTGACGATTGACTGAATTTCTTCGAATATTTTAATATTCATCAAGTATTCATAGAGTATACAGTTCTAAGATTAATCGAATGTTTTCTACATTTGATTCAATCGCGAATCAAATGTAGGGAATTTTTGTCAAATATTGAGTGAAAATAATATCTGAACTTATATATTTCTAACTTAAAATAATGATGTTAAATAAATTTATAATTTTTCTCATTAATATATCAAAGAATAATTGATATATCAACGAGAATTATTTTAACCGCGCTTATTTGAAAAATAAATTTATCGCGAGACTACTGCGGATAACGCTATTAGAGTCTGCGGAGTCTTAAGTCTGGACCAAGAGAGAAAAGATGTGATCAATTTAGCTACAATCCAACGTCATTCCGAAGACTCCAATAGCGTAATCCGCAGTAGTCTCGTGATAAATATCTTTTTCAAATAAGCGCAGTCAAAATAATTCTCGTTGATATATAATTATTCTTTGATATATTAATGAGAAAAAATTATAAATTTATTGTTCTAAGATTAGTTTCACGCTACGACATATTTAAGTATTATTATGATAAAATGCTATTGTGAATTCTCTCAAAACTGCATATTCCTTGAAGAGTCCCTCCTAAGAGCTCAGATATTTTAGATTTTTTCCATTGAAAAATATAATTTCATAAAAAATCTCGAAAAAACTATTTTTTATAAATTCTATTAAAAAATAAAAAATAAGTCTTCTTTATAATAAATTCCTCAATTGTGAGGGGAAAATAAATTAACTTATTCTCTCGACATTTCTCTATAATATATTTAATGGAAAAATATATTTCATGAAAAGTTTGAAAATAGTAAAGATTTATAAATACTATAGAGTCAAAACTTAGAGTGGTAAATTTCTCTATGATATAGGTCAATTATATTATTATTTTTAAATTAAAAAAATTGATATTATCAAGTATAATTAATTAACCTCACCGATATCAAAGAGAAATTTACCACTCAAAGTTTTGACTCTATAAAATTAAATAATTTTTCAGTGGACTGACGAAAAGTTGAATTAAAATTTTTTTGGCGACTATGTGTCTGTGGTCAGAGTGTCGGGCCGCTGTCCTGAAGTATGCTGGTTCAAGACTGCGTCTCGGCAGATATTTGCAGTAGCTTCCTCTTGTAAAGCAATGACAAACTACCAAGAGTATAATTGCCTAGTCAACCTCTCCAAACTAGCTCGGAACAGGCGTTAAAAAGTAGGTCCCGTATATCTGTGTGAAACAGCTAGACATACTCAGCACAGGTATATATGTGGAGAGGTGCCGAAACGTCAGGGAGACCTGATATGGCACTTAAAGAAGAATAACTTTTGGAAAGCGTGCCGAGTCTTGAAAATTTTTGACATTTTTTTTCCAATCTATCATACTCTAAATATTTTTTTTGAAAATATTCCAATCTGTTGAAAATTGACATTTTTGTATATTTTTCTTTTTCGCAATGATAATAATATAAAATGCACAATTACCAAAACTCTTATTACTTTATCTAATGCAAAGCATGGGTAAAGTATTATAATCGCTCTCGGGGCAAGCGTGGCTTCAAAAGGGTCCTCAGGTAAAGACTACGGAACCCATGGACTCAATTAAAGTCACAAATTGAGTAGTCAATTAGGTTGAATTTTAGCACGTGACGGTTTGTGCAAAAATTACATGGGGTCTCGTCGAGGGCCAAAAAGTGCGACTTTTCATTTAGTGCGTGCGTATGGATGGATGATATGGATGTATGGATGTATGTATGTTATCGCTTTTTTGGCCCACGATTTTTCTCCACACCGTTGCACCGATTGAAATGAATTTGAAAACCTACCATTACTTTAACAAAATGAAGCGCTGATTAGTTTTTGGTACATATCGGCCCACAAACATTAGTACTTTATTTCGGTACTTTTTTTAGTTTTTTCTAAATATCTTGAAAATGACTTAACCAATTTTAGATGAAATTTAATATCCTAATTAAGTACCTTGGGGACCACAAAAAAGGTTAAATAAAGTTTTAGTAAAATTATATTTTAAAGTACTTTACTCTAGAGTAAGATGGTACTTTTTTAATTTTTTAAATTCTTTAAAAATTTATTCATTTGAAAGTTTTTTTAATATAGCTCATTTAGCCTTAAGCTTAAGCAAGAAATGGATAGGCTTCTCTCTGTGAAATGCTAAATTTGGGAGGAATTTTTATGAGTAACCGCAACAACTGCGTTGTTTTCTTATCCGTTACCTTTGCTGAAGACAAATCGATTTTAAACCAAAAATAGCGATTGATTCTCAGCTAGTGCTTGAGGAATAATCATTCTACATTGGATTTTTGACGTTTCGGTTTTATTAGTAACCATTGCTGAAGACATAGAGAAATCGACTTTAAAACCAAAAATAGCGATTGACTTCTCATCTAGTACTTGAGGAGCAATTCGTTCTATATTATTGGATTTTTTGACGTTTCGGTTTTTATTAGTAACCATTGCTGAAGACATAGAGAAATCGACTTTAAACCAAAAATAGCGATTGATTCTCATCTAGTACTTGAGGAATAATCATTCTATATTGGATTTTTGACGTTTCGGTTTTTATTAGTAACCATTGCTGAAGACATAGAGAAATCGACTTTAAACCAAAAAATAGCGATTGATTCTCATCTAGTACTTGAGGAATAATCATTCTATATTGGATTTTTGACGTTTCGGTTTTTATTGGTAACCATTGCTGAAGGGCATAGAGGAATCAGCTTAAAATCAAAAATAGCGATTGATTCTCATCTAATACTTGAGGAATAACAATTCTACATTAGGTTTTTGACGTTTCGATTATTATTGGTAACCATTGCTGAAGACATGGAGGAATCGACTTAAAATCAAAAATAACGATTGATTCTCATCTAGTACTTGAGGAATAATCATTCTATATTGGATTTTTGACGTTTCGGTTTTTATTAGTAACCATTGCTGAAGACATAGAGAAATCGACTTTGAACCAAAAATAGCGATTGATTTTCATCTAGTACTTGAGGAATAATCATTCTATATTGGATTTTGACGTTTCGGTTTTTATTAGTAACCATTGCTGAAGACATAGAGAAATCGACTTTAAACCAAAAATAGCGATTGATTCTCATCTAGTACTTGAGGAATAATCATTCTATATTGGATTTTTGACGTTTCGGTTTTTATTAGTAACCATTGCTGAAGACATAGAGAAATCGACTTTAAACCAAAAATAGCGATTGATTCTCATCTAGTACTTGAGGAATAATCATTCTATATTGGATTTTTGACGTTTCGGTTTTTATTAGTAACCATTGCTGAAGACATGGAGGAATCGACTTAAAATAAAAAATAGCGATTGATTCTCATCTAATACTTGAGAAATATCCATTCTATATTGGATTTTTGACGTTTCAGTTTTCAATAGTAACCATTCCTGAAGACATAGAGAAAACAACTTTAAACCAAAAATAGCGATTGATTCTCATCTAGTACTTGAGGAATAATCATTCTATATTGGATTTTGACGTTTCGGTTCAAGCTTGGAGGTCATTTTACCAAAAAAGAATTTAGTCTTTTTGATTTTAAGTCGATTCTTCTACATTTTCAGTAGAGGTTTCCATTAATAGTCAAAACATCAAAAATGGAATGCAATAAGGTTATTCCTCTAGTATTAGATAAGAATCGATCGTTATTTTTGATTTTAAGTCGTTTCCTCCATGTCTTCAGCAATGGTTACAATAATAATCGAAACGTCAAAAACCTAATGTAGAATTGTTATTCCTCAAGTATTAGATGAGAATCAATCGCTATTTTTGATTTTAAGTCGATTCCTCTATGTCTTCAGCAATGGTTACCAATAAAAACCGAAACGTCAAAAATCCAATATAGAATGATTATTCCTCAAGTACTAGATGAGAATCAATCGCTATTTTTGGTTTAAAGTTGTTTTCTCTATGTCTTCAGGAATGGTTACTAATAAAAACCGAAACGTCAAAAATCCAATATAGAATGGATATTTCTCAAGTATTAGATGAGAATCAATCGCTATTTTTGATTTTAAGTCGATTCCTCTATGTCTTAGCAATGGTTACCAATAAAAACCGAAACGTCAAAAATCCAATGTAGAATGGTTATTCCTCGACTCTTAAATGAGAATTATTTTTGAATTAATTTCAATATGAACTACAAATTGCAAGTGATATCTGATTAATAATAAAGGAACAAACATATTAATATTTCAAATGAATTTGGATAAAGTTTAGCAACGATCCGTTGCAGTTTATTTTTATATTTATAACAAAACTTATAAAATAGAGAACACGTTGTTGATGTTGTTTTTGCCACGGGTTGTTTATATTGGTTTTATATTGGTAATAAAACGCAAGTCAACTTTTCTTTATTTCTTGAATAAAAAAAGAAAAAGAAACATGGGACAAACGGGGTATTTGAGTTCAAAAATACTGGTAGGATATACGTTGTTGCTTTCATATTTTATATAATAATATACATATACTTTTATATAATAAAAGTGAATGAGAAATAAATTTAGGGGAAAATGAAAGTATTAAGTAGCATTCTCGAAATTTATTAAAATGAAAAATGTAATGGCACAATTTTGTTATTTTTTTCCACAAAGAACAAATAATCCATTACAGAATGAATGAATGATGTTTATTTAAATTAGCTTTTATAATAGAATACATTTGACCTTTTGGACTTAATTTATGAAAAACATGGAAATGTGGTTTTGCATGATTCCAAAGCCACAACAAGGGTTGAATTATATCAAGAAACAGACAATGTTATTAATTTATGAAATAAAAAAAGCGACATGACTTTGTGCACAACAGATGACATTTGATTACCTGGTTTACTAACAAATTAACATTAAAATTAAAAAAGACCTTTGATTGTTATTTACAAAATTTTACACTTCAAACACATCATCATGCCACAATTAACTTTTGAAAATTTTAGAAACTTTTTAAAAATTTCGAAATTTTCCTTACTTTATTTAAAATGTTTCGCCAAGAAACCACACCATTCTCCCTTAACAAAATATACTTTTGTATGTATTCTCTGATTCCAAAATGAAACACCTTCAAATTTAAAACGCATTGAAGATATTCATAACAAAACGATCAGAATAATCGCCGAGCCGCTTCCAGAAATAAATAATTGTATTATCCGAACAGCAAGGTTTTATCTCTTGTTAAGGATTCCCTCCGAAGGACCTACATTTTATTTCTTCTTATATGTTTCCTTATGGGGATGCAAATTAAAAAAAACGTCAATTTTTATCGATTGTTATTTTATGGACTTAACCGCATTGGCCTCTGAGCGACTCCTATATATATATATCAGTGGCGGTTGGTGACTTTTCAACTGTCCAAAAAAAAGTACCCATCATTTTTTGAGATTTTATTTTAATCTTCGCTTTTTTGCAAATTTCATTGAATACGGCATCATTTTCATTATTTTTCAAATTTAGCATTAGATTTTTAAAAAATATATTTTGAGACCTTCGCTTCAAACGGATTATACTTTGTGTGAGTGAGGGTGACTTAAAAAACTTCATAGTCCCAGAGATGGAAATCGACCATCTTGCACAATGATTCAGCCTGTCCTATAAGAAAATCATAAATTTCTCCTAATTCTATTGCTATAAGCAAGCTATGACTTGTCTATAAAACTCTTAGTTATTTCCGATCTTATATATTGAGAGTTCATAGAAATGGATTATTCTAAAGATTCTCGAATCATCTTTATTTATTTCTTTTTTGTATTATTACTATTTTAATAGTTCCTCAGCGAACAATTTTTATTCGACTAAAACTCGCCTGGACTTGTCTTTGAAATGCTTGAACTGGAAGATATACCAGGCAGGGACTTAGAGAAACCTTCTATCCGCGCCCTTTATTCGGAAAATCATTCATTTTAATTGCCCCTTGAAACTATTCAACAATTTTATTTCATTTCGAGAAACAATATACTTTTCGTTTTTTTATAGAAATATCTGAAATAATGGATATTAATTTGAAAATTTACAGATCTTCCTGAATTAATGAAAATACTCTAAATGTTTGAAATTTTAGGGATGGGCCACATCCATAGCATCCATGGACCGCACACCATTGATATATATATATATATATATATATATATATATATAAATCCTGCGTGTTCATTTTCAAGTTAAAACTATAGTTAAATTTGTTATTAGTGGAGGTAAAGTAAATTAAATAGGCAAACTTACAGTACTAGGGTCCGTCCCAAATTAGTTGCTACATTTGAATATTTTTCTACTGATTGGTACTGATGATTTTATAATTTTGTTTTAATATTTTTCAGAGATTTTAGGTTTATATGGTATCAATCATTAATATTAGCTTGACAAGTACTCCCTCCTTAAGTACAGCATCCGTGGCAAATTAGTTTCAAAATGTTGTTTCGAAAAATTTGTCCCTAAATAAATGCTACATTTATGAAAAATAGAGAGAAAAGAAGAAAAAAAAATATTGAAATGCAGTATAGCAACTAATTTGGGACGGAGGGAGTATAATTTTTTAAATGATTGCAGTCGTACAACCAGTAAAATATTTGATCTTATTTTTAAGTTACAAAAAGATATATCTATTTTTTTAATGTTTTATTATACTTTGATAGACTTGTTTTTCACTTTAGATCGATTCCCAAAAATCACTTAATCTAAAAAATAGAAAAAAGCAAAAGATAAAGACTTTGAGTTGTTTAACTACAGAAACTTCAGAAAACCGGTAAACTGAGAGGAAGAGGATTGAAAGGATTCAAATAGGGTGTTTTTAAAGAATGTTGAAAATTAAATAGATAGATAAAATTACTAATGAGGAAGTTCTCGATAGGATTAGAGAAAAGAAAACTTTTGATAAGAAGAACTCTGAGATGATAAAACACTTTTAGACACGGAGATCGCTGAGAGATTTGGAGGGTGAGATTGGAAAAAGAAGGTGAAATAGAAGACTTAGATTAGAATATTTTCCAAGGATAATGAAGGAAGTGTGATCTGATGAGAAACTTTTAGAGCAGTTAAAGAAATGACTTAATCACATTTAAGGTAAGGGGCAGACTATAAATTACGTCACGCAGTAATGGGGGGGGGGGCACATCAGATTTGTGACAAAATATAACAGAGGGGCCCGAGGATCTTAAAAATTGTGATGACACGAACTTCAAATTCAATTTTTTTTTTAATTTTCAAATTTATTTTTTAGAGATTTTAGGTTAATATTATTCAAATCTGAAAACGTTGATAAAATAAATCTAAAAATTGTAACCAAAGCATTTTTAACAAAAACACTTATTTTTTTTTACTTTATCATACAGGGTATGGACAAGTATTGTAATCATGCATGAAAACAGTGTTATTTTCCTTCTTTTTTTCGAAATATCTAAAAAACGCTTGAAACTAGTTTCATTAAAAAAAATGAGCGAAACCATGGCATTTCGGTCTACAAAAAAGCCCTAATAAGTGAACATCGAAAAAATTATATTTTTCGAGATAATAATTGTTTTGTCAAAATGTCTGTTAGTTAGTTAGTCTGTCTAGTTAATCGAATGTTTTCTACATTTATTTCAATCGCGAATCAAATGTAGGGAATTTTTGTCAAATATTGACTCCGCAGACTCCAATAGCGTCAACCGCAGTAGTCTCGAGATAAATATCATTTTCAAATAAGCGCGGTCAAAATAATTCTTGTTGATATATCAATTATTCTTTGATATATTAATGAGAAAAATTATAAATTTATTGTCTGTCTGGTTGTCTGGTTGTCTGTCTGTTAGTCTGTGCGTTACCAAATTTTTGTGGACGAGCTAGCTCAAAACCTAGTGTAAACATCAAAACCAAATTTCGCACGTAGTTTTGGTCCATTGAGATCAAGAGCTGATTAGATTTTGGTGCATATCGACCCAAAATTAAGGGGGAGGGGTTAAAAATTAAAAATCTAGGCCATTTGAGCAAACTCAACCTAATTTTGTATACATAATCAGTGGGACCCCAGAAGTCTAAAAATGCAAAAACTAACGGCCTAAAATGAAGGGGGGGGTGCAGGGTCAAAAAATGAAAATCTTGGCTATTTACCAAACTCAACCAAATTTTGTATACATAATCAGTGGGCCCCCAGGAGTCTAAAAATGCAAAAACTAACCCCCTCCCCTACATGATTATAAATAATTTTATTAAATATAAGTGAGGGGCCAGGTTGTATGGTAAAGTCAAGTGGATGGTCACATCAGAACACGTCAGCTTATTTTCAAATAAATAAACCATTTATTTATAATGCAATAATAATAGTAATAGCGGGGTTCTAAACATCTTGAAATTAGTGTGACTTAATTTATGGACGTCCCCAGAGCAGTTATGTTAAACCAGTCTTGCGATTAATAACATTATAATGAGGAAGTTATTCGAAATGTTTGTCCATTTATCTATCAGAGGGAGAATTAATGAGGTTATCCTCTGCTTGATCCAATTATACATATAATTATATGACATGTGGTATATGGTATAGGTATATAATTTATTAGTTACCGACTATAGTTTCGAAGGTTTGACTTTGATCATCAGTCTTTTTAATCTGAAATAATCTAATTATTATTTCTCATGGGTTCAAATATCGATTGAATGTAGGTAAAATCGTTTTGTTGTAATAGCAAGCTGGTCACTCAACAAATAAATGACGTGACGAGCTTACCATTACAACAAAACGAATTTAACTACATCCAATCAGTTATTTGAGCACATAAGAAATAACATAAAATATTTATAATTAAAAAGATTGATCATGAAGGTCGAACCTTCGAAACTTAGTCTCTAACAAATATATCATTATATACTAGGTAGTATATATGCGTGTATAAGTATGTTTATTTGCATCTAACCTCATTGATTGTCCGTATGAATCATCAACTCTGCTACTCTCGGCAAACTAAATCTTTTCAATATTTATATCTATTACTACCATGATTTGTTTGAAATGACACCCATGTCAAGTCGAAATCGGTTTTTGATTTGTTTTTCGATTAAGAGAAGTTTGGGGTGATGTTAACTAGAAAGATCGAGAATTGAGAGAGTTGTAGAGGAAATGTATTTTTAGAGTTCCGTACAAAAATAAAACAGAACCCTATTAATGTCACTACAAAGCCTGTTCTCTGTTTGTTTGTATCTAAGATGATCCTCAGGCTCTTGTCCCATATATATCTAACAAGTTTTTTTTTTCAAAATTCGAAAAAGTTATTAAATCAATTATTTATTCCGACTGAATGATTTAATTTCAAATTAGTCACCAGTGAAATTTTAAAATGAAGAAATTGTGTATGTTATTCCTACATCTTTGACCAGGACCAGGCTCTAGCTAAGGGCAGATTAGGTATAGAAATCAGAAAGTTTGCAAGTCGAAAATTTATTTCTACTGAAAATGGCGTCGAAAATAGACCAAAATGATGATTATTTTTTTGGAAATCTTGAAATCGAGTTCCAGCTTCAAAATTTAAAATTACCACTTTTATTTTTCGAAAACTTCTCAGTAGATTTTCAGATTTCTTATTTTAGAGAAATAAAATTATCAGGGCAAATTGTTGTGTGTTTTTCACTATCTATAATATAAATCTGAATCACAAAGAGAAACAAAGAGGTTGTCCTCTGCTGATGCAAATAAACATATACACACATATATATCAAGATGATATATCTGTATATATACAGATATATCATCTTGATATATATGTGTATATGTTTATTTGCATCAAGCAGAGGACAACCTCTTTGTTTCTCTTTGTGAATCAACAACTCTGCTACTCTCGGCAAAACAAAAACTTTTCAAATAAATCTGAATGGTGAAAATATAACTTTCACAATTGTGACTTATTAAACCTCATAGGGAAGATAAGTAATTATAAATCTCAATGTTTTAAGGAATTTTATTACTTTATATTAGGCCACGGGTTGGACAGCCCTGGTTTAAGTCGAATGGGATTATAGAAGGATATGAGGAATGATAATTTATTATAAAAGGGTCACGGATATAATAATCCCTGACTATCCATTATCTATTGACATGTAAAAACGTGCAAAGATCTAAAAGTCAAGTCCTGACAAGTTTTAGTCCAAGAGAGAAATTATCAATTAATTGTGATTGTTCTAGAAAACCCTAATTCCTTGTCTCAATGTACTAGAATAATAACTATAGACTTGGTTAGTGTCGTAGCATATAAAATTACTGAAATAATAAATATTTAAAAAAATGAAAATATGAAAAGAAGAAGAATTTTTAAATATTTGAAACTTCATTATTTTTGTTATCTTATATATATAGTTGAGCTTATAATTTTGCTTTTAGTGAATTTTATTCTTGAAAAAAGCTTCACGTATTGTACAAATGTACATTCATATTTTGAAAAAGGAATTAAATATATCTCTACATATAAATCTCAATGTTTTAAGGAAGTTTATGATTTTATGTTGGGGCATACTCATTGCAGTGCTGGGCTTCATGCGGCCCGCGAGTCACGGGTTGGACAGCCCTGATTTAGCTAAAAGAAACTGTTAAATTTTGTTTGTTGTTTCCCTAAATTTGAATGTACTATAATATTGCACTTGAATTTTGTAAATACAATTTTTTACATATTTTGTTTTTTATTTGTTGCAGGGGCAGAAAATTCCTGCCGACGTCCAAGAGTCAAAAGTAATTTGTCTCAAGGCATTGGAAATTGGGCAAATATGTTAACATTTGTTGGCAGCTGAGTTCGATTCCAGTGGAGGTGACAATATTTCTAGCATAGAAACGAACTTTTCTAATAACAACTAACAACTTAGAAATTAATTTTCGAAAATTCTCATTTATATTTTAAATTGGATTTAGTCTGGGGGCTAGAGTAAAGTTTTCAAAAAACACGGATATTTTGAAAATTCGAACAACTCACTCCAGAACTGTAATAACATGAGAGAAATTCACAAAAATAAAATAATAAAACAATTTAATAAATTCCCAAAGCGCGAATTCACGATTGAGCGGTTCGATTTCAGATTATCTCTTATTGTATTAATTTGTAATGCCTTTTGTTGGGGAAAAAGCCTGACATCGGACCTTTGAGGTTCAACTGACCGAATCGCAGGCCCTTGAAATTCAATTCCAGCCAATTTGTTATCATAATGGAAGGACAGAGAAGCACAAATGAATGGGCAAACATTCATCAATCGAATCCTCCCACCATTTGTCTCATCAACAAAATAAAAAACAAAATCCAGATGATTTATTACGTTTAATCCAAGATTTATTGCGAAAATTAAAACGTCCCTTAAATATATAAATAGATATATACGCTACGTATATATAGCTAAGTTTTTATATCCTTGAACAAATCAAACTTGCCTTCGAGTCCTCGAAATGAGTAACTCTTTCTAGCGCAATCTCTAATTAATTAAAATTGAAAATATTTTTCTTGCCGAGAAGAGCAGAGTTGTTGATTTTTAAGAAAAATCATCAATGAAATGGTCCTCTGCTTGGTGTAAATAAACACACACATATGTATAATTTTATTTGTTAGAAACTAGGCTTACCCTTTCCTTCGGTCTTTTCTTATTAAACACTAGCTTCAAGGCCCGCCTTGGCGGGCCTTTGTTAGCAGGGGGCTTAGCCCCTGGACCCCCACATGACTGCTTTATTGATGTTTTATTAGTTACAGAGAATAAATATAATTGTTTTATTATAAAGTCTTAAATAGATATAATTTGAGATTCTATTTAACTGTAATATACACTCATAACAAATAAGATGAAACAAATATTTAAAATGTATTAAAAATCCACTTGTTGTCATTAAGGGGAAAATAAAAAAAAGTTATATTATATGTAGGTATTATTATAGATAAGAAGACTTGAAAATTACAATTATTATTCATTTTGCTAGACACAAAAGTATATACAATCTACTTATAAAAAATTCTCTTATTCTCAAGCTTGAGTTGTTTATCATAAAAGAATTTAGTCTTTTTGATTTTAAGTCGATTCTTCCACGTTTTCAGTAGAGCTTGCCATTAATAGTCAAAACATCAAAAATGTAATGCAATAAGGTTATTCCTCTAATATTAGATAAGAATCGATTGTTATTTTTGATTTTAAGTCCATTCCTCCATGTCTTCACCAATGGCTACCAATAAAAACCGAAACGTCAAAAATCGAATGTAGAATGGTTATTTATTCCTTGACTGTTAAATGCGAATCGATCATTATTTTTGAATTAAAGTCAACATGAACTGCAAATTGCAAGTGATATCTGATTAATAATAAAGAAATAAACATATTAATATTTCAAATGAATTTGGATAAAGTTTAGCAATGATCCGTTGCAGTTTATTTTTTTAATTTTTGTTTTTAAGTGTACTTTAAAAAAATAGATATTTCTTTAAATCTTTGTTGCATTATTAAATTCTTCTTCAACGATAATGTGGTTAGAACTATTAAGAATGAATGGCACTCAAAAATCTGACAAACAGGGCCGCCAACACATGTTTAGTTTGCTAGTTTAGTTCTTTTATTGTTTGGCAAGCTATGTTGGCTAACCTGAATTTTTTTTAGTTTTTCCTGAATTTTCCAATTTTCCGGGCAACTTTTCCATTTTTTTTTTACGTATTAACCTGAATTGGACTATTACGAACATTTAAAAAAAAATTAGCCAAATCGGTCCAGGCATTTGAGAGATCTGCGCTTACAAAGAAACAGAAATTCATTTTTATTATATAGATATTGAAGGAGAGATTAAAAGAGTGTGTCTTCTGCTGGAATTATACATTTTAAATTTATTTCTGACGAGACTATAGTTTCGAGAGCTTTGCCCTCTCAATCAGTATATTACAATTTATTCACAGGAATTAATGTATGTAAGTGAGATTTAAACGTGATCTCAGTTCCAGCAGAAAACACTCTTTTATTGTCTCATTCAATTTATAAAAATTCTGCTACTCTCGGTTAAAAGAAACTTTCAATTTAATTAAACGTTTTGTTATCTGTCCTTTCTCATGGTACCTTACACACAAATCTATATTCAATCGGGTACTCTCATGTTCATGAGAAAAAACAGATAAAATATAAAATACTAAAGATGAAGGTCAAGTCTTCGAAACTAGAGTCATTTTCAAGCATTAATTTATCATAAAGAGAAATCAATGAGTTTGTCCTCTGCTTGATGCAAATAAAGATATCTTTGTGTGCCTAGCTTACTATAACAGCAATACGAATTATTCTATACCCATTCGGATAATTAATCTTATGAGAAATAACAGATACAATATTTATAATTAAAAAGACTGAATGAAGATCAAACCATCAAAACTATATAGTCTCAAACAAATAAATTTTATATATAAACTTAAATTATAAAAAAGACTTGCAATAAATCTAAATGAATTCATTATCGCCAAAATTATTCAAAATAACGAGGCTGTTTGAGAAAAGTTAGGTGCTATTTCTTTATTATAATTTTCTGAGACATCTTCGTTCTTCATCCAAACTCCGTTTATTACATGCATTATTTACATCAACTTTGGCGAAGAAAAAAAATATTATTATTCTCTGAGTAAATCATTCATTCATGACAAAAAAAACTCTTGAGAGTTAAAATTACTATTTTATTAAGAAACTTTCTTTTATGATATCCCTAAAGAAAGGAAAAGTTTATTAAGACAGCAAAGAAGAAATTAGGGAAAAAAAGGAAAAGAAAGTCCAATAAACGGATTACGGTATTTCGGAAATAGTGATGAATTAAATTAATTGGATTATGGCAAAAAAGAAGAAAAGCCAGAGAGAATTAAATGAGAGCAAATGTTTTCGTACATTCTTTTTATTAGGGCTCCGTATAAAAAGTAAACCTGGACCCTATTAGTATCGCTACAATGTATTTATGTCCGTCTGTCAGAGCGATTTAGCTTGTAAAATAAAAAAGATACGAGCTTGAAATTTACAAGTTGTATGTATTCATTTTCCCTTAAATAAACGAATGATTATTTTAAGAATGGTTGAATTTTTTGTAAGTTCAAAATAAAAAATATTTTTAACAAAAATGAATTTAGGTCAAATCAAAAATTCCAATAGACATGTTTATATTGCATGTAGGAGGGTCTTGTCCACTCGGGAATCGAACCCAAGCACTAGTACGCTTTCCGGGTAACTAGTTTTAGACCCACGAGACCATCACCTCCAAACGTGCAACATATAACGAAAAAAATGGAGGGTCTTGTCCCCTTGGGAGTCGAACCCAAGCACTAGTACGCTTTCAGGGTAACTAGTCAGACCCATGAGACCATCACCTCTAAACATGCAACATATAACGAAAAAAATGGAGGGTCTTAGATCCTCCGGAACCTAAGCACTAGTGACGCTTTCCGGGTCTAGTCAGACTCCATGAGACCATCACCTTCAAACATGCAACATATAACGAAAATAATGTTGGCTTTCGTTATATGTTGCATGTTTGGAGGTGATGGTCTCATGGGTCTGACTAGTTACCCGGAAAGCGTACTAGTGCTTAGGTTCGATTCCCGAGGGGACAAGACCCTCCTACATGCAATATAAACATATCTATTAAAATCTTTGATTTGACCTAAATTCATTTTT
Organism: Forficula auricularia; assembly: GCA_024734495.1. NCBI lineage: Eukaryota > Metazoa > Arthropoda > Insecta > Dermaptera > Forficulidae > Forficula > Forficula auricularia. Next base: position 37,832,588 of record JALMQS010000128.1, on the reverse strand, counting down.
GTTAATAAAATTGATTAAATATCGCGAGTTGATTTTGGGAATAAAATCTTTCTCAAATAGACACTCATTTCCTTGGAAAAAATATTTTGTTATAATGGAGTGTGAGATACCATATGTCTGTAAAAAGAACTCTTTAAGTTGTTTTAATGTTTTAAAATTATTTTTGCTTTAAAATGATGGTGCAAGAGAGCACTTAAGTGACCAAAGTTAGATGATTTTTATACCTGTCGGCGTTTGGAAAAAGCTTAACTTAAAAATATTTTTAAAAATCCCTTAAATACATTGATTCTCTCGTTATCAACGGCAAATAAGAACCGAGGGAGGTCCGATGTTCCAAATCGTGATTTATTCACACTGTATCTACGTATCTGACTCATGAATAAGAACCAATTTGATATCTTAACTATTTTAGATGTTGAAAGGTACTGAATACTCGGTATTATGTTCTGTTTATTGATTTTCTAGCAATACTTTTTATATGCTTTTATTTAACTTGATTCCTGACTTCGTCTCTATGTTTATCTGGGTAGAATCTTGTAATCAAGGTTTGATCCGCTTTTACCAAGATGTACCATATTTCCCGAAATGTTGGACACATATTTCCTTTCAATCATAGCAAAATAGAAAAAGTGTGTAAAGTAAGATTAGAGCCAGTAATAAATAGTGCAGCATATATGCTTATTAAAAAGATAAAGTAGATATAGAGGACGGTCTGTTACGTTTAAAGAGGAGGCATGAGCTCTAGAAGTTTTGTTTGTTATAAAATCATTTTGGTTACTCCTACTTCCGTCCAAATTGTATTACCGTTTGATAAAGGTATTGTCTTTTGAGTTATAAGAAAAAATACGATTAAGATCGAAAACAGACGAGCAACGAAGCCACTCATTGAAAAGGATACCCGCCCTATGAACGCCCAATACAACCCACTCTTAATTTGCTGTAGTTTCACGTGTATGATTGGCCGGTCCATTTGTGGGGTTGAACTTTTAAAATTACAGTCGATTCTGTTGTTACGCGAGAAATAGATAGATTCCCGAAGAAGACTTGTAAAAAAGATATCGAAGACCTAAAAATTGATTAAAAATAATTCAAAAAACTTTATAAAAAAATCATGTTATCACGCTATTGTTTTTATTACGTCACTTTATTTTACTTAGTTCTTCTGCTTGTCTATTTTTTTCGAAATCTGGCTATACAGCGAATTTGATTCTCATCTAGTACTCGAGGAATAACCATTCTATATTGGATTTTTGACGTTTCGGTTTTAATTGGTAACCATTGCTGAAGACATGGAGAAATCGACTTAAAATCAAAAATAGCGATTGATTCTCATCTATTACTTGAGGAATAATAATTCTACATTAGATTTTTGACGCTTCGATTATTATTGGTAACCATTGCTGAAGACATGGAGGAATCGGCTTAAAATCAAAAATAGCAATCGATTCTTATCTAATACTAGAGGAATACCTAACCTTATTGCATTCCATTTTTGATGTTTTGACTATTAATGGCAACCCCTACTGAAAACGTGGAAGAATCGACTTAAAATCAAAAAGACTAAATTCTTTTTTGGTAAACAACTCAAGATTGAGTTGTTTGCCATAAATTGGATTTCCAATTTTCACACACTTTTCGCAGTAATTGCGGCCGTATTTCGCCAATAATTCGCCGAATGTTGTGTTCCAAGTGTTCAATCGTCTTTTGGGATATGTCAAGTCACTTGTCTACGCCGATAAACCAGTAGTTAAAAGATTTCCATACACTTATCAAATTAAAAGCGTTGACGATTTTAACTTGAAATTAAAATTAAAATAAATTTTTCAGGTATTAAAGAAAAAATTATTTTCTACTTTTTCGTGGATTTTGAAATAAAAGCGAAGTTTTTTAATATTTTTTTTTTTTTTATTTATTGGTTTGTTTATAGGAATATTTTTTTAGGAGATATTTTGGATCATAAGTTGGACAAGAGTGATCATTTTTGTTTATATCGTCGTAACCAACATCAGGCGTATTTTCTTTATGAGTCAAGAAGTAATTTATTTAAAAGATGAAGGCGAAACAGGCAGTAAATAGGTTTAAATAAACGGATGGATAGGAAATTTTTTATATGCTAAAGGTAATAATGAAAAACGTCCACAGAGACAGGAGACTCGAGTTAAATTTTTTTTCTTAAATGAGAGAACTTTTTAACATTCTTAATTTTAACCACCGGATTAACTTCAAACAAATCGTTTAAAATAAGCATGTATATTTGCATTTAACCCGATGGCTAATGGATACAAATTAGACCAAATGAACATTATTAAAAGTTAAGGTGATTTAAAACTACCTAATATTAGAATTAAATATAAAATAGTATATAATTATTTTAATTGAAAAGTTTTTATTTTGCCGAGAGTGCTTTTATGTATAATTATTTTGTTTAAGATTTGAAGGCTATTTACTATTAAGCATGATGGAAATTATTTTTTGAAAAGTATTTGTTTATCATACAAGCAATACAAATATTTGAAATGATATTAAGAAATAGATGAATTTTTACGATTACTCATTTTCAAGATAGATATCTCTAAAAAAATGTCGCTGAAGATTTCAGAACATCTACCTATGATGTAATTTAAAAGAATTTACCAATGAAAAATAGATGAATTAATCTATGAAAATCCTTTAGAGTTTAGATGAAAATAAAAATGAAAGTCATACATTTTTAAATAAGCACATCATTCTCAGAATGAGGCACCTTTTGAACCTGGGATCTTTAGTGGGTTGTCGATCTAAAACGGTAATTAAATTCGCGAAATAAAAATCTTGCAATCATAAAATTACCGAAAAATATAAAATTATGACATCAATTGAAATAAATATATATTATATTTAGTTATAAAATTATTCAATTTCTAAATAATTTTCAAATAATTAAAGATATTGTCATAGCTGACGCCTTACATCTTCTCCTTATAACCTTTTGTTTTCAGATAAGGATGCATTGTGAAAGTGAATTAGAAAATAAAGAAAATATTTGATAGAGAACTAGCTTCAGCCAGGATTCGAGCCTGGGACCTCACTTTTCAGTGTGAAGCTCTAACCGACCCATATAAATACTAGATCTTAAATTCTTCTTTATTGTTAGTGAGATTCTTCAAAATAGTTTTATTTAATAGAAAATATTAGATAGCCATCAAGATATTTGATAGTCATCAGGACCAGCCAGGATCTAACTTAGGAGCACACTTTCCGCTGTGAAACTCTAACCAACCAAGCTACTAGTTCCCGAATTCTTCTTTATTGTTAGTGAGATTTTTCAAAATAGTTTTATTCGATATTCTAACATATCCAAAGTGATATGTGAACTTAATGAAGGACTATATTTCCATAGGATGAGTAGTAATATTTCTCGCGATGTATGTACCGTTTTCGGCCGAGAAGTAAACTGCAGAGGTAGAGCTGCTGCAGCTGATCCGCTGTGAGTTCGGCGCACATGTCGAGCCATGCCGCTTTTGCACCGGAATTTTACTCAAGAGCGACAACACAACAACAAGTAAAAAGAAGAGGAAGAGAAGTGGGATCGCATTGGAAGAGACCCTCCTGAGAAACAAAGGGAAACAAAAGAAAAAAGAAAAAAATGATCAGATATTGAAAAAAGTAAAGTCTCTTTCTGCACCAAATTTATTATTTCCTTTGCTTTGATTTCAGATCAGTTTTCAAAAAAAAAAAAAAAAAAAAAGATAAAAAAACAATCAACAGATTCTTGAATTGGCTGAATATTTGTTTCGTCAAGTAGGTTGAGGAATTTATCAGATAAAACGAATTCTCTAACAAAACGATTCACACAATTATAAAATTTAAATTGGATTTCAAACTTCAAGAGTTATTTATTTATTTGAAATATTTCATTTATTTAAAATATATACATAATTCCAGGGCTCATTTCCGTGATATTATCATGTCAAAAGAAATCCCAATATAATCCAAGGTAGGGTAATCTGAAGTTCCACCACTGAACTCCAGCAAGAGAATTATTCTTATTTCTTTCCTCTCACCTCCGTTTTCGCTGATGTATTAAAATATTAAATAGTTATTTGACATATTATGGAAAAAATTTAATAATTTGGATAAATTATAATTTATTTATTTATATTGATTCGCTAAACATTATCCTATAGAAAATAATTTAAATAATGTTTCATTCTTGACCGAAACTGTTTAAGGAATTAATATAAATAAATATAAAATAATTTTCCTAAAGTATAAAATTTATTTCAATATTATGACAAATAAATCTTGAAGTTCGGAAAGTTTAAAGCTAACTTCAGTTTTGGAAGAATAAATAATTAATTTAGCTTTTACCTCAATGGCGGAACAACAAATTTTCGGACCTCGGGCAAATTATTTAGTTATTTATTACAATTTAGTAATTCTATAGTATGATAATAGAAAATATTCACAAAAAAATAATATTAGTTATATAAAACATCTCCTAAATACAATAGTAACTATATTTTTTTAAACTCATGATTGCTCCAGTAGTAAATAAAATAAAATAAATTTGGGCCCCCGCATTGCAGTAATACTGCCACTGCTTTACGTATTAATGAGTAATCTTAATATTAGTATAAATTTTAAAATTTTATAAAAAATAATTAAAAATTGAATGTTTATCATGGATATAAAACAATAAATTAAATAGTCTTATATAATACATATACATGCGGATACACACTAGATCGTTACGCGCTTATGCGCATTGAATTTGTCATATTTGTACGGTGTAAATAAATATACACCTAGATATAAATAAGTTGAAATTGTTTTGTTGTTTTTTTAGCTTTTCAACCCTCTAAGATTGGGGTCCCGAGAATTTTGCCAATCCTGCCGTTCTATAGTTACACCAGTGATGTATAAAGTTATATAAATGAAATAGCAGATTAACGACCAAAAAACTATAGTCTTAAAGTTTTAATAAATTAAACAATGCAATTATGTAATGGGAGTCAGGTTGGCCGATTGGTTATAGAGTATGTCTTATAATCAAGCTAGGGCGAGTTCGAGCCCGACTCGCTGCAAATATTTGATCCTTCGGGAAAAGGGAATGTGAAACCACCCCTGTGAAAAATTTGCCCAAAAAAATTAGAGTAGAGAGGATCGCTGACGCTCGGAATCGAGTATGGCATTTGAAGAAGAATTATGTATTATGTAAATTTTTAAAAAATAAAAGCATTTAATATTAATACTATTGGGCCTACTAGAGCTAGAGCTACGCAGCTGTAAATAAATGTCTTAGGTTGTTATAACCCAAGAAGGTAATCTCTGATGAAAAGAAAAATAGTTATGAATATCTACTATTATTACACAACTCTACAATTTTTTTTCCTTGTCCTAAGGTTTATTTCAAGATTTTTCTATTAATTGGGCACCAAAATAAAGGCAAAGTACCTATAATCGGTATAAAGTTTGCTTTTGTAGTGGATATATAATAATAATAATAATAATAAACGAAGAAAACGGCCATTTTGACCTATTTTCGAGACCCATTAGATATTAAACAGCAATATTTGAAATCAAAATATTTTGTTGACGTAATAGAAAACAGCTTCCTCTTTGATTTTCAAATTATCACTTGTTTTTAGCTCAATTAGAACTCGAGTTATAACTCAAAAAACTAAGACCATAAAGATAAAGAGTAAATGAATATTACATATAATATTTATTTAGTCTTATCTTTATTAAAGAGGTTTCACCTTGCACCAACACCACAATCTCTACTAATTACTAAGACCATAAGTTTTTATTTATGTTTATTATTCTTTATAATCATGTAGTTTTAGTTTTTAAGTAAAAACTCGAGTTCTAATTAAGCTACAAACAAGTGGTGATTTGAAAACCAAAGAGGTAGCTGTTTTCTAATTAGGTCAACAAAATATTTTGATTTCAAATCTTGCTTTTTAATATCTAATGGGACTCGAAAATAGGTCAAAATGGCCTTTTTGGTGTTTTGACCGATATATCTCCAAAACAAGAGCTAATCGGTGATTTTTATGGTGATTTTTGAATTCAGCAGGTGGAAACATAAGAATTAGTTATTTTTAAGCCCGATGCATTGTCATTGTTGGGTAGGGTTATCAATGAAATAGTAGCCGAGCTTGCTTCGCGGGTGTACCGAATAATACAAACTATTTAATTGAAGGAGACAATAAAAGAGTGTGTCTTCTGTTGGAATTATAAATTTTATTTATTTATAAAGATAATATCGTTATAAATAAATAAAATTTATAATTCCAGCAGAAGACACACTCTTTTATTGTCTCCTTCAATATATAAAAAATCTGCTACTCTTGGCACAAAAACTTTCAATTTAATTCAAACTATTTAAAGTTGTAAATATTCTTTTTGGCCACCCAGTATTTTCATAAATTTTATTTTTCTTAAATAAACGAAATATTTTTTCAGCCCCTTCACAATGTATGAAAGAGGCTTAATTAATGTTACTTGGGTGTGTTAATTTAATTAAAAGGTAGGCTTGAATGAGAGAGATGGGGAAGATAGGGACGAGAGGGGAGGTGTTGGTAAATAAATGCACGGATATGAGATTTCAAAATAATACAGCGTTTAATTAAAACATGCCAAAAGAATGGCAGGTTGGTTGGAGTTTTGTGGAGAGGAGCCATCAGTAGATGAAGGGCGCCAATGATAAAGGGTGCGGGCGCTTAATATACACTATATTGGAATTCCAACTTCTTTATATATAGATGATCGAATTTAGCTTCCATCATTCTAAACGCACTGACATATTAAATGTAGATTTTTAATCAAATCGATCGTAACAAATGCTTTTTATTGCAGTAGTGTGTGCTTTAGAATACTAGATAAAATGAACGATATAAGAAATTTTTTTCAAACATGGGGCTATATCCCACAGAAAGGCAATTAGAGAATGTTCGAGTCAAAATTTTTAATCAATTTTAGTGGCTAGTATAACTAATGTTGGTGTATTCGTTATGACGAAAAATGTCATGTAATTCAAATGAAAGGTTTTCTGATTTAAAAGAAATTGGTTTTACTCGGTATGGGCGGGAGTATTAAAAATTTTTTTTTTGAAAAAAATATTACTTAAGTGGTGCCTCGATAAAGTTAATTGAGAACAAAATTTTAGTGGATTTCTTGACGCGATTAAAAATACATAGAATTAGAAGAATTAGTAAAAACTTTTTCAAAACTCGATATGCTTGCTAGTTAGAATAATATTTTTTTTATACATTATTGTCAAAATTTTAAATGAGTCCAATTGAATATTCTCTCTCTATATAACGAGTATGGTTTTGCCCCGAGAGCAAAACTCCATTCCTAGAATAATAGAAATTAAAAAAATAATCTCCATTAGTCTGTAACAAGTTTTTAGAACTTGTATTTGGCATCCTTAGCTCTAAAGAAAGAAAGATTATTCTATCCGCGCTCTTTGTAGTTATTTTGATCGATAAGATTCTAATGAAAGAATTGCTCATCCGCACATTAAATAATAAAAAAGTGAACACTCTTTCACACTGGGTACACTAGCGCTTAGTAATTATTAATAAACTTAAATATAAATTGTTCTTAAAACCCCTATAGAATAATTCAAAAAATAATATATTCTTTTTAAACGAGATATTCAAAAATCTAATCAGTATGTACTATATATTGATACAAACGAACGTGACTTTCCGTTCTTGGGCTATCGTGGGTATCGGAATTCAGACAGACAAAAAGAAAAAAATCATAGTTAAAAATTAATTTTCTCCGTGTTTCATACATTTTAAAGAACAATGAACAAATATTTTTTTTTCTTGATTTATTGCTAGGGCCGCCTGGGATGAAAGTAATTTTTAACCTGATTTCAGGCTATCAATATATTAATAGTTTAGATCAAGAGTAATTAAAAATAATTACTGCTTAATTGTTTTTCTTTGTTAACAAAAAAACGAACTTTTTGAATCATAAATCATGAATCACATTGCTGAATAAATTCTCTCTTTGTAAAATCGTATAGAAGTTGCTCATTTTTTTATTTCGAATCAACTCTCGAAATTGCCCAGGTTTGAGAAAAAAAATATTATGGTAAGTCTATTACTAAATGGTGAGCCTGCTGAGTCCTGAAAAAGTTTTATCATTTTTCTCCATTTCTATCTTGGATAACACAGTTATTGTCTACGTACAAGTACTTAGTCAAAGCACTGATCCCATACCATCAGCGAAGCTAAAAAGCAATCAGAGTGATTTGATCTTAAGTTGGAAACCCTCTTCAGACACTAATTACTTTTGTTTTCATTTTTACAGCCTTCTCTTGTACAGTCATGTTACATATGCATCCACAGCTTTTTAATCGATTGGAAATGGCTAAAGAGAGATAGATAGTAAGAGTTAGAACCCTTTATCTTTGATAGATATGCATCGGCTATTCTCCTTAAGAATATATGACATTGTCAGTATAGGCAGAAATATAACTCAGGCATTGGATGCCTGGGTTAAGTGAACTCAGGACTACGAGGTTTACAAAAAATAATTTTAAGTTAAGTTCTTCTGAGCGCCGACCGGTATAAAAATCATCAAAAAATGACAACTATGGGGTCCTTTCACACCGTCGTTTTAATGAGAATTAAATTTTAAAAAAATGTAACCTAATATCGTTCTACTTAATGAGATCTTAATAGGGATACCTATATCTTATTCCATGATAAAAATTTCGATCCACCTAAAAATAATAAGACAATTAAATTATAATTTAATTTTAAGTTTCTGGGAAAATGAGTACAGATACATACTTATAAATTTCGAATTTGTATGTTTTTTAGTTAACAAACTACCATACTCTGAAAGGCGATAGGCAGACAGACATTGTATCGATACTAATAGAGTCACACATTTTACGTTTAAAAGAAACTCTAAAAATGACATTTAGTTATAAAAAAAACAAATGTTCCAAATAGAGGGTTTTGAATGTCAAAAAAAAAGTGATAGTAGTGATACTATAAAATTAGAACCCAATCCAAATAAAGAACAAACAAACAAAATTACGGTTGGTTGAAATAAAATCCAAGTATAAATTTAATTTTTATGTCAAAATTCAGCATTTTGATCTTTGACCCATTTTATTTAAAAAAGTGATAGGTCGTTATTCATTTAAATTAAAAAAAATAATATTAAAGCGCTGTAGCGAGTGTCAAATTACTTGTTTTCATTAAATAATCAAATAGATTTTTGCCGCTGTATTCCTGTACCCGTAGGTCTAATAAAGTAACGGGTTCAATTTCAAATTTAATTAATTTTCTATTATACAAAACCCCCTTGAAATATAAACATGATGATTATCACATAATGGTCAAGAGCATGTATAGAGCTACACATAATTAACTAAAAATCTATTTAAACTACTTACCATTATATCAAAGTAAATCATAATCAAAGCCTAAAACTACACTATATTCAAGAAATATTTTAATTTACTGCAATATTATATTATATTAAATAAGTACAACAAAATAATTAAAATTTAAAAAATATATGAATAAATGAACATGCTGATTTTTAAATTTATTTTAAAAGAGAAAGCTAAAAAATAATAAGAATAAGAATAAAATAATTAATAAATAAACAAATGAGAAAAAGATGAAGGTAAGGTCTTTGAAGTTATATTATCAAAAAAGTAAAAATATTTATATTAAATATAAGGGAAAATTTTTCTTTATTTTTTTAATATTCTCTTTTAATGTTTAAATATAAAAGGCAAAGTGAAAATTCAACAGCTCACTTTTCCTAAACGAGTAGGAGTTACTATACATCTGTGGCTCCGAAGTTATTCCATTTGACTTGCAAACAAATTATTTTATAATAATTAAAATAATGTTTATCGAAAGTACTCACTGTAAAAGCTAGCTAATTTAATAAATTTTAGTAGATTTTTGAAGTAGATAGGTATGTAGGTTGTATAAAATTTGAGAGAAGAAACTCTGCTGGCGATTTTTAGTCGAGTAGAACGTCATAATATTTAATATATCGGCCAAGTGCAAGACGGACTTGAATACCGAGGCTTCTGTAAATAATATAGATAGCTGAATGACCAAGAGCATTGGAAATTCAAAGAAAAAAAAATTATCAATGATTTTTATTCAGAGAGTTTCAGAGATTTCTAAAAAAATGAAATATTTTGAGTGAATTCAATACTAAAGTGAGCATAAGACTTCGTAATGATTCAAATGAATAACTGCTTACTCAAAGATTGAAAAAATACATCAGGATTAAAAAAAAAATCAATTAGATCTGAGAGTAAGAGAGAAATACGAAGGGTTGAGATAATGTCTTTAAAAGCCATTCAGGTTTATCTGTATGTGTGTAAGTGTGAGCAGTGGCCCGTGTAATGAGGATGTCATTAACTCAGGAAATGTACAATTTATACTTTGCATAACGCTCTCTGACGGCGCTGTAAGCAAAGTAATCAACAGAGTGACAATGTCAGTAAGAGAGGCGCTTGTCTTGTTCATTCCTTCTCTTTGACTTTAATGAGAATATATTATCAACGGGCTATTCATTATACAACCCAAATAAACCAGATATTCAGATGGGATCGGTCAGGTTCTTTAAGTATATGCCAATTGGCATTTATAATACAGATTATTACTCGATTTGCCAGACTGCCAGAGAATTCACTGGAAAATTGAAGAAAAATGTGAATATTTTTTTCCAGACTCAGTCTTTCCGAAAACTTTAATGAATGAGCTTGAGTTTGAGCTAGAATGTTGAAACTTGGGTAAAGATGTTGCTAATTAAGATAAATATGTGCGCCAAATTTCAGCTTATTAGTTACAAACATTTGATAACTTCCCATATAACAATTCAATTTTTATGCATTTTTTAATAAGAAGTTATTAAGCGAAAAAGGTCAAAATTTAATAGCGTATCCGACTTAATGCACTCGGGTCTTTTATCTATATATGTACATTGTACATTTTTATTTGCATCAAGCAGAGGACAATCTAATTGATTTACCTTTATGAATCAACAACTCGGCTACTCTTGGTAAAACAAAATATTTTCAATTATATATCTAATTACTTTTAAATTTAGTAGTTATATGTTTGATTTTGCTCCCTGCTTAACCTCAGTTTCATGTTTCTAGCCTTAATTTGAGAAGAGAGTACGATTAACAGGCTACTTATTACATTAATTCATTAGGAGAAATAATTTTAAATGCAGTCCCGGATTTTTCTAATTTCTAATAGTTATATTGCCTTTTGTGTAATCTTTCCATCAAATTACAATCTTATGCAAATAATTTTAAAATATTTTTGACTTTTTATTTGTATGAGGCAAGTAGAGTTTAAAATTGGGATTGTTCCTCTTAACCCAGGTTTAGCTCCAAGCATTTCCATTATATTCCAACTCTTGAGAGAGTTCTGTCATTTAAAGTCCTCTCATGGTCTAATTGAATTCACAGAATTGCACAGAATTGGTAAAAAAAAATCAGGTGTGAATTAAACACATAACACATTAACGTGACTATTCTATAATCAACTACACTGTCCTCTCTCATATATTTATATAATTTTATAATGGACGACAGATTGAAAGAGATGATAAAGAAGATTAGATGAAAGATCAGAAGAATAATTGAAAAAAAAACAAGAGGAAGAACATAAAGGGAAGGAGTCAATAAATGAAAAATGTGTGTACCGAATCTCGGAAAAAGTTTTCACTTTTCAAACAATTCTTATTGGCTGTGAGTTAGTGAATAAATTTGACCACAAACGAACCCACTCACTCTTCAACTGACAGATATTTTGGAAAAATCTAAAGAAATGTTAATTTTTTGATGTTTACTACAAAGCTTTTTGGTAGGCTTAGAGTTTTAGCAATTTTTGAGATGTTAAAAAATAAATAAAAGGACCAATTGTCTCTACGATTATAATACATCCTCATTCTATGAATGGTAAAGTTAAAAATGGGTGAAGGATCAGATCAGAGAATGTTTTGTTTTTGTAAATTAAGATTGGCACCCAGAGATAAAGAGAATTTGAATAAATGACGTGTCTATATATATGTGTATATCACTTGTAATAAAACAATACAACAAATGATAAAGCTTTATCTTATAGAGATAGAGGAATTCACGAATAGAACTGTCTACCTTTGTGAAATACACTTCATATAGTACATATAGTATATTATTCATATATGTATATATATATAGGTATGTATATTATATATAGTTAAAAAAATAAGACTCAAAAAGATATCTTTGAAATTAAAAAAAATGATTGTATTGTGAGATTTATTAATACAATTTGATAAAGATTTTTATCGAAATAGAATCGTTTTTCCTAAATAGGGTGGGGCGGTACCAAAAAATTGCCTACGATTGCTAGAAATAAATAGGATTGGATCAGTAAAAATAGATTATTCTCAAATGTTATCCAAAGGGTGAAATTTAATTGTGGTATGCATTTAGATCTGTATAATATTAAACGCCAATTTTAGGCTTGTCTCATGAGGAGTTAAGTTTAGTTCTCTCTATAGATCTAAGACTTTCTATTTAAAAAACAAATAGAATTAATTGAAGTTTCTAGAATTATTCATGAATGTATCTAACTCTCTCCTATACATATAGACACATAATTTGAAAACGTTCCAATGAATAAATTTAAAACTTACGGTATTGTTTTTAATTAGCATGGGTTCTTATTGGGAAAGAACTTCGCTATAAAATTCTAAAATGGAACTGATAAAAAAATAATATTAAAAAAAAATTATCCCTAAGTGTTAAATTTGGATTGAGACTTTTAGTTTAATTTGTAGAAATTTTATAATATATTTATATACTTTAATTTAAAACGCTATATAAAAATTACAAAATTTTCGATAAATTGGAATGAAGTATGTTAAAAGTACATTAATGATATTTACTGAAAAAAGATCATGAATTAATTCCAATCATTAAATTACAAAATATTAGCAAATTCTGTTCTAAAGTGATAATTAAAGTTATTTCAGAAAATCTAATAAATTGATTCAATAAATTACAAAACAATTTAAAAAATCGAATATTGAATTAGAGCGTAATGCAATGACTTGCTTAAATAGACGTGAAAAGTATCGCTTACTCTTACATTATTAGTAGTATACGTGCGTTCACAATAGCTACGGTTTGAGCTAGAAAGCTGAAACTTGGCAAGAATGTGAAGCATTGATAATACATTCTCCTGTGTTAAATTTTATTTCATTAGCTAGTAACAATTTTATTAACTTTTCATTCTTGAGTTATCCTGGACACAGATTGACATAGAGATATAATAGAGGGTCGAGTGAAATAAAAATTTATTTTATTCCTAACCTGAAGGGAAGGCTACAATTTTCGAAAACGCACAAAGAGGAATAGCTTTTAAATTGTATTTTTCGAGTAAAATAGAAGAATATATGGCTCTCGAAATTATCTTAAATACTATATAATACAATATTTGGAGATAAAAATTAAAACTTTTCCAAGACTCGGTACCTACACTTTTCTTTTCTTAAATTTTAGTAATTTTACATTTTTGAGCTAGAAAGTTAAAACTGGGTAGTTTATTTATGTTTATTAATTCAAACGTGTGTGCCAGATTTCAGAGCATTAGCTACAACTGTTCGATTGCATCCAAAAAAACAGGGATGGGCACAGAGAGAGTCGCATCCGGTTTTCTATATTTTATAAAAAGCCACACGTAGATACACAAATTAAAAAAAAATATTTAAGGTAATTACATATTTTCACAAGTCCTATATAAAATTATATCTAAGAACACAAAATATAATTATAAAATTTTAATTTTATTATTTCAAGTTAGAAATATATAAGTTCAGATATTATTTTCACTCAATATTTGACAAAAATCCCCTACATTAGATTCGCGATTGAATCAAATGTAGAAAACATTCGATTTATAAAATTTAGTTGATTCATGTCCATTATAATAATTAGATAAAAGATTCACGGGTTTTCGACAACCTTTTTTTATTAATGTTTAATTTTAATTTTCGTATGACGTTTCGTCCCTTTCAGGACTTTTACAAGTGCTCAATCACTCAAAACATTAATCGTTGATACAATAGTAAAATAATCGAGACAAGAAATATATTCATAATATCTATCTTATAACAAATTAGCACAATCAATTTTCAAAAAAAAAACTATTGTATCAACGATTAATGATTTGAGTAATTGAGTACTTGATAATGTCCTGAAAGGGACGAAAATACATACGAAAATTAAAATTAAACATTAGTAAAAAAAGATTATCCAAAACCCCTGAATCTTTTATTTATTTATTTATTTTTTAATTTATTTATTGTCACCGGGAACAAAGCCCATTTAGACAGCACATAATAAGTAAAGTGTTAGTAGGGTTAGTGAGGGAGCCGAGTTTTTAGCCGGTAGAAATTTGTATTTACCAGCCAGGATCGAACCCCGGCCTTCCGCTCCAACATCGTCATAATCGATTGATGCCGAAGCAAGGCCAGCGCGTTAGCCGGCTCGGCTAACCCGACTCCCCAATATTTTATTTAATAATTATGAAAAAGAAAATAATTATTTAAAAATTTTAGTAATAAAATTCTAATATAATAAAAATATATATATTATTAAAAAGAATAATAAACATAACATTTTATTCATTTTCAAATATGAAGATTTTTAACATATGTTACCCCTGCGGATGCAGCCCGCCACTCAGAGCGCTCTATTCGAATGCATATCCTACCACTATAGAGGCGTCGCCGTCTCTTAATTCTTTCGACTTCACAAACTTCATTGTGGAGTACAAAGAATCAGTTGTACCAAAAATGGAAAATAGACGACAATCAGCTTTCTTTAAGTTTGTATATTAGGAATGAGTTTCCAAAATTCAATCATAGAAGAAGTTTTGTGCAGCATTTGCAATGGCTGATCCTCTTTCATCCGTAATATCTCCAATTCACCAGCAGCTTTTTCACTAAGTATTATTTCAGAAATTATAGAAATCAATCTTTTATAATTTCATAAATAAATGGGTTCACAAAAAATGCAAATGTAGATTTTAAACTTTTCAAATCTTCAAACCTATATTTGAAATTTGTAATTCTTTAAATTTTTCTTTATATTGATTTAAATTATCTTCTTTGATATTAATTACATTACAAAAGTAAAACAAAAATTTTAATGGGAGCCGCACATGACTCAAAGAAGAGTCGCATTTGCCCACAATTGCCATATATGGTTTTTATATTATAATTTGACAAATTTTTAAGTCTTTAAAAAGTTTAATATGAAAGATATTAATTTGCCGATGGTAATAGATTCAAATTTACTAGAAAATCATAGATCAAAGATGGTGTCATCTATTAATTCCGATGGAGTGGAATATTTTTAATTATATGTCAGAGGGGTTGTTTTTCACCTCGGGAATCGAACCCGAGTTGCTGTTACTGGCACTCGGGTTCGATTCCCGAGGGGGTGAAAACAACCCCTCTGACATATAATTAAAAATATTCCACTCCATCGGAATTAATAGATGACACCATCTTTGATCTATGATTTTCTTTAAAAAGTTCACTTTCCGCTACAAATTTAATTTAAAAATCTCATCTTATTAAATCTAGCAGGCTTCTTCTTACTTATAGACAGTCTTCCCTTATTAGATTGTAAATTGTATTTTAAGAAACATGTAAATTAAACTTAAATTTGTAATAAAAGTGGGTTAAGAGAAGGACGTGTGGGGTGAACAAGCTTAATTACATTCATGTAATAAAGAATTAAAATATTTCGAATTTCTTGCGAACTATGTAAGCCTGGTATCTATTAGAAAGTGAACCGGTGAATCGTGCCTTAAGGGCTCATTTCAAGTTAGATTCCTGCAAAAGACCCCTTTAGACCCCTTACATCCCCCCAACGTCCATTAAAATCTAAGCTCAAATAAGTGATCGTGAACGTCTCTATTTTAGGTTCTGAATCCTTTGAGTAATAATTCCATCCTAATTTCCAGGCAAACGCTCTACCATTAATTTTAATTTCAATAAATGTTCAATTCTGATAAATGGACCCTCCGTTTTCATCTTCTATCTCTTTTTTCACGTTAATTGATCAATCCCAATTCGTCCATATTTTAATCAATTCATAAAATACAAAACAGAGTGGAAACATACCATATAGTCATAAATTTTTCCACTCATTAATTCATGCTAATTAATTGATATAACATTTTATCATAATTCTTCTGCAATCATAAATTATCAAACGAAACAATTAAAAACATTTCGTAACTTTGAAATTTATCTTACTTTTTTATTATAATTTATTTATTTATTTTTAATTTTACTTTATCAAGTTGCCTTCATTTACAACCTGCCCTTTAGGATATCTACTAATTAAGAGAAACTCCTTTATTGCATTTTCTCTTTTCTTTTTGATTAAATACCATTACAAATATCTCAATTTGCCAAATACTCTAAAAACACCAAAACATGCTAAAATAATTTAATTTGAAGAATACAATAAAAGAGTGTGTTTTCTGATGGAATTATAAATTTTTAATTTATTTATAACTTGCTGTAGTTTCGAGAGCTTTACCCTCATCAGTCTATTACAATTGATTCACAGGAATTAATGTAATGTAATTCTTATGAATCAATTGTAATAGACTGATGAAGAGGGCAAAAGCTCTCAAAACTACAGCCAAGTTATAAATAAATTAAAAATTTATAATTCCATCAGAAAAACACACTCTTTTATTGTATTCTTCAATTAAAAAAAATTCTGCTACTCTCGGCAAATAACTTTCAACTTAAAATAATTATTTTTTTTATTTTTATACTGGCTGGTATTGTAATTGTGAATGAAAAAAATGTTTTTTTTATTTGTATTTTCGAAATATCTCAAAAATAGCTGAAACTATTTTGATACAAAAAAAAATGAGCGAATTCACGGCGTTTCGGTCTACAATAAAACTTTATAAAATGAAGATCGAAAAATGTATATTTAATCTATTTAATGTATATTAATTATTTTGGCATGTGTTACCAAATTTTATGTACACTCTAGTTCAAAAACTAATGCAGGGATTACAACGATATTTTATAATGGGATTAGGACCTGATTAGATTTTGGTATAAAATTGACTAAAAATTAGGGGAGATGGGGGAGGGGAGGGCTAAAATTTGAATCCTTGGAAAATTTGCAAAGTTTAAGATTACACACCTTAAGAAACTATCATTGCAAAAAAGCTTCCTAAAATGACCGAGGGTGGCTTAAAATGATTAATATTAAGGAACCCCTTCTTTAAAATATATTGAGATATGCGAAAGAATCTTAAACATCCCTCTGCCAAGTTAACAAACATTCTATAGCTAGGATCCTGTGGAAAATAACAATTTTTTCATTAAATATCTATATGTTAGTCTGTGGGCTTAAAGTCACGCCGTTGACAAATTGCCATATCATATTTCATAGTTTTTTTTTTTTTTTTTTTTTTTAAGATTCTTGACATATACATCCATGTTAAGTTGGTTAGATTTATAATTTTAATCCAAAAAAAAAGCCACGATGTAGATTGTGATTTCAAACCCCAGCAGAATGTACGTAATCCTTTCTCTCTAAACAATCTGTTAAACATGCTTTTATCGAAAATCAAAAAGCTTTTAACAGACTATTTTCTTTAAATATTTAATTCTCCATTTTCCACCGAGATTGCTCTAGCATTAGCCACTTGGTTTAATACAAAACTAATTACACTAGTAGAACAGTGTCAGTGCCATTTGAAACGGTTTCGATTGTCCCTTGGAGCTGTCGTCAGTTGTTGGCGTTATTCGAAAAGTGTGGGGGGGGGCGTTATGCGTCAAGTGGGGGTCATTACGTAACTACGTACTTAACAGCAGGGGTGACGTCAAGACGAAAACCGCACATCTATCTTTGGATTAATTTCGCTGTATTTCTCTCTCTCTCACTTAAATGGAATAATTAAAGTGTAAACATTTTTCACTTATACATTTCCCTGTATGTTGAAATATTTACAGCATTTTTTTCTTCTTTAAATTGTTGTTGTTTGTGGAAAACAAGCCGCGTTAATTGTACCGTCAATTTAATTTCGTCAGACTAGCCCATCTAAGTACGAGCTAATAACACCCTTAGTTTGTTTCTATATATGTTTTCGCTGTAAACTAACCGTATAAAAGGACCAACGATGGTGTTGCCATTTCCCTAGAGGGCTGCTAACCAACATCAACAACAACATCAAAACCTTCAGATGAAAAAAGATTTATATTTCAATGAATTTAATTTATTCATTTATTTTAAATACTAATCTTAAACTGACTTAGGAAATGGGCATCTGACGAAATCAATTACTTTCATTGTTCAATAAATAGCTTCATTCGTGGTACATGTTCAGAATTTTTGTGGAGTTTTCCTAGTGGAGCAGGGGGCAGCTGATTATTAGCCACCACAAGGTTTTGACTTCGGTAATCCGATTAGAAATCAAACTAGATTTTTAGTAAAATTGATAGATTTTGGAAGTAAGGAAATAATTTAATGAGAAATACATAAGACATGCCTTGTAAAAATGGTGTTTCGATTTTTCTAGGGGGCAATGAGCTTTGTAGAGGGAACATTGCCCCCCTTGCCCCCTAACTATGACCATGATCAAGGGTAAAAATAAAATTTCACCTAAAATTAAAAAAACTCTCGTTGTTTTTTAAGTATTTTTGAGGGACTCTATTTTTTCCGTTGACAATACAGCAGAAAAAATTCTGAACATGTAGCACGAACGAAGCTATTAATTTATTAATTATATAGTATAGAATAGGTAAATGTTCAAAAATACGACATAATTCCTACCATCTTAAAATTAGATAACATAAAATCACTTAGGCAATATTTTAGTTTTGTTTGGTTTGGGCACCAAATGAGTAAATAGAAAATTAATTTACATTTTCTATTAAATACATTCTATAAAGCTCTCTTATCTAGAGTTGCCAGATGAATGAACCAACTCAGAGTTTTCCTTTACGAAATTGCCCAACCATTATCATTGATCCTATGCAATTAGTTATAAATGATGAAGGCTCAAAAATTAGACTTTTAAAAAATTTTGAATTTAAGTTTTCAACCTCATTTCGGCTCTACATCTTTTCTTCTCATGTTTTAATGTTGTTGCTTTTACAATTTATCTGAAAAATTAAAAATTTAATCGTGAAAAGGTGTTGGGAGTCAGCGAATCGCTTGCCAGGTGTGTAGGCCTGGGTGAGCCTCAAGGGCTCAAGTTCCCCTGCCAATGATCGGCTAATGAACTCTAATAATCCTAATATGGGGTCGGGTTAGGCTAGGGGTTGGCGTACCAGCCTGTTAACCAAGTGGAATCGGGTTCGAATCCGACTCGAGCCATCCGGCTAAAATCTGATCTCTGGGTAGAGACAAATTAAAAAAAAATAATAATAATAAGTATCGTAAATTGGCTTATGGCTAGAAAGGCCAATAAACAAAAAAATAATAATCCTACTACTTTTAAATTAATGTTAAATATTCAAAATGTTTTAAAAATAATTTTTTTTTTGTTTCTAATAAAAATTTTCGGATCTATAAAGTAAAATAACTATATTTAAATAAAGATTTTCTATTTTTACATATCACAAATAAAAGAAAATGAAAGTATAAATAAAACAAACATTTCTTATACATTTTTTAACTTAGAAACTGTTTCTTGATTCTTTTTAATCTTCTTTGCAACCAATCACTATCATTTTGGCTAGACCAATACATACTTTTACTGTTTTTATTTTTGTCATGTTAATATACCTATATTCAAAAACAAAAACAAATCACTCCTATAGATTTTGAATTCCGATGTCCACTTTCGCGTTCTACACGCAAACCAGGCTTTGGAAACGAAAAGGCAGTTCAAGTATTGAGGATGGATTCACTAAGACTGTAAAAATCCCAGAGTTTTAATTTGATATTTTGTTAATTGAGTTTTCAGGATTTTTTAAAGATGAAATTATTGTACTTTTCATGTAAATAATTTATATTCTTTTAGAGGTAATATTAATACGGACGGGGTAGTAATGTTGAAATTAAAAAATAAATTTACTACTAAGCCCATCAGTCTGATTCTTTGGGGAATCGAAACAGATGAATTTTGTTCAGATATTCAATAATAAATTTTATTTAGAATATTTATATGTTAACTAGATGAAAGCGAAAGTTAAAATTTTTATCCTATTAATCTATTTTGGTGCAATTGGGACCAGACTCGTTTTGATACTGAAACAATAGTTGAAAAAAAGATACAGGACCCAGCCGGGTATGATCCGACATCTTCTGCGTTAAGCCCGCAGATGCCTTTTCCATTTAAGCGATGGATCCCCTGACTAGATCCTATAATCAAATTTTATATATATTCAACTCTTTAGTTCGAGCGCGTTTTCTCCTATTTTCCTAATAGTATGGTTCTTATAAATTTATTACAAAGCCCATCAGTCTGATTCTTTGGGGAATCGAAACAGATGAATTTTGTTCAGATATTCAATAATAAATTTTATTTAGAATGTTTATATGTTAACTAGTTGAAACTTTTGCACCAAAATAGGGCAGTGACTGGATACAAGTTTTAACTTTCGCGTTCATCTAGTTAACATAAAAAATAAATGTTTATACATTTGGTTTAAATTTCATAATTTATTGAAGAGAAGTTTTATGTTTTATTAAAAGTCATAGCTGTTTATTGATTTAAATTTTCTTATAATAATAAACCGACATTATATTATAAAATAGTGCCAGACAAGAGACAAGCCCCAGAAAATTTTGTCAGGACCAAAGTTTTTTCAAAAAAAAAAAACAGAATTTGATAAGATATTTATCAGTAAGTATAGAAATATTGAAATAAATTTATATATACCATATATATTTTTTTTTTATTTAAATAACAATTACAATCTAGCTGCCCAGCAGCTAATAAGTAATATCAGTTTTTATTTAAGATTTATACAACTTCAATCAATATTTTACATAATATTTGATTAATTTTTTTAAATTATTTGTCTTCTTTTTCTTTCTTCCTATCAGTGGACACCTTCCACAAGTTCATGCGGTTTAATTCGCCTGAGCCTCCGTGTCATGTTGTCCACATCGAGGAGTTGGGCAGCCTCTTCATTGATATGTGACTCCAGTCTCGCTTGGTGGGCTATGACCGTCTCCATTCCGAGATCACGATGGAGGTCTGTGTGTTTCGAATGTACCACGGTGCGTTGACAATGCTCCTCAGAACTTTGTTTTGGAAAATTTGTATGATGTTTCTATTTGTCTGACTGGCACACCCCCACAACTGGATGCTATAAGTCCAGACTGGTTTAAGGACTTGGTTGTATAAAAGCATCTTGTTTTGGACAAGCATTGAGGACTGTCTGCCCATTATCCAATGCATATTTCGGTATTTATTGTTTAGTTCTGTCTCTTTTTCTTGGCATGAGTTTTCCAGCGAAGGCGCACGTCCAGCGTCATGCCGAGGTATTTCGCTTGATTAGAGAGAGTATGGAACAATTTTGCCATTGAGATATACCGGTACATAGTTAATCTTTTTATTGGTAAAATCAACATGTACCGATTTGCTCTCATTTAATTTAATTCTCCATTTATCGGTCCATGCTTGGATTTTGGAGATTGAGGTGTTTAATTTCTGAGTAGATACATTATTGTCTTGTCCGGTTGCCAAGATTGCCGTATCGTCGGAGAATGTGGCTGTTGTATTTGGGGAATTTTCTGGCAGATCACTGGTATAGAGGAGTTAAAGGAGTGGGCCCATCACACTTCCCTGAGGAACCCCAGCGTTAATCTTCCTAAGCTTCGAGTAAGCGTCTTTTTGTTTTATTCGAAAATATCGGTCTTCGAGGTACGATTATAAATTTATATGAAATAAAAATTTAAAAGATATTTTATATTAGATTTTCGCGATTTGCATTTATATTTAGTGTCAGGTAGATAATTTCTAGGAGGGGGTAGAAGCACACTCTGGGTACGTCTCTGATACCTACCTATGTATTTTGATATCTTAAAACAGAATCCCTTATCTATTTGAGTAAAGCAAATATGCAAACTCAAAGTATCAGATGGAATTCCTTTATCCAAACACTAAAAGAGCTTTTGAGATATATAGGTATACATTTACTTTATATAAATCATTTAGTTACTCGAATTCAAACCATTCAATAGAATATTTTATGTCTTCAAAGAGTTCCGTATTTTATTTTGAATCTGCCATTTTATATAAAAAGATATTATAATGGAAACAAACAATAAGACACAAATGACGGACGATTTTTCAAAGTTGAATTCAAAAGAAAAAAAAACTTTAAAAAAAGGGAAGTAAAGAATTATTGACTTTTATTCAGGGGTTTGCGAAAAATCAGCAATTCTTTACCCAATAGGGGTGCACAAATGAATCTGGCCTGGCGCCAGATTTTCACTTCATGTCAGCAAGTTGGTTAAAATTCAACTTAAATATAATTAACCGCAAATTTTTCTAGGTTTCAATTTAAATAATATATACCTATATTTAAAGAAGGAAAGTCTGTACGATGTTTGTTTGAACGATGTATATAAAGTATATATATATAGCAATGGAGTGCAGTCCATGGATGCTGTGGACGCGGCGCATCCCCAGATTCCAAAATATTAAGAGTAAAAAATTTAAAAAAATCTTTCAATAAATAGGTACTATAGGTACAATTATAATTCATTTAAAGATATATAAAATTTAAAATTTGCGGAACTTTTTACAGTTAGCAAATTTATTCCAGAATTCCTATTTTAATCACTTCAGCTATCTTGTGGAAAATACTTTGTTTTTGTGAGATTAAAAAGTGAATTAATTTATATGTACTCGACCCATGAATTTCATTTAAAATCAATATAATGCATTAACAAAAAGTGAAAACAGTGAAAGATGAACTAAAAGATGTTTGGGCAAAAGTATATTTGCTTTAATGAAGTCCAATTGAATATTCTCTCTCTCTATAGCCAGGGGCGGATTTAAGAGACCCAGGGCCCCTAGGCACTTGACATTTGCCCCCCCCCCCCACCATCTCGAAGCTATTTTGGAAATTTAGCAAATTAAATGCACTAGTAGAGATAATATTTTTTTATTATTTTTTTTTTATTCAAGAACATTGTATTTGTAGGGGCATCTAGCCTTTTAATGCACAATCAGAGATTGTGATTGCATACTTGTATGATATTTGTAATGCCTGTTGTGGATCCCTTGTGATCTTTTTAGGTTGAAAAAAAGATTCCGCAACCGGGGCCCCCAGGCCGGCTTGGCCCCTAGGCCCGGGCCTTGTGGGCCTAGGCGGAAATCCAGCACTGTCTATAGCGAGTATCGTTTTGGTCCGAGTGCAAAGGGTCATTCCTAGAATAATAGAAATTAAGAAATTAATCTCTAATATTCTGAAACAGGAGTGAACTTGTATTAGTCAGGTTAGAACATGTATTGGGCATCGTTGCAATACACTTTAGCTCTAAAGAAAGAGAGATCATTCTATCCACGCTCTTTGTCGTTATTTTCATCGATCAGATTCTAATGAAAGAATCGCTCACCAGCACATTAAATAATAAAAAAGTGAAAACTTTTTTCAAGATTCGGTACACTAGAGTTGCCCTAATAACTATTAATAAACTTAAATATAAATTGTTCATTTAAGGCTACTATAACATCCTCTTAAAAGCTCAATAGAATAATTCAAAAAATTATATTTTCTGCCTTTTGAACCAGATCCACATGCGGGGTACGTTAGTTGTTAATCGTTCTTCTGTACTCGCCATTTTCTCTGATTGGTCCTAGCATCTTTCTCAGGATTTTTCTTTCTTTGGCTTCTATCTTTTCAATCAGACATTCCTATTGAAAGCAAGACATTCTGCTGCGTAGAGGGTCTCTGGACGAATGACTGTACAATAATGTCTACACACATTTTATTATTTTAAACGAGACATTCTTGTATACATACTCTATATATATATATATATATATATATATATATATATATATATATATATATATATATATATATATATATATATATAGAATCGGTTTCTCGAAAACGGCTCTAACGATTTGGATGAAATTCACGGGTTAAGTGATTTTCGGGTTGACATTTCGATCTGTCAAGGTCTCATCTTCGGCTAAGTTGTTTTTGATGGGTTTTTTGTTAATTAAAATAATTATTCACAGATGTTTGTTTGAATAAAAATTTATAATTACATTTTTTTCAATTTTCCTTTAATAAAATTAATTGTTTTTTTTATTTTAAATTCCACGAATAGATCATTACAAATATTATTACATATATTAGAATTTGCCAATTTAATTAATTGAGGATGGATGGAAGTGGATTGAAGGGATGGGAGAGGAGGGGGGGGGGGTGGAGGGAGAGGATACCAATCGACTTTGATTGGGGAATAATGGAATTGAAATAATTATCGGAAAAGAGGTTTTTTTATCTAATTAGATTTTTCCTCTTATTAAAAACAAGGACTAAAGATAAATAAGGACACTCGATGGTGGAGAAGTTATCTCGGGAATCGAAGCAAAATACAATGTATACATTAATTAATGTAAAATAATTGGTTTAATAAAAAATTCTCACAAATTTAATTAATTGAGGATAACCAATCGACTTGATTGGGGAATAATGGAATTGAAATAATTATCGGAAAAGAGGTTTTTTTATCTAATTAGATTTTTCCTCTTATTAAAAACAAGGACTAAAGATGAATAAGGACACTCGATGGTGGAGAAGTAATATCCGGAATCGAAGCAAAAATACAATGTATACATTAATTAATGTAAAATAATTGGTTTAATAAAAATTATAAAAAAAAAAAAATTAATTAATTGATGGGTGAGAGGGAGGGATTAATTGGATGGATTAATTTCCGCAATATGGTATTGGAATCTGAAAAGAGGTTTTTTTTCTTTAATTAGTTTTTTCCTCTTATTAAAAACAAGGACTAAAGATGATCAAGGACACTCGATGGTGGAGAAATAATCTCCGGAGTCGAAGCTAAAATACAATGTATACATTAATTCATGTAAAATAATTGGTTTAATAAAATTTATAAAAAAAAATTTAATTAATTAAAGGTATTTTTCTATAAAATAATTTATTAGAATATCAATTTCATTCTCTTAAAAAATCCGACAATTCGAAGGATCGTACCTCCTTCTTCAGAATTTAAAAGGGTCAAAGAAAGAACCTAGGTGTAAATGAATATTATTTTTAATTGCAATTACATTCGAAACTTTGTGGCCAATGATACGTCTTGATTATGTCCATAGCAGGTGTAAACGTTTGTAAAAATATAAATTAAATTTTATTTCAATTTTATTTTATTTTAGCTGAGATTAAAAATCGACCTTTTTGCAAATTAATAAAGTGACACGTTCTGATGTGGCCATCCACTTGACTTTAACATACACTTCTGGTTGAGTTTGATAGAAGGGCCTAGTTTTTCATATTTTGAAATGGTAAAGTAAAAATAATATTAATATATCGATTTTAATTAAATCAAAAAATTACCGAGCATCGCTACTAGCCAAGTACTATTTCGTTATTTATTTAATTTTTTTTATATAAAACGGGCTATTTGCTTCTTTGTAAGTATAAAAAGAAAAAAGAATACTCAAAGAATTTAATGAACAAAAAATATTATTTTATTCAAATTCTTTTCTTTTTTGTGTGCAAAAAATTAATTATTAATTAAACATTATTGTCTGTTTTTAACATATAGAACAAAGAGAAAAAATAAAATAGAAAAAGAAGAAATAAATGGAGATGTTTTGTACATATATATTATATAGAAGTATATATATACATAGGTATAAGTTGACAATTAATAAGAATATCTTCTGAAGGAGAAAATCATTAAAAAAATAAATTTAAATAAAATAAATGAAAAAGATTAATTCCCCTAAAGGGTAAACAACTTTTTAACTGTTTGCTTTTCTCGTTCTTGTGTTTTAATATTGGAAGAATATTATTTAATTAAAATTCAAAAGAAAGGAGTAGAATGTAATTATTAATATTTCAAAAAAATGAACTTTTGAAAAGTTACAACATTCCATTGGGGATTTAATATTTTTATAAAAAAAGCTCCATTGTAATTAGATTTGGTCTCTTCATCTTCATAAATTGTTATCTTTTCGAAGGTAGCAAGTTATTTTACTTTTTCTGTCAAAATGATAATTTCTATAGTCATGATTTCGTTATTTCTGTTGGACTAGGCGATTTTTTTATTTAAGTCATAGAAATATTCCAATTTTTTATTTATTATTGATAATCATTAGCTCTTCCTTTCGCTTCATAATTGCATTTAAATTAACGATCTTGGAGATGGTTCGGGAATATGTATTATCCCTTGAAAAAGTTTCCACGCCTCAGCTATACCATTCAGAAATCAACATCAAAATTAAATAATAGAAGATGTAAGTATTTGGAATTTAATAAATATTCTTAAATAAAAACACATTTTACAGATAATGGTGAATTAAGTAAATAATTAAAAGTAAAAGTAATCAATTGGGGTAGGTGTACCGGGCGACTTTCACTTAGAAACTCATTTCTTTGAAATCATCTTACCAATTTTCTTCTTTCAAATGAAACCATCATTGTATTTCAATCGAGATAAAAAAATACACCTCGCCCGAAGTTCTGATATATGTTAAGCACAGAAATTTTTAAAGAATTCTTAGCAAACGGGAGAAAATAAAAAACTTGGTTTTCTATTCATATCCATACGCTATCTCATACCCATCCAACATTTTACAATACCATATGCAAGGGCTTTTTGAATTCACCTGTGCCTCGGATTTGGCCTGTAACTGTAGAGAGAGACATTCAAGCATTCCCGTGCCACCCTGGATGTAATTAAGAAGAAAACAATTAAATTAATAGGAGATCCGACTTTATCATGCTCACTCGATTTTCTGGCACATCGTGGGACAGTTCCTTTGTACTATATATACAAGGTGCCGCAAAAGTCATCACCCTATCGGAAGATGCTATAATTTTTGCAAATGCCGGCAAATAAAAAAGCAGACATTTGCAGCCATCTGCAAAAATTATAGCATCTTCCGATAGGGTGATTTTTGCATCGAGTGACAACTTTTGCGCCACCTTGTAGTAGATACTTCCATGGAGTTTGTTCTGATTAGTTATTGTCAATAATCCCCCCTTAAGCTTCAATTGAAGCAAACATACGATTTTTGATTTTGCTCAATACCCAATCGTTGTTAAATGAGATAGAAACAGATTATATCTTAGAATAGAAAAAACTTTTTGCTTTTGTCTTTTCCACTACAAAACGTTCAGTCGTTCAAGACCTATATGCACGGTACCTTAAGCCTAGTACACACATTTTGGTCTCTGAGACCTTGTCTATAGACAAATACCGCCTACGGGCTTATTTCGAGACCAAAAATCGCAGGTGTAAAGTCTCCCGATCAGAATGGGAGTCCGCATGCAACGTTAGACATGTTGCGCAACATTTTGACAGTGTGGACGTCACTCGTCGCGTCGTCTAGTGGCGAGACATATCCCAGTCTGTCTCCAGCTACAGAGTGGTGTGGTTCGGCTGTTTAAAGTGATTTTCCAAACCTTTAGTTCTTTTAAAAATATGTGGTCTAACAAGAAATTTTTCAATCTTATTGAAGATTACCATGCAGCTTATATTGTTTGTGGGATGTTACGATTTTCGACTGAAAAAAACCGGGTAAAAAGAAAAGGGGCCTTGGAATCTCTGGCCGCAAAGCACAATGTGACAGTGGCAGAGATAGAAAAGAAAATCCATAATTTAAAAACTTCATTCAACCGGGAGCGGAAAAAAAATACTCCGACAAGTGGGAGATGGTGGACTGCGAAGATGAGACTGAGAAATTCACATCGTAGTGTGGACGCTAGACGAGACAAAGAACGGTGTCTCTAGACAAATCGTGTAACATGGTCTACGAATGTGTACTAGGCTTTAGACTCAAAGCCACCCCCTGAAATTTCTTCTTCTTTTGGCGATGCTCGCCTATAAGGGTTAAACCCTTTTAGAATAACTCTTTCTCACATTTATATCATTAAAAAAAATTGAAAATATATTAAATGCTTTGGTTAATATTGATAATAAGTGATTTTCAGTTAACACTTTAACCATATCTTGAACTCTAGAATAATTTAGCAGAATCTTATTTAGTAAATTTGACTGGATTAAACCGACCAGTTCGTGCGCAATCGATCTGCAGAAAATGGAGGGACCACTAGGAGAGAGAGAGAGAGAGAGAGAGAGAGAGAGCCGATTTAATCAGACCCGGTATAATAAATAAAAATAAAGACAAAATATAATACTAGACTAAACGAAAAATTCACATTTGAATATTTCATTCATTTATTTTTTTATTTTTCAATAATCTCTACTGATTTGATAAATGATAGAAAATTACATTAAAATCTTTAATAAAAAAGAATAGTTTCCCTCAGGCAATTTGGTTGTGTTATTGAAAAGGCAGCTTTGGTGAAAGAAAAAAAAGCATTTTATTATTTAATAAGGGAGCTATAAAATGATGCGAGAAAATTATAATAAACAGGGTAGACAAATGTTATTTTCAATTTTAAAGCTGAAATAACACATTTTGAAAAAAAAAATATATAAAGTTTCCCTTTGGGTATATTTATTTTGATCCTCGAAAATTACCTTGAAATTGTGGAATATGCCTTCTATATTCTGCTTGACAGACTCTATGTCTTTGAGCAGTGTTCCTTGACAAATAATTGTATCTTACTAGAATGCTTTAATTTATTGTTAAGTATATTATTTGCAGGGCCGCCGCGAGGGTAAGAGGCGCCTGTGCAAAAAAAAATTAACGCCATTTTCCATTATACAAAATTTGTAAATTAAACAAAATAATTAATTTCATAATAATAAAAATGTTTCACCTAGAACCAACACCTATCTCCTTAAAAGTTATTAATTAATTTCAAATCAAAAAATGTTTATTTAGTTGCTAAATCTTATCTTTGTCTTAATTTATTAATTTTCATTATATCGGATGTTTCATGACACCTTCGCATTAACACATCAAAAATTCAAAAGTATATAAATTTTCGTGACGACATGAAGCGCCCAGGTGCGGGGCACAACCTATACACCCCGCGCGCGGCGGTCCTGATTATTGGTATCAAATGTTGTGTTAGTACCTACTTGGTGCAATATTATCTGGCAAGCAAGATGTCCGCCGGGGGCGGAAGTCTCAGCTAGTGGCATATAAAATAAAAAGTGTGTTGGTTTTTAGACTGGACTGTACATGGAGTCTATATAAGCTTGACCGACACGTGATTGGCTCACAGTTAACCTATAATCGGAGTGGGTGTTCATACTAGAGAACGATCGCAGAATAAGTCGATCGAAACGTCGCGTCGTAGTTTTATTGTATTACTAGCTGCAAGGCCCGCCTTCGGCGGCCCTCTTGCTAGCCAGAGGCCACGCCCCCTGACCCCCCCAAACCCCTCCCAGCACCTCCCATCCCCCGCACCACCCCACAACGCCTCTGGCCCTTCACCTGAACCCCCGCGCCCTCCACCCCCACCCCCACTAAGCCTCTGGATCCTCACTCCAATACCCCACACCCATCCACCCCGGAACCCACGACGCACCACCTCACTACGCCTCTGGACCCTCACGTAAACCCTGCACCCCGGACCCCACCCCGTGCCCTCCACCCCCGCACCCCACCCCCGGACCCAGTTTTTGCATTTCTAGCCTTCTAGTCACCCACAAATTCTATATACAAAATTTGGTTAAGTTGGCTCTAAGGGTAAGAATTTTCATTTTTTGCCCCCCCCCCTTTTGCGAGGTTAGTTTTTGCATTTCTAGCCTTCTAGTGACTCACAGATTATGTATACAAAATTTGGTTGAGTTTGCTCCAAGAGTAAGAATTTTCATATTTTGACCCCCCCCCCCTTTTATGTGGTTTTTGGGGGGAATTTTTTTAAACAAAAGTTGTCAGAAATCACATCTTCTACAACTTTGCTCATTATAAAATTTGCCGTAGAGTTATAGTTTAGGAGTTATTTGATAATTTTCATTCGTGCGTCCCCCCAAACCCCCTTTTGGGGTCAAAATATCAAAACATTATATAGCTAAAAACGTAAGTTAGAAGACATCTGATGTAAATATGAAATTTCATAATAATCCCTTCAGCCGTTTTTACGTGAATCGTGAGCAACTTTTCGCGGAACCCACGGAGACATACAGACATACAGACACACAGACAGGCAGGAATTTTGTTGAGGGTGTTTTCGTTCATAACTTTGCTTGAAACGTGTGCAACCAAAATTTGGCGTGATTTGGACCAATGTACAGACAAAACCTTAATTTTATATGTGTATATATATATATATATATATAGACTCCATACTAAATTGAAAATTTTATTCAGCTCATGGAATGATGAGAGTTTACTAAAAAATTACTCGAAAGAAAAAGAAAAACATCAGAAGTAATATACGTTTTTTTTTCCAAGTAGACATGACTTTCAGAAATTCGTTTTTCCCTATATGACATCTAGAAACTGGAACTCGCATCCCCCATCCGTCTTCCCGGCTACATATAATATAACCTTCAGTCTTTCAAGACCTGTATCCACAGATACCTTCAACTTCGACCCAATCCCTAAAATTTCTTCTTTTTATGGCTATAATTGGCTTAGGCCCGAAGACAAAATAAACTACTCCAATAAAAAGTAAAAAATCTTCCCTAACAACATTTTCAAATATCATTCATTTGCTGTGAAATTATACACAAGAGAACAAACGTAAGGCCCAACCCCCTATGACAGGAACTTGCTTTCCGTCTTCGTCAATCCCGCGAAATACAACCTGATTCTCTCAGAATACTTTAACAGGTATACCTTCAACTACGAACCAATCCCTAGAATTTCTCCATCTTTACACTCTTTAAACGGGGAGGGTTAATATAAATTGCACCTTCTTGCATAAATATAATTAAAAAATCAAGCTCAAAGTAACTACGAATCTATTTAAAAAAAAACATAAATCACATCATAGAAATAGAGCTGTTATTGAAGTTGTTAAAATATAAAGTGACTTTGGAATCACCCTATATAGTAGATATATAGGTAAAACGTGAATAGAAAAAAACTTCAATTTCCTTTCGGATTCAATTCACCGGATGTTTATCTTATGTTCAATTTAATTAATATCCATCGGATGAATTGAATTTCTATTAAATGGTCATTGAACTCAATTCAATTGATATTAAGCAATTTAAAATCCAAGAGAAAAAAAGACTTACAAAAAAGGTAAAATAAAGAGAGAAAACAAATAGAGTAGCAGACTAGAAGAGAGCAAACAAGTCCAGAGAGAGGAGTTCAATCGGTTAATTATTTATTTGAGAATCGATTGAAATGAACAATAAATAGTCAGTAGTACAGTCAGACAAAGAAAGCGAGTCTTCGTTAATGACTGAATTATTTATTATTATTCCAGGACAGATATTTTCATGATTAAAATCTAAATGAATTGACCCGAATTACCTAAATGTTTAGCTTAAAATAATGCTTGCTTATTGCTTATTTAATAGAAATTTAATCATTTTCATGATAATTATTATAAGTATATTATTCCGGTTGAATGACTCACGGATTCATAGGAAATTAACACATTTATGCAAATTGCAGTTTCCATGATTATTTTAAAGGAAAATCGCAATCGATAAATAATATGCAAAATTAAAAATTCATATATTTATATAATTTAAAACCAAAATGGAATTTTATATCAATTATTGGATTATTTGATAATTTTATAGGGGACGAGATACATTTAGAAATAGAATTGTATTGTAATACTATTACACAACCACAATGTTCACGTGGTCAAGATTTCAAGTCAATTACACTATACAAGTGCGGTCGAGTGTTGTGTGAGCGACATCTTTTGAGCTTGACACGATAGAATGCAAGCTTGCCATAATAAGTATTAAAAAAATAAATAAAAAAATATGCTTTTATTTCCATATACACTAAAAAGGAGAAAATAACATGTATATACACTTTGACACAAAATAAAAGCGTTATTTCAATTAAATTTTGAGTTTTTTTTCCCTATATATTTTTTTAATGAATCTATATTTTAAACGTTTTAGTTTTTGAAATTTTCAGCCCATGTATCAAAGAATATTAGATATAGAAAATATTCTTCCGAGTCAATTTTTTTTCTATTCGAGAAATTCCGCTCGATATAGTTAAGTCAAAATTCGACTACAATATTCTAGTAAGACAGAGTCAATGGCTAATATAAAAACGTAATAAAGAAGAATACCTGTTTTCGAAAACCAGAGCCGGAAATAAACCTAAACAGCCAATGGTTTTGTTTAGTTTTCAGTCCTGGTCTAACAGAAGCTTTCAAAGGGATTCTGTCTAATCTATAACGTTAAGCATTACAAAAGCATGAGAGTCGCCTGGTAGCTAACCATTTGATCAACTGCTCTGTATATTGGTTGCCTACCCTACAGGATAGAAATTTAACTCTGTTGTGAACAGAGTCATATTATATACAAATAAAAAAGTAAAGAGGCTTTATAAGGGATTATTGATTTGATTTCCATTGAACGCATATCAAGGAAATTTCGAAACGGAAAAGTGCGGAAACGCTTCTGAGATGGATCAAGGGATGTTTAACAGAGAAAACATTCTTAGCCTTTGTATATGATGTACAATTGTACAGTATAATATTTTTTTATTATTTCATGTTCCACTTACATAAAGTGAGTGAAAGAATTAGAACGGTTTCGAAAATTATTTTCAAGTTTTCCCCGGAAAAAGGAGATGCCCAAAATCCAAGAATCCAATAAATGAAAAATAAATTTTGAACAGTGAACATTGTCATGAGAGAAAGCGAATGCAATTAATACTTTAAAGTATATTTTAAATAAAAGTGGCCACTTCTTTTTGAGAATCAATAGATAGTTTAAAGTACCTACACACCAATATAAAATTAGGATTAATATTTAATTTATTCCATGATTTTTATTAAAATAAATTAAAAAAAATTCAAATATTTCTTTTGATTCTTTTGAGCCTTCACTTTTTCATTTAAATGAAATTATATTATAGTATTATGAAAAGGAGGAAAAGCTCTCTTGATAAATGCAAGGATCTCTTTAAATTGATGAGTTGCCGAGCATTCTTTAGAGCTTTAATTAAATATACAAGCCCAGTCAGGGTATTTTCTCCTCTCTTCTTGGTTAAGCTTTGGCTCAAGTGTGAATGGAGCTGAAGAGGGTGAAGAGATTAAGGATTTCAAAGATTAATGCGCCAGTCCGAATCAATTGGATTCATTTGATGGCCTGCTCGGCGGTTGCCCTTGAAATGGGAAATGTCCCGCCAACCATACACAATATAAAATTCTATTGGATTACAAAACGAAATAAAAGATAAAGAGAGAGTGAGATGGGATTTAATTATATTCAACGAGCTTCACTTGTTATCTAAAATCTATAAATCGGTCGCGGACCGTTGGAGCGTCAAAATGTAAAGATGAATAATTCAAATTGTATTCAAAATTTACAAACTGGGGCTTTAAAGAGGCGTAATCAGAGTTAAATTTAATATTTTACTTACAATACTTATACAGTGTTACCTCCCTCGACTTACCAAATGCTTAAACATGGGAACTTTACAAGATATAAAGTTTTTTTTTCACCCCATGTTAGCTTCTGGATAGAAACTTATTCTTGAGATACGAACGTTTTTCAAGTCATATTTTGGCCTCTAGATACCAAACTATTCTCGAGATATGAATAGTTGCAACATTTTTAAGATTAATATTACATTAAGTACTTTTTAATACTTGAAAGTGGATTATTTTATTTTTATTTATTTATTTATAATCAACATACATAGGCCAAATGTTGAGTCTCGTGGTGTACAATGTAGGAAATTTCAATACAGCAATACCTTGCAAGGTCTGGCTTCGATCCAGTATTGAATCATTATAGTAATACTTAAGGTTTAAACATTTCAAAACGAACTAAATGTTACAAAAAAAAAAATCTTAAAAATTACCAAATAATTTTTTTAAATACATAAATGATGTTTTTTCTTTCTATATAGTCAAGTTTCTTTTTGTGCGATTTTAAAGTTAGCGTTTCGATACATATTTCACTTTTTCTGGGGTTTCCCGTTGTATGAGTGTATGTATGTATCTATGCTCGAGCCCGAGGGGTGAACCGCGATTGGAATTAGGTGTACATTGTCTTTGGAATTATTTGGAATTACTTTGGAATTCATTAGGTAATCTATTGTCATCTATTTTTCTTCTACTTGGAGATGAAAGTGGAAGTGGAAGTAGGTGTACACGATTTTAGGTCGTGGTTAACCAGTCGCTCATAATAAATAAGCGTTTTATTTAAGTGTTTTGGTTCCCAATAATTCATCTATCTAGTTAAAATTGAGGCCGATAATATCAAATAATATATTAAAATATTTTCTAAATATTAATTGTCCGGTACGCATCTTCCTTGTGGAGGAAAATCATTTTCGAACATGGATTTTAACTATCTGGATATCTACGATAACGTAAGAACAAAGGTCTTAGAAAGTGTTTTGGTATGAAAATGAGATTAGTTTCAAAATAAAAAACTTTGGATTTTGAACTTAAATTAAACTGCAACGGATCGTTGCTAAACTTTATCCAAATTCATTTGAAATATTAATATGTGTGTTCCTTTATTATTAATCAGATATCACTTGCAATTTGTAGTTCATATTGACATTAATTCAAAAATAATTCTCATTTAATAGTCGAGGAATAACCATTGTACATTGGATTTTTGACATTTCGGTTATTATTGTAACCATTGCTGAAGACATGGAGGAATCGACTTAAAATCAAAAATAGCCATCGATTCTCATCTAATAATTGAGGAATAACAATTCTACATTAGGTTTTTGACGTTACGATTATTATTGGTAACCATTGCTGAAGACATGGAGGAATCGACTTAAAATCAAAAATAACGATCGATTCTTATCTAATACTAGAGGAATAACCTTATTGCATTCCATTTTTGATGTTTTGACTATTAATGGCAATCTCTGCTGAAAACGTGGAAGAATCGACTTAAAATCAAAAAGACTAAGTTCTTTTATGGCAAACAACTCAAGCTTGAGGTGAAGCAATGGTTACCAATAATAATCGAAACGTCAAAAATCTAATGTAGAATTGTTATTCCTCAAGTATTAGATGAGAATCAATCGCTATTTTTGATTTTAAGTCGATTCCTCCATGTCTTCAGCAATGGTTACCAATAATAATCGAAACGTCAAAAAACTAATGTAGAATTGTTATTCCTCAAAGTATTAGATGAGAATCAATCGCTATTTTTGGCTTAAAGTCGATTCCTCTATGTCTTCAGCAAGGGTAAGGGATAAGAAAACAACGCAGTTGCTGTTTTTGTGGTCCCCAAGGTACTTAATTAGGATATTAAATTTCATCAAAATTGGTTGTCATTTTCAAGATATTTAGAAAAAACTAAAAAAGTACTGAAATAAAGTACCAATGTTTGTGGGCCGATATGTACCAAAAACTAATCAGCGCTTCATTT
This sequence comes from Forficula auricularia, assembly GCA_024734495.1. NCBI lineage: Eukaryota > Metazoa > Arthropoda > Insecta > Dermaptera > Forficulidae > Forficula > Forficula auricularia. Next base: position 37,796,902 of record JALMQS010000128.1, on the reverse strand, counting down.
TGTTAAAAGAATGCTAGGTTTTCAATTTCATTTCAATCGGTGCAACGGTGTGAAAAAAATCGTGAGCCAAAAATACGATAACATACATACATACATACATACATCCGCACGCACTAAATGAATAAACTGCAACGGATCGTTGCTAAACTTTATCCAAATTCATTTGAAATATTAATATGTTTATTCCTTTATTATTAATCAGATATCACTTGCTATTTGTAGTTCATGTTGAAATTAATTCAAAAATAATGATCGATTCTTATTTAAAAGTCAAGGTATACCATTCTACATTTCGGTTATTATTGGTAACCATTGGTGAAGACATGGAAGAATCGTCTTAAAATCAAAAATAACAATCGATTATTATCTAATACTAGAGGAATAACCTTTTTTTATGGCAAACAACTCAAGCTGAGTTGTTTACCAAAAAGAATTTAGTCTTTTTGATTTTAAGTCGATTCTTCCACGTTTTCAGTAGAGGTTGCCATTAATAGTCAAAACATCAAAAATGGAATGCAATAAGGTTATTTATTCCTCTAGTATTAGACAATGATCGATCGTTATTTTTGATTTTTAAGCCGATTCCTCCATGTCTTCAGCAATGGTTACCAATAAAAACCGAAACGTCGAAAATTCAATATAGAATGGTTATTCCTCAAGTACTAGATGAGAATCAATCGCTATTTTTGATTTAAACCCGATTCCTCTATGTCTTCAGCAATGGATACCAATAAAAACCGAAACGTCAAAAATCCAATATAGAATGGTTATTCCTCAAGTAATAGATGAGAATCAATCGCTATTTTTGGTTTAAAGTCGATTTCTCTATGTCTTCAGCAAAGGTAACGGATAAGAAAACAACGCAGTTGCTATGGTTACTTATAAAATGTCCTCCCAAAATTTTAGCATTTCACAGAGAGAAGCCTATCCACTCTTACTTAAGCAAGGTTAAATGAGCTATATTAAAACGATCCAATGAATAAATTTTAAAGAATTTAAAATATAAAAATTAAAAAAAGTACTATCTTACTCTTGAGTAAAGTACTTTAAAATATAATTTTACTAAAAACTTTATTTAACCTTTTTTGTGGTCGCTAAGGTACTTAATTAGGATAATAAATTTCATCAAAATTGGTTAAGTCATTTTCAAAATATTTAGAAAAAACTAAAAAAGTACTTGAATAAAGTACTAATGTTTGTGGGCCGATATGTACCAAAAACTAATCAGCGCTTCATTTTGTTAAACTAATGGTAGGTTTTCAATTTCATTTCAATCGGTGCAACGGTGTGGTGCCGTCACGTGCTAAAATTCAACCTAATTGAATACTACATTTTGTGACTTTAATTGAATCCATGGGTTCCGTAGTCTTTACCTGAGGACCCTTTGAAGCCACGCTTGCCCCGAGAGCGATTACAATACTTTACCCATGCTTTGCATTGGATAAAGTAAAAATGCAAAAAATGGAATTTTTTAGAAAAAGCAATCGATTTTTTATAACTAATGAAATTAAATTTCGCCCACATGTAGTTATTAATATACTACTTCTCTCTGCTAAGTTTAAGTTCAATTGAACATGAAAATCGTTTGCTAAGATAAATCGTCAAATTTGTTGAAAGAGTAGCGAGTCTTATTTTCACTTTTTCCTCCAATTCGTATAAAATAAATAAAAAGAATCAGTCAAATAAAATAAAGCCACTAAAATATAGGTATATCTAAGCCCATCATATGTGTTTACCTTGAATGGTTGAAGGTTTCAAGAATCCTCAACAGCAACAATCAACAAAATATACAAATCGATTGTGCACACAAAACAACGAGAAATTATAATTACACACTCACTGTTTGGCTGCTGGACTCGAAATGAATATGTAATGAAAAAGCATGGCCAGCCGAAGGAGTACCGTTACCTCTGATTAGATTATATAGAAAAAAACAATTCCAGAAAAAAACAAATATATTAAGAGTTCCCATTTAGATTTTCATTTTATCATTCAATTATACCTGGCTACCATGGGAACAAGTGGAGAATCCACCCCCTCACCCTCTCGATATTTGAAAAATATAGATTATTAGGAATTTTTAAAATTATTTTTAATAAATTTGTATTAAGCAAAAATTAAAAAAAAAAAAGTGAAATCTTTACCAAGACTACATACGCATTATAATGATTAAAAAAAAATTGTCAGTGGACAATTTGAGCTCAAAATTTAACACTTGGCATGTTATTAAGATAAACTTATATACCTAATTTCAATTTATAAGTTTTACAAACACTCGATAGATTCCTATATAAGATCTCGATTTTTTTTCTGATTTTCCATATTTTTGAATCAGAAGTTATAAGTGAGAAAGGCCAAAATTTCTATAAGTTTCTATAAGTTTTAAAAATAGGAACATTGTGACACCAGAACGAACTTTTACTTGAGTTATTGCGGGTATTTTAACTACGAGACAAAGCACAACTAAATATTTAATTAGTAAAAGATTGTCTCATAAATTTAATTTTATACATTTGGCGAATATTTACTAAATTCAGTATAACCAATATATATAAAATACAGGCATTAGTAAAACCAGGTATATCCACAGGAGGGGGGTTGAAAATGTAGTATTATATGCTAAAAATAAAGGCGGTCAAGTCCTATAACTTCAACAAAAGGTAATAAAAGCTTTTCTGATTCTTTAGAATAGAATAAAATGGGGGGGTACTTTTATGGAACTGGAGGGAGTCATGAAGCTAGGGGAGGGCACCCCTGCTAAAACAATAGGAAGAGTTATTATTTTATACTGAAGTTATTAATTTAGTTTTTTGTTCATCATTTAGTATATTCTAATTATTTTTGATTGATTATTTATTAGTTTGTTTGTTTTGAGAACAGTGCTAATGGTTAATTGGTTTAATTTGGTAAAAATTTATTAAAAAAATGTCAAGTCACTAAAATTTGGGTAAAGTGTGCCCAAGTCACAGTTTAAGTATTCAGTTTTTTCTTCAATTTCATTATGAAATTCCAAGATTTGGTACTCTCTTTGATACCCAACTAGGGTATTGGAATTCAGATAGACACAAACTCAGAAAGAAAACAAACCGTGATTGAAAATTATTTTTCTTCAAGTTTCAGACATTTTTAAGCATATTGAGAAAATATTTTATATAATGAATTCAATAGTAAGGACGCCAGGCTTCCTCTTCTTTGACTATTTTTTTTTTATTTATTATTTATTATTATATAATTCGCAATACAGTTGCTGGATGTTGTTCTATTAATTTATTATTTAAAATAATTTATTGAAATGATTAGGTGCCTTGGGGAACTTTTTGTAGATGAACTATAATTCAATATGAACAACCCTAATTGTGAGTTAGCATTTTATTATGACAATGTTGTTTTTTAGGTGGACAATTTGTACAAAATTTGTTTCTCGGCGAAACAAATTTGGTGTTTTTATTAGTGTTGTTCATATTGAATTATGTACATCTACAAAAAGTTCCCCAAGGCACTCTAATCATTTCAAGAAATATTTTTAAATTATTATTTATTAGGTTCAAAAAATTTTATTTTATTTTATAGATCAGTGTTTCACATCCTGTGTGCTGCGGCACACTATAGTGTTTAATTGAACTTCAATAAAATTCAGACAATAATGTGGAAAAATACTTGTTCTAAATGGCAAAGGTCCTGGGTCGTGAAAAAGTTTTACTTTTTCTTCATTTTCATCATTCAATAGAAAAATTAAATTCATAAAAAGAAATCGTCTTAGAAAGTTTGTTCAGTAGCAAAATTTTTGTATTTTCAATGGGGAGAACTGTTTAGATTTTGGGCTCTCTAAGTCAGTATTTCTCAACCTGTGTGCCGAGAGAGATTGTCAATTGTGCCGAGAGCGTTTTTGACAAATAATTAAAATTGCATGGGTTTTGTAACTTTGAAATAGTAGGTATTTGTAGTTAGTTCATTTTTTTTTGTTTGTATCATACAACTTTTACAAGCGAAAGTTAAAATTTTTATCCGGTCACTGCCCTATTTTGGTGCAGTCAGGTGATCCATCGCCTAAATTGAGAAGGCATCTGCGGGCTTAACGCAGAAGATGTCGGATCATACCCGGCTGGGTCCTGTATCTTTTTTCAACTCTTGGTTCACTATCAAAACGAGTCTGGTCCCAAGTGCACCAAAATAGGGCAGTGACCGGATAAAAGTTTTAACTTTCGCTTTCATTTAATGTTAACATATAAACATTCTAAATAAAATTTATTATTGAAAAACTGAGCAAAATTCATCTGTTTCGATTCCCCAAACAATCAGACAGATGAGAATTGTAGTAAATTTATAACAACCATACTATTAGGAAAATAGAAGAAAACGCGATTGAACTAGAGAGTTGAATATATATAAGATTTGATTATAGGATCTAGTCAGAGGATCCATCGCCTAAATGGAGAAGGAATTTGCGGGCTTAACGCAGAAGATGTCGGATCATACCCGGCTGGGTCCTGTATCTTTTTTCAACTCTTGGTTCACTATCAAAACGAGTCTGGTCCCAAGTGCACCAAAATAGGGCAGTGACCTGATAAAAGTTTTAACTTTCGCTTTCATTTAATGTTAACATATAAACATTCTAAATAAAATTTATTATTGAAAAACTGAACAAAATTCATCTGTTTCGATTCCCAAAGAATCAGACAGATGAGAATTTGTAGTAAATTTCTATATATATATATATATATATATATATATATATATATATATATATATATATATATATATATATATGTGTGTGTGTGTGTGCCGCAAATGATTCCAGATATGTTTAGTGTGCCGTCAACCAAAAAAAGTTTGAGAAACACTGTTATAGATAATGGAAAAATTAGAAAAACAAAACAAAAATGAAGAAATTTTCTAAAAGTAAACATTTGATACTTTTTCTTACTTTTCCACTTAGAAATTATCTCATTTGAGATGATAATTCGAAAGGCGGTGCTTTTAATGAGAAATTAAACTCGGTTCAATTTGTGAAACGAGAATTGTTCACTAGTCTGGAAAAGAGGAAGGGAATGGATTGCTGAAGAACGGAGCCAAAACCACCCCTTGCTCATACCACTTCAGTACCAGCCAACCGGCACTACCCTCTGTCTGCCCCCGCACCTCCCTCCCCCACGCCCTGGAAGCACCAAAATCAACATCCGGAAGATACGTTTCTTCCTTCCTTATTGACCCACCAAAGGATTACAGTAGAGTGTTTGATATCAGAAAGCAAACAGACAAAAGGGAAGAAATTGAAAGTTTTAATTAGAAATATCTATATAATTCTATCAAGAGATTTAGAATCTTATTTTTCTTATTGAATTAAAAAAATAATTTTTACTTTACTATAAACAGTTTGAGAAAATAGTATATTTAAGCAGAATAAATAGCTGTATCATATATGCTTTTTTCAAATTATTTTAGCAAAAAATAACAATTAATTGGTATTAGGTCCTACAAAAAAGACTTAAATAATGAGCATAGAAAAAAATGGAATTTTAAAAGATTAATTCGTTTATTTATGAATGCTCAAATTTTTTCCTCCACCTCAATAACTAATTGGCGAAAAAGGAGCTCAGTTTCGGGGAATAACAACATGATGGTTATAAGAGAAAATGTGTTGTTCACCGATAGTTATCTGCTAATAGATGTCAAGGAGGGTGAATTCGCATTCTAAATAATTCTATATATCTTGAATAGATGTGATCTCTATCATGATTTTTAGACAATAAGAATATCAAAACAAAATTTCATTATTAGTAGTTTTATAGTTAGATTAAGAGCTGATTATAATTTGGGTGAAATCGTAACATGTTATTGACGTTTACTCCAGACATTTTTTTTAAATATCTGTTAATATATTATTGTTACAATGTTTACAAAAAAATGGATTGACCTGGATTGCTTCTTCGGACTCTGATTCAATTCCCAACTGGGTGAATACAAACAACACTTCTGACATGTAATAAAAACTATCCAAAATAGTTGGGATTTAATAGATGACAATCTTTCGCGATTCTTTAGTAATGTTAACTCTGCTTCCATGAGCAATTTGAATTTTTATAAACTAGTGTTATTTTTTACAAGCACATTATGGTATTTTCGAAGAAATAAAAGAAACTTAAATTCCTCGCTAATATGATTGTGGTAAAGGATTTTTTGGTTTCAGTTTTAATTTAAGGCGAGTCGAAAAATAGCTGATCTAATTTCTAACTTTCACCAAAGTCATCTCCACTGATGCATTACGAGTAGAGTAGTTTCGAGTCACTGGGTATTAGTAAAGTTTAGTTCCCAAGTCACGTGGCAACGGAAAGGACGGATACAAAGGACTTGATGTGTAGCATTTCCTATCCTATCCTATCCTATATACAATTCGCTGACCTCTTTACTCTATCTCCCTATCCCTCGCTCTTCATACTCGTTGTGTCCAACGACCAGCCCTGCTGGTCATTAATTTTCTATCACAATAAAATAGAAAAGAAATTGACTTGAAAAATATATGATGGTGATTGATATTTTTATTTATTGGAAAATATAATAGTTATGAAAAAAATAAAGGAAAAACATAAAACATACGCTTTAAATAAATTTTAATAACTTAACAATTTTGTCAGAGAACGGTTTGAGCTAGAAAGCTGAAAATTGCCAAAATTGCCAGGAAGGAGCAGCTTACAAACGCAAATTTTTGTGCAAAATTTCAACTTTTTAACTCATTGTTTATTACTTTACCATACAGGGTATGGTCAAGTATTGTAATCGTGCATAAAAAGTGTTTTTTTTTTTGCTTCTTTTATCGAAAAATCTCAAAAAAGGCTGAAACTATTTTGATTAAAAAAATTGGGCGAAACCATGGAATGTCGGTCTACAAAAAAGCTCTAATAAATGAACATCGAAAAAATTATATTTTTCGAGATAATAACTATTTTGTCAAAATGTCCGTTAGCCTATTAGTTAGTTAGTTTGTTAGTCCGTGTGTTACCAAATTTTTGTGAACAAACTAGCTGAAAAACTAATGTGAATATCAAAACCAAATTTCACACGTAGTTTTGGTTCATTGAGATTAAGAGCTGATTAGATTTTAGTGCATATCGACCCAAAATTAGGGGGGAGGGAAGAGTTTAAATTTAAAATTATAATATTTTCAAACTAAAAAAAACAAGAAAAATGAAATATACTATAAAATGAACATATAATAACGAAAATATTTTTTTCTGGCGCCAAAATAAGGGGGGAGCGGCAAAAAATAAAAATCTAGGCGATTTAGGCAAACTGAACCAAATTTTGTATACATAATCAGTAGGCCCCCAGAACACTCAAAATGCAAAAACAAATCGCCTAAAATGGGGGGGGGGGGCAAAAAATGAAAATCTAGGCCCTTGTACCAAACTCAACCAGAAGTGTATGGTAAAGTCAAGTGGATGGCCACATCAGAACGTGTCAATTTATTTTTAAGAGAAAATAAAAGAAGGTGAACTCTGCTTAATGCAAAAGAGAAAAAAACAATACAATATTTATAAAAACAAAGAATGCAAATGAAGGCCAAGCCTTAGAAACAATAGCCCCTAACACATAGGTTCCTAAACTGTGCGCCGCGGCGCCCCGGCTTCTTCACAGGTGCGACTCGAAGGTGAAATTTTTAGAGAGTGTACCTACTGAGTTTTTAAAAAGTTTTCACTTTTTCCAACAATTTCACTTGAAAATTTAATAAAATATTAAATTCTAAATTAAGAGATGTAGCGAAGTAAAATTCGAGGGGTAACACACTTCTGATTATTTTCTAGGTTCTAATAAAATTACTTTAGACGTCATGACATATTGGTTTGATTGTTGTAATAGCTTTTTTTTTAACTGAGAAACTCTCCCTCTGTCTGTGGATAAATTTATAGTTGTTACAAGTCAGCTACATTGTAATATATATTTCTTGGGTGGCAGGAACTAAAAGTCACTCTTAACTCTTAGCCATGTGTGAAATAACAAGAAGGACAAAGTTTAATTAGAATGAGACCTCGACGAGGTGAAATTTATGTAAGTTTCGTGAGTGCGCAAAGGACAGAAGACACACGCTCTGGGTCCACGTCTAACAGATCAACCAACAGAATACCACTATTGCCTCAGCGAAATTCTCTAAAAATCTGAAATATGTTCGAAAATTGCAACTTATTAAGACAATTTTTTGTCGAAATTTTAGCTCAACAGTTCAAGAGCACCTAAATAAAGATTCAATGTTTTCTAATTGAGTTTGCCGACAATGGATTTTCTGAGAAGTAGTTGCATCTAGGTGCTTACCTGAAAGTACCTATTTTATCGGTTTTAATAATTTTACGGTGTGTGTGTGGGGGGGGGGGGGGACAATGTAAAACGGTTACGAAACAATGGTCTAGCCCAGAGTTTCCCAAACTATGTTCCGTGGAAAAAAGTTAGAACATCGATTTCTGGATTCAGAGTCTATTTACAGTGACGGAAACGTCAACAACCCTTAACACATGTGATTATGAAAATCTAAATGATTTAATTAGTGAGTGTTAAAACAAAAATACAAGGAACAGCCATACAGCCAGTAAATGATTTGTTATTCCTACGAGTAGACACAAAATCAGAGAAGTCATTAAAAATATAATTTTATTATGTTTATTAATTTGAAAGTTTATATTAGGAAAATAAGGACAAGTTTTTTATGTGTGACTTTTTTATTTATCCACCAACGTTTCGTCGACCTTGCCGACCTCTTCAGGGCTTCTACAATTATAAGAACATTCTTGATACAAATTTACAATAGTACAATTAGAATTCAAAAACAAACATGTATTAGTTTACCTACCAAATAGTCATGTCACACATTCGTCTAAATTTTCTTATTACCTTCGTTACCATTGAAGGCCATCAGAATACAATTTTCAAATATTTGGCATATTCACAAAAAACACAATTTTTTTTTTCTTTTATTTTTATATTAACAATTTCATTAATACAAAACAGAAATCACATATTATTTAGAATAAGGCAACCCTGTTTTTTTAATACATGTTTGTTTTTGAATTCCAATTGTACTACTGTAAATTTGTATCAAGTATATAATTGTAGAAGCCCTGAAGAAGTCGGCAAAGTCGACGAAATGTTGGTGGATAAATAAATAAACTGCAACGGATCGTTGCTAATCTTTATCCAAATTCATTTGAAATATTAATATGTTCTAGAGAAAAGTACTTTAAAATATAATTTTACTAAAAACTTTATTTAACCTTTTTTGTGGGCCCAAAGGTACTTAATTAGGATATTAAATTTCATCAAAATTGCTAGAGTCATTTTCAAGATATTTAGAAAAAACTAAAAAAGTACTGAAATAACGTACTAATGTTTGTGGACCGATATGTACCAAAAACTAATCATTCGGTGCAACGGTGTGGAAAAATTCGTGGACGAAAAAAACGATAACACACACACTTCTAATTGTACAACTGTAAATTTGTATCAAGTATATAATTGTAGAAGCCCTGAAGAAGTCGGCAAAGTCGACGAAATGTTGGTGGATAAATAAATAAACTGCAACGGATCGTTGCTAATCTTTATCCAAATTCATTTGAAATATTAATATGTTCTAGAGAAAAGTACTTTAAAATATAATTTTACTAAAAACTTTATTTAACCTTTTTTGTGGGCCCAAAGGTACTTAATTAGGATATTAAATTTCATCAAAATTGGTAGAGTCATTTTCAAGATATTTAGAAAAAACTAAAAAAGTACTGAAATAACGTACTAATGTTTGTGGACCGATATGTACCAAAAACTAATCATTCGGTGCAACGGTGTGGAAAAATTCGTGGACGAAAAAAACGATAACACACACACATACATCCATCCATCCGCACGCACTTCCAAAAAAAATGGCACTTTTTGGCCTCTCGGCGAGATCCCAGGTAATTTTTGGCAAAACCGTCACGTGCTAAAATTCAATCTCATTGAATACTTCAATTTGTGACCTTAATTGAGTCCATGGGTTCCGTAGTCTTTACCTGAGGACCCTTTGAAGTCGCGCTTGCCGCGAGAGCGATTCCAATACTTTCTCCCATGCTTCGCATTGGATAAAGTAAAAAGTCACACATAAAAAATGTGTCCTTATTTTACTAATATAAACTTTCAAATTAATACAAATTATGGACGAAAATGATAATAATAATTATGTTTATGTTTTTGTATTTTTTTAATCTAAATAACTACAATCTAATAAAACATGTTTTTTCGCATCTTGTTAAATTGTATTAATTACATATACACCTGTACCCTTTAAATTAATGAAGATGTTCATTAATTCATTCAATATCGACTAGGCGACGAGGGTAATAATATTATATATACTAGTAGCTGAGTGACCCGTCACTACATTAATTATACCTACTTCACCCACTCAGAAGGCAAGGAGCCACCAGAAAAATGAATAAATCTTCCATGATACTTCAGATATCAAATTTGTTCCTATTTGATGTTCATAAAGAGAGAATGAATTTTAATAATTTTTTCAGTATTTTAATTTAAGTACTTGATTACAATTGAGATGATACAAAAATCATCTAACAATGGCTACTTTAAGGCTCTACTCTACTGACATTTTAATGAAAAATTTAGCCTTCCAGAATATCTCCATGATAACATTTTTTTTTTTTTTTTTTTGATACCACAAAAAATTCATCCCTCACCAAAATAATTAATTATTCGATTGTAATTATAATACGATTTTTGATTTCTAAGAAAACGTATATATGTATATAAGTTATAAATTTAAAGATTATTAATATTTTAATCAGGTAGAGTTAAAAAGGACCTCGGTGATAAAAGATGTAGAAATTTCTTGTGTAAATAAAAACCTCCCTTCACAGGTAGAAATATCTTTATTTATATGTGTTAAAAACAGAAAAACCGAAACAGTTTTGGCCACAACTCGTTGCCATCATCAGTCAGCAACCAACAAAAAATTAATGATCAACATCTCCATACACAAATGGAAATAATAAAACTTTTAACAAAAAATCATTATTGTTAAGAGGTTAAACGATATTTTTTTTACCTCCCTGTTACAATTCCAAGTATATAGCAACGAGTTATGGCCAAAACTGTTTCGGCCTTTCTGTTTTTAACACATATAAATAAAGATATCTCTACCTGTGAAGGGAGGTTTTTTATTTACACAAGAAACTTCTACATCTTTTTTCACCGAGGTCCTTTTTAACTCAACCTGATTAAAATATTAAAAATTTTGGACCTACCAAGTACCTATTATTAAAGATGATTATTTATTTTACGAGCTACAGTCCTCTGACAGACGTCCGTCATAGAGGAATTGTAGCGACAATCTTCCCGTTTTACTTTTGAATGGAATCTAAAAAGAGAGCAATGGTTTAATAGCGATTATCTGCAGCCATATTGGCTAGGGGGCTAGGCCACGCCCCTACGTGAGATTCCAAAACAGTATGCTCTTAGGGATTTCTTCAACTTTTCATTTTTCACTAATTTTTAAATTTATAAAAATGAATATATTTTTTTGAATTTCTTTGATATTTCTAAACATGACAAAAACATAGCCAAATATCAAAGTGAATTGAATATATATATTTTTATATATTACCGTTTGAACCTTTAAGAATATATTTCTACAGCCCTAGTGAGTTTTAATATCATTTGATTTCAATTCCTTCCTCTTCTCATTGCCCTCCGCCCTTAAAAGACCTTTCTATTTTTTTTTTTTTTGGGGGGGGGGGGGGGATTTTTTCTTCGAATTCAAATGATCGTCGCCACTCCTTTGCATCCAAATCCCCAGATGAAGGTATTTATTTACGGAAAAAACTAGTTACAAATGGAATCGTAACAGAATCCTTTACAATTCTATTCTATTTTTTTCTGTATAGAGAAAACAGACGCATTTATATATAGGTATACCTATATACAGAATCTAATCTCCATTAGAGGAATGGATCATGTAACAAAGTAACTTTTCCTCTCGCTTTTCACCAGCCTGGGAATTTTAAGATTGTATAAAATACAATAGAAAATAATAAAAGGGAAACAGAGACAAAAAAAATTAGTATCAAAAGTAAAATTTCAAATTCATTTAAGAGTTTAATTTATTAATATATTCTCTGGAATATATTCTTCTAAAATTGAATATAAAATAAAATAGAGCGGGGATGTATTTGGCATTAGTAACAATTGCTAGTGAGCTGATAAAAAGGGAGGCGGTTAAAAATTCAAATAAAAAAAAATAAAACATTCTATATGCATTTATATTAAATTAAAAAAAAAAAACTTTTCTCTATTCCCTGTTCATATGTATTATCATTTTCGATTATAAAATTTTAGCCAAATAATAACTTTTCTATGAATACCAAATGTATCAAAAATGTTTATAAATATTTTATTAAATAGCTACAGTAATCTTTTTAGCGTTTAATCATCGACTTTTTGAACTTGTTTATTTTTTGATTAAAATATTATACTTTTTCCGAAATTGTTAAAAAGTGATATGGATATTGAAGTTTTTTCATTGGTCATTCTATATAGTTAATTATTTTTATAGTAAAAAAATAATTTTTATAAAAAAAAAATAAAACCGACTTCAAAAAAATTAAATGCAACAAATAAAATAATAATAACTTAAAAATAAAACAAAATACACTAAAAGGTATAAAATAATTATCTTATTTAGTTACAACTAAACGACGAAATATTAACATGAAATTACTTTTTGAAGTCGGTGCCAAACAAACTATATAAGCGAGCGTACCCGCCAAAAGTACTAAGTAAGATCCGTCGAGTGCGATTCATAAAATGTATATGTTTGGCACCGACTTCAAAAAGTGATTTCATGTTAATATTTCGTCGTTTAGTTGTAACTAAATTACATAATTATTTTATACCTTTTAGTGCATTTTATTTTATTTTTAAGTTATTATTATTTTATTTGTTCCATTTAATTTTTTTGAAGTCGGTTTTATTTGATTTTTTTATAAAAATTGTTTTTATTTTTCTCTTTTTAGTGATGTTATTAATAGTGACTTAATATAATACCTTGCATGCATCTCGTAAGAGAAAGCGTCGTGCGAATGAATCAGAAAATTGATAATAAAATTCAATTCATAAATGTAGAAATTCTCTCGAAACGTTTGCGGGTTTTAAATGATTTTTGTATAAAAGATTTTATTTATTATAATTTCGATTATTTGGTCATAAGAATTGGAGATTTACGATATTTCGTCATTGATCTTCAGAACTTGACCAAATTAATATGGTACCCTCTTTCCAATAAAAAAAGAATCATTAAAATCAGCTCATAAACAAAGAAGTTATGCCTGAACAAACATATCAAAAAAGGTTCAATACCAATGATAAAAAACGGGACCAATCAGAAACTAGACTGAACCCAATGCAAAAAAAATCATCAAAATCGGTTCACAATTGGCGAAGATATGAGGTAACATAGACAAAAAAAATTCAGTCGAATTGAGAACCTCCTCCTTTTTTGAAGTCGGTTAACAAATAGAACAAATTGAAATGGATGTATTCACAAATTTTATGATATTTCGTATATTTTTTGGGTTGTAAAGTAAAAGGGGGAGGGACTCACTGTGAGGCTAATTTGAAGATTCAAAGGGTGGGTCAAAATAGAGACTACAAAATTACATAAGGTTTAAATTTTTATTTAAATCTCACATAAGTAATTATAACTATTTATTGAAAACAAAAACAAATAATACTATTGTATTGTTTGTGTTTAGTAGGTATGATTAAGTAAAATGGAATAAATTTCCGTATATATATTAAACAAATAAAGAAATTTTAAAACGGGATGTGCCAAGAGATTTTTCATCAGTAATTTATATTTAGAGAGGTGGTCAATATTTTTTTTTGACTTTGATAACTGGACTAAAGCAGATTTATCAAATTCTAGGAAACACAATAAATTTTAGACTTCTAGTTTTATAGTTTTAAGCCTGTGACGGAGGGAACAGATCGTCAACGAAGATTCGCAATAAGAATTCCGTTTTGTAAATTTTTATTTTATTTTAAGTTTAATATGAATTTAATTAAATTTCAACAAGAAATATTTATATTAGACTGAAGATGGATTGGCAAATTGATTTCAAATTTTTTGATGATAGACTAAAAATAAGAAAGTTTCTATTTTTATTCGTTCTTCGAAGTTTCAGGATTTGTTTCTTCTTCGTTATTAAAGTGTATTTTATATTCCTGACTTGTTTTGACTAATAAAATAATTATATTTTCAAATCTTTTGACTACACGGTAGACTCTTCAAAAATTGTGAAGTTAACTGATCCAGGGAGCCCACCCCTACTAATAAATTTGAATATTTCTAGAATACTTCAAAAAAATTCTTTAAAGTGCGGATGGATTGTTTATGGAATTCCTTAGCAACGGGTGAAAATCTTAAAAAAATCTGAAAATCTGAAAAAAATCATTTGAACAAAAATATATTTTCTTCATTTTTGAGCCGGAAACTAGGGAGCTTGGGAGAGAAAAATCTAATATATTCTAGGTATTGTAAATTCAAACATTTGGTAAAAGAACAAACTTTCTATGACTTACCTATCTTGAGTCAAAATGTGAATTTTTTGAATAAAAAATTTGCTAGTATTCACAAACTTCAAAATGTCTCTGATTAAATTGACGTATTTTTATTATTTAAAAATAGTAATATTTGTTCGAATAAGTAATAATAATAATAAGAATAAAATTGAGAAGTTGAATTCAGCTAACGGGGGTTAGAAGAAAAATGACAAACGGAACACAGATTGGACTTTATAGGAAAAGTTCGCATTTTATATTTCGCTTACTTTTACTTGCCATAGTAAATGAATCCATATTTTAGTTTTATTTTCTTCCTCTATAAATTTTCGCTTTTTTTTTATTTTGTTTCATTTATAAAAAAAATAGAAATTATATTTTGCAAAGTAAAGTTAATTTAAACGCTCATTTCGTTCGGAACTTAACAAGATTAAAATAAATTAAATACCTACAAATCGTAATAATTTGCAGTTAAAACTTTTTAATAGCCAAAATGAATATTCAGAAATGCAATTTTTCTGAATACGACCGACCGTTTGGATGATTAAATTTAAATGTAATTTATAAATCATTTTTGATCGAAACACAATATAATTTTTATCGACATTAATTTTTTATTTTTGTTTGTAGAGAATAAGTAATTATTTTTTGAAACATTGGATTTATTATAATTAATTTATCGATTCCAAAAACTCTCATTCTTTTACTTTTCATATTTCTTTTATAGGATTAGAAACCTTTTATTTTTGAAATCGCAGAGATGATAGCTGTTTAATTAAAATAAAGGAACCACCCAGAAATGATTAAATAATTATGATTCTACTTATATTATTGAGATTTCGGAAACTTTATTCGTGTTAATTCATCAAGACGAATTACAAATTAAGTTTCCAAAAAGGTGATTATAATTAAGATTAAAATTAATTAAAATTAATTATTTAAGTGGGTACCTTCTTCGTTTTTTTGTTCTCAATGTGAGTATGCTGGAGTTGCGATACTCATGATAACTTAAAAGTGAAAGGCCTTAGAAAGTTAATTTTGATGGCAAAATGTAAGTACCTACCTACATATTTGCAAAACGAAGGAGTGATTAGAATTTGGACTTTCTAGCTTCAGAACTTTTGGATGAAGAATACAGAAAATCACAAAGAAGCATATCAAAATATGAGTAATGCTGTTCAGCACACAAGGTTGTATTAATAAAAAAACCGTCACTTTTTAGGTTTCTCAAGACAAAAAATAATGTGACAAACATATATTATATGCTGTTATATGATTGCGGAGCCGTAACATATGTATATGTATATATATATATATATATATATATATATATATATATATATCAATAATGATATATTTATATAATACTAAAGATATTACACTTATTTCTTACACTATACTTATACTCGTATATGTATATTCACTTATGAAATGCAAGCTAATCTTCCAATTTCTTGTTTTGCCACAACTTTTAATAGAAATGAATATTATTTTTGTTTGTTTTTATTTTCTATTTTATAATAACGAAAAATTTTCAGCCATTAAAATTTATTTATTTATTTATTACAAATAAAATTTCAAGTTTATAGTAGAATATTAGTAAATGAAAACTTAAGAAAGGCTAAAGAAAGCAAAAATCTAAGAAAATGGGTAAAAAAATCAAAGAGAAAAATAAACAAAAACTTATCTGAATGTATTAAAAAAATATTTAATAATTGTAACAATGGAGGTGATCCTATTAGAGAATAATTATTAGTCGATTACAGTACAATTATGTACCAATTTATTGTAAATTGTACTTTCTTAAACCCAAAAAGGGAAAGCTGTAGATAAATAAATAAAAATATTTAAATAAAATAGTAAAAAATAAGCCTTCAATTTCTAATCTGGTATCTTTTCTAGATTTTAATGTTCTTAAAGGGAGAGTCGGGTTAGCTGAGCTGGCTAACGCGCTAGCCCTGCTTCGGCATCGATGATGACGATGTTGGAGCGGAAGGCCGGGGTTCGATCGTGGCTGGCATATAAAATTTCTACCGGCTAAATACTCGGCTCCCTCACTAACCCTACTAACACTTTACTTATGTACTATCTAAATAGGCTTTGTTCCCGGTGACAATAAATAAAATAAAAAAATGTTCTTAAAGAGTACAAAAAAATGACTATACACAAATCTAAACATGAAAATCAAAAAATGAATATAAGTATTTGATGTGCAGAAAGGGTTGAAATTTGAAGTCAAAATGATGACAATATAATCTCGATATATTCGTTTTTAAAAGAAACCGTCAGAAGTTATATCGAACCAAAAGTTGTTCTCTGTTTGTGACAGACTCTTAAAAAAAACTAAAAAAAAAAAAAAGAGATTGATTGATGGTGAATGGGATCTAATTCAGTGAAATACCGGTACAGCACTTTTAAAGAAACACGGAATAGAAATAAGAAAGATTTAACATTTCATATTAACTTGATTTAAGATTGGAGAATAAACATTAATACGTGATTAATACTATACTTAATTTTTGAGACTATAGTATAATTAGGAAGACTTAGAAAAGATTTTGTTTCCCCGATAATTTTTTGCCGATAGATATCAGAAAGGGTGGTTTTATATATAATTATTAATTATATATACTTCGAAGATGTATCATGCCTATGTGGAATTATCTACTCTAAACCAAATACCATTGTTTAAACATAAATTTGTTTAATTTTAAAGGAGTATTCCAGTGTTAAATGTTTATTTAAAACCGAGTTTTGTACATGTTCAAATGTGAGAAATTTAATATAAACAGACCTCTGAAGCCACGTTAATTGTCTCTGGTTTCTAAGAATTTCCAATTTTTAATTAATTATAACTTTTTACTTTAAAATATTTTTCGAGACAAAAAATACGTATTCAATATTTTTAATTAAAAAGTCGATTAAAATTTAAATTTATTTGCTTAATTGTTCTTGGTTATTGTCTCTGGCACTTTTCATCCAGAGCAATTAGGGTTAGGGAAGTAAGAATTTACATAAATGTTGTTTTACAGGTTAATTTCCTATTTATCAGCGGATAAGTCACTCGTTATGAGTATTTTCAAAAACAAAATGAAAAAAAGCCCTTTAAACTGTAGTTTTAAATAAATAAATATATTTGAAAAATTGAAAAAAAGGTAAATCTGCAAAAACAAACTTGCTTAAATTTTACGCTCATTTCGTTTATAACAATCAACTAAAGATCGTGCTGAGCGTACAGTCCAAGCAAGTTTGTTTTTGCCACTTTGTTCATTCTATTATATGAAATTTTAGACTAAATTCTTAGCTTTACTTCCCTAATATGCGTTAATACTAGCCTTAAATTCCGAAAAAGAAAGATCTCAAAGTGAAAACATTAAAGGAATCGAAATAATTGAATTTCGTCGTGAGGAAATGAAATAATGAAATCAATAATTCAATTTTCATTCTAAATATTAGCTGTCAAATTGAATTTTGAAAATTAAATTTTCCCTTTAATTAGAAAATAAAAAGAATAAGAGAGAAGAGAAGATTTTTTTCATTCGCGTCATTTTCTTGTTAAAAAATAATTAAAAGTTATTTGATTTCAAAAAATGAATGACTACGAATTTAGAAAGAAAAAAAGAAGGAACATTGCAGTGGTGGGGGGGGGTAAGAGGGGAATAGGTTTTCAAAATCAGAATCTCTAATCTAATTGCATTTCAGAATGAAGGGGAAATTAAAATGCCAATCTAAAAGTTCATCATCTTGTATAAATGGGACTTTTATATGTTAAGTTTTTAAATACCTATCATTCATATCAATCAAGTGGATATTAATTTCCTTTTTCCTCAAGATTCTATTAATACATTAATATAAGTGGGTATAAGATACTTCTAGTATAATAAACTTCTTAACTAAAAATCTTATATTGAGAAGAAAAGTTTTGTTTGAAAAAACATTATGAATTAATATATTTTTAAAAAGATATGTTTTTCAAAATATACTACATTCTTTCAATCTTTTTGATTTTGGTGTCGTTTTTAATGATGAATATGCTATATGTGAATTTTAGAAAGAAAAAAAATAATAAAAAATAATTTAAAAGTTAAATTTTAATTAAAATCACATATAATTATAATAACTAATTAATCAACAATACAATTAATATAACTACGATGTTTCGATCACTTAGTGTGCAATCGTTCTCAAGTATGGTATGAGTAGAGAATTCAATTTTAGGATGACTGAGTTGGCCACTCTATTGTCCAGCTTCATAGTCTCTCAGTACAATCCAGTCAGGAACAAAGCCAAATCAGTTAGCCTAAAATCCGAGTAGGTGCTCATACTTGAGAACTATCGCAGATTAAGTGGTCGAAAGGTATTGTTGTGTTAAATAAATAGTTATAGTTAATAATGTGTGATTTTAATAAAAATGTAGCCATCAATAAATGGAATCACAAAAATATAAGCTTTAACAGCTACTTATTAAATAAAAAACTGAATACAAGTAAACATTCGCCAAGTGGTTTGTCCCTATGACATCTAGAGACATAATGACACTCTCTTTCGGCCCGTCTTTTCCACGAGTTAAGCCCTTCAATTATTCAAAAAGTTACATATATTCAACTCTGGCCTAACTAATAATTACACTGTTCGACAAAAATTTCTCCCCGTAAACATAACAATGGATTTCAGTCGAGTTTTCTACGCTGATTATTATGCAATTTCCTGAATTTTTACAACACGTCCGAGTTTTGAGATATTGTCGGTCAAAATTACGAAAAAGGCCATTTTGACCTATTTTCGAATCCCATTAGATAATAAACAGCAATATTTGAAATCAAAATATTTTGTTGACCTAATAGAAAATAGCTTCCTCTTTGATTTTCAAATTACCTCTTGCTTTTAGCTACTCGAGTTATAACTAAAAAACTAAAACTAAGTGATTGTAAAGGATAATAAACATAGATAAAAACATAAGGTTTTATTTTTCTAGTTTTAATTTAATTGAGCTAAAAACAAGTGGTAATTTGACAATTAAAGAGAAAGCTGTTTTCTATTAAGTCAACAAAATATTTTGATTTCAAATATTGCTGTTTATTATCTAATGGTATTCAAAAATAGGTCAAAATGGCCTTTTTCGGATTTTTGACCGACAATATCTCAAAACTCTGACTTGTTGTAAAAAATCGGGTAATTGTATGATTGCAATCAGCGTAGTAAACTCTACTGGAATCCATTGTTAGGTTTACGGGAAGAAATTTTTGTTTAATTTTTGTGGACCAGTGTTATTAGAGTGTCTGGTGTTGGTGCGAGGTGAAACATTTTTTATTTTAATAAAGTAAAAATATTTTTGGGAAAATTATTATTTACAGTGAGTTATTCACGTGTAAGAAAAAAGAAGAGTTTTTTCAATATAAATATTTCGGACTGCCAACCCATCATCAGGAGATACAAAAACTAACTTGAAATTCTTTTGTTTTCACGGTGCCCTGACTTATAAGTGTTGTACCCTCTTGCATCAATATTATTAATAAATAAAAAAAAAACTCAACCTCTAAAGTATTGAATCTTGAATCTTATGCTCACAATTAAAAATAAATAGATGAATAAGGTTTAAATTTCAGCCCCTTATAATGCAACCAGCAGCTCAAAAAATTCGAATTAATTAACCAAGCATCTATTAAAGTGGCGTTGTATTTGAATTTTAGTCTGGCGTAAACAGATCCCAACAACATTTCTTTAGATATTGGATAATCTTAAACAATTTGATCAACTACTCTAAAAAGATTCTATTTCTAAAATATCTCCCATTTACTTAGGGGAGAATTTGTTAGTTTTGCTGTGTTGAGCCTAGAACAAGATTTAAGACAAAGTCACAGTCCAGTAGAAACTAGTACAAGTCCTTTAGCTATTAAGTACAAACCCTTGAATCAAAATAATTCGTCAAAGATAGAAAGGTAAAAGGACAAATTTGTGAAATGTTCACTAAACAAATTATGGGTTACCCACCTTTAAGCTTTGAATAAAGTAATTCCTATCTTTTAAGAGATAATTTGGGGGAGTCGGGTAGCTCAGTCAGCTAACGCGCTGGCCTCACTTCGGCATCCATCAATTATGACGATGTTGGAGTGGAGGTCCGGGGTTCGATCCTGGCTGGAAAATAAAAATCTCTACCGGCTGAAAACTCGGCTCCCTCACTAACCCTACTAACACTCTACTTATGTGCTGTCTAAATGGGCTTTGTTCCCGGTGACATTAAATAAATAAAAAAAAAAAAAAAAAGAGATAATTATTATCATTAATACAATAAATAATGATTAATTTTATTATTATAATCGATTGGCGAGGTTGAGATTATTGTAGTAATATCGGGGGATTAATTATTCATTTAATCGAAGGTATTTTATATACTACCTATACTTAATACTGGTATATAATAAAGAAATGATAAATAATATTTTGTAACATGCAAAGTGTTCATTAATAGAAGATATACGTAATGGGTCAGGTGTGTATCGTTCAGATGATTAAGAGGAAAGACCTAGCCTCTAGGGTAGAATTATTTTTGTTAGACTCTCTTCTTCCCATGGGGTGATTCAGGGAAAAATAAATCCCTTATGGGAAACCAATGTTAATTAGCTCTTATCATTTGTTTTATTATATAAAAATAAAAAATAGACAATCAAACCGTTTGAAGTCATTTGAAAAAAATTTAAGGGGTTAACTACTCTTAATTATATATATTTCTCATAATGCTATAAAAGATTCATATCAAGGGAATTCCAATACGCAAAGTGAGTGAATGACATTAAACATTTTTAACTCAGTCAAGAGATAAGTAATTCTGTGTATTATTAATAAAAAGAAAAAAATGGTGGTTCAAGGTAAATAGACTGAGTTAAGAGTAGAAATGACATGCTATTTTTTTGGGGATCAACTTTAACCCTTCTGAGAAGGGTAGTTTAAATTTAAAAATCTTCAGAAAATATGTTTTTTCGTCACTAAATGCAGAAAAGTTAAGGAATTTCCTTTCTCCTCTAATAAAGATAATCATCTTTAATTTACACTTCTTTTAAAGCAGGGGTGTCCAACCTTTTGGCTTACACGGGCTATATTTGAAGAAAAAAAATTGTCTCGGGCTGCGGATAAAATATTATAATTTTATTGACATTTGTTATTCAAAAAAGATGGTTAATAATGTAGAAATAAAAACTTTATTATTTTTTTAGCTCATAGTGCAGTTCTAATTTTACTTTTCGTAAATTTTATACTTGAAAATAGCTTTGTAAATACTTATATCACCTAAAGATAAAAAAGTAAATATATAAAATTATAAATAATTAATAATTATATGAAATGTTCATTTACTATGAGTTAGGATTTCTAGGTTACTTGTTTCACATTAAAAATTTAAAAAAAATGAGCTAGAAATCCTAACTCATGGTAAATGAATATTTCATATATTTACTTTTATCTTTATTAAAGATGTTTCACCTTGCACCAACACCACAATCTCTATTAATTATATCTACATACTTACAAAAAGGGATATTATGTATTAGTATTTGTTTATATTTTTCCCTGGCTAGATAATTAATATAAAATTCTAATAAAGAGACAATATACAATTTTTCTTTTAGATCGGTATCTAATTGTTGTTCTAGAACATTCAATCAAAAAGTTTGCAAGTAGAAAATTTATTTCTAATGAAAATGGAGTCGAAAATAGACCAAAATGATAATTATTTTTTCAGAAATCTTGAAGTCTAGTTCCAGATTAAAAATTTAAAATTAGCACTTTTATTTTTCGAAAACTTCACAGTAGATTTTCAGATTTCTTATTTTAGAGAAAAAAAATTATCAGGCCAAATTGTTGTGTGTTTTCCAGTATCTACATACTCTATGTTTTAAGGAATTTTATGACTTTATATTGGGCCACTGGTTAGACAGCCCTGGTTTAAATCGAATGGGATAAAAGAAGGATATGAGGAATGATAATTTATTTTTTAAAAGGTTCACGGATAAAATAATCCCCGGAATACATATATCTCATATCTACATATAAATCTCAATTTTTTAAGGAAGTTTAAGATTTCATGTTGGGTCACACTCATTGCAGTGCGGCCCGCGATCCACGGGTTGGACAGCCCTGGTTTAAAGGAATGGCTTCTACATGCTTAGAAGAGGATCCACTAAAAAATGTACCCTATAAAATTAAGGTCGACAATTTTAACTAAATTATTCTAAATAATTTTAAAGATCTATGATCTGAGTTTGGCTCGTAGAAACAAGAAAAATCTCGTGATCGTGAGATGGCCTAATTTTAATAGAGCGAGGACTATGGGGTTGGATAATCAATTAATATAATATATAACAAAGATTAGATGATCCGTTTAACGTTCAATGTTCTTTTTTTCATGGATTCAAATTTTGATTTGGATATCAAAAGAAAATAAACGAAAACTATTTCGCGGATTAAAAATACGGTATTTATATAAATTAGCATAAAACCTGTAGAATAATTACAGGTAAGATTAATGAGAAAAAGAAAAAATATATTCTGATCATTTTATAATGATTCGAATAAGACCAGCACCGCGAAATTTTTAAATAAGAAATAATGAAAAATGCTGAGAGGCATATGCGAATAGGTATTAATAAATGAAATTATTCAAGAATATATATCTACTACATTCTTCTTGCGTATTGTGAATATTCGGAGTATATAAAATATATCATTGATTGTTTTATTTTTTAATCCATTTGGGATCATATTTGGATTTGATTAATAAATTCAGTGAAATGTTATTATTATTATTATTATATTTTTGTGAGTAAATACCATTTTCGGGATTAATTTAGTTTAATTGGTTTAAGCTATGAATAAAGCGTCCAATTTCGATTTTATTATTTTTAATGAATCTATCAGGATGTTAATTTAATTATTTATTCATTTTATATATAATATTATATAATAAAATTGGAATCGAGGATTTATCTAAATGATAAGCATTTTTTTTTAATACATGAATCCAGATTTATGTAATTTATAATTTAATAGTCTGTCGTCAAATAAGGAGATTATTAAACAAAAATATAGCGTTGTTTAATTATTATTTTAAACATCGTGAAAAATAGAATTAGAGTTAAAAAAATAATTTTTTAACACTTTGATAATAAAATACAGGGTGTTGCACATAAAATGTTTCTCATTAATCGGTCTTTCATAAAATACGTATCATCTAAGAAAGTCCACGCGCATCGACAAGTTTGAGAAAGGGTGACCGTGATAAAAGTTTATAAAATACGCATTATATTTATTTATTTATTGATTATTATTTTTGATAAATAATATAAGATAAATACCACACTAATAGAGAGCTTGTATGTCCCAAGTATATTTACGTGCAAAGGTGGCAAATTTATAGATTATGTTATTAAATGAATAACACTGGTGTAATGAAGCCGTTATAACACTGAAATCAATTTTATAATGATTATATAATAAAGTTCTCAAAAATAATTACCTACAATTATTGTAGGTTTTGTTATCAAATAAAAAACCTCTAAAAACAATATGAATAATAAATATAAAATAATGATAATGAAATCCATTATAACTCTAAAAATGACGTTGAATGCATAATAAAACCGAAATAGAAAAAAGTAATTTGTCATCTAGTCAAATGGCTCAGACTTGAAAATACAATTTAATTTATTCTGAATTCCACACTTCTAAAAAAATCCTCATTTTAAGTAAAAAGAGACAAACAGAGATAGAAACAAAATCCCTGCCAGGTAAGGTTTTGCATTTGAATTACATTTTCGAGGGCAACGCGAGATGGGGTGTCAGGAAATTTAATTGTTAATATTAAATTAAAGTATCATATAACACCTCTCTCATGCCTTTCTACTTTTCTTCATATAAATAATCTACTGTGGCATTTATATTCCTCTCAAGAGGCTCATGTACTGGTAGAACGTGGTCTGATGAACAGAGTTAGACTCTCATTTGATCCTTATTATTTTCTGTCAATGATATCCTGCCTAAACAACGCTGAAATTATCTTGCTAAAAATACCTTGTGTATTTAAAAAAAAAATAAAAAGATCAATTATGGATACGAAAAATTAATTAAATTCGAGAAGTCCTCAAATTTTAATGTTTTGGCAATTTTTTGTCAGCAAACGATTTTAATATAGAGAAAATCAAGAGATTTAACTATTAAATCCGAGATATTATAAATTATTTGTCAGAAGGGTTGTTTCGCCAGTTCGGAATTTGAACCCGAATGCCAAAAATTCAATCCGGGCAATCTTCCCCACTGAGTGTAAGCACATCTGACATCTATAGAACGCGTAAAGTTTTTTCAGTCAAAGAATCGATCTTCATCATTAAAAAATTTCGCTGTCACAACCATATAATTCGATTATAATATTTTGAGGGTTTAGATTTTTGAAAATTTTCAAAAAATCGAATTGCAATGAAATGACTATTCTTAATTTAAATATAAAAGATAAATAAATTTTCAAAAATCGAAACTTTTAAAATATTTTTAAACAAAGTTTGGCTGAATGTTAAAATTTAGAATCAAGAGAAATTTTTTAATGATGATGATCGATTCTTTGAGTGAAAAATTTAACGCGTGCTATATGTTAAGAGAGGTTAATTTTCGTGTGGACAAACCCAGTGCCCGGATTGCCATAGTGCAAAGTTTCAAGTTTTCAGGACAAACTGTTCGCAGACTCATCATACAAGGTGAATTTTGCAGAAACTTACTGATTTGCATGTTTTCTTCAATTATATTTATGATGTGCTAAATTGTATATTCTTTAGAAATAAAATTTTGGCCAAAATCTCCGTGTAATATATTTATTTAGCCTATAGTTTCAGATCTTCAAGTTCCTCAATAAGTATATAATACTCTGATTTAAGACGCCACTTTCTGTTTTAGGAAAATGTGAAGGCCTGGAAGAAAGATATCATTGAGAATATGAAATGTCGGCGAAAGGCTAAATAAATATTTATAGAGTGGTTGGCTGAAACTTTTTGTGGATTGTCGAGAAAGAACCTCCTTAAATATAATTTTTCTTCATGGTTCTGACAATTTTTAACACAAATAAAATAAAATAAATTTTTTGTGTCAATTCAATACTCCACTTGTTAAGCGAAACGAATAAAATTCAAAGAGTTTGTTAGTTAGTAGAATAAAAAACTGCAGTGTTTTAATTAAAAATAACAAACTATATTTAAGTATATGATAATAGTAGAGTAATGAAGTAATATTAATATAAAAAAAGCAAGAGAGCATTGCTATTAAAAATAAATTTAATATAGAGGATGTTTATTTTAAGATATTCTTAATGAGTGAATGAATGAATGGTTTCTTTGTAAAATCTGTCGTGCGTTACATAAAAGTTAATCATTCTCTATGAATAAAATTTATAAATGAGTGATTCTGCCAGAGATGATAAGAATATTCAAAATCTCAATTTATGATTAATGAAATAAAATACACATATATTGGAAAAAGAATATCAAAGACGAGATCCAAAAAGATCTGTATAAAATATGAGATTTCATTGAATTCTTCAATCACCATTGAATGACATTCTTAGGGGCCGGTTGTATGTCGCAAAAGTAAATGCTTTTTTAACCGACTTCAAAAAAGGAGGAGGTTCTCTATTCGACTGAATTTTTTTTTTTTTTTTTTTTGTGCCTATGTTACCTCATATCTCCGCCAATTCCCAACCGATTTTGAAAATTTTTTTTGCATTGGGTCCAGTCTAGCTTCCGATTGGTCCCATTTTTTTTTCGAATTTTTTTCATAGGTATTAGACCTTTTTTATTAGGTTTGTTTAGACCTAACCTCTTTGTTTATGAACCGATTTCGATGGTTCTTTTTTTATCCGAAAGGGGGTGTCTTAGGGATGGTGTCATATTAATTTGGTCAAGTTCTGATGATATGATCACTATTAATAACATCACTAAAAAGAGAAAAATAAAAATAATTTTTAAGAAAAAAATAAAAAACCGACTTCAAAAAATTCAATGCAACAAATAAAATACACTAAAAGGTATAAAATAATTATTATCTTATTTAGTTACAACTAAACGACGAAATATTAACATGAAAATACTTTTTGAAGTTGGTGCCCAACATATACCTTTTATGAATCGCACTCGACGGATCTTACTTAGTACGTTTGGAGGGTATGCTCGCTTATAGGTATAGTTTGTTTGGCACCGACTTCAAAAAGTAATTTCATGTTAATATTTCGTCGTTTAGTTGTAACTAAATAAGATAAT
>JALMQS010000128.1:37613357-37769923 GCA_024734495.1 Forficula auricularia | reverse complement strand
ATGTATATGTTTGGCACCGACTTCAAAAATTGATTTCATGTTAATATTTCGTCTTTTAGTTGTAACTAAATTAGATAATTATTTTATACCTTTTAGTGGATTTTATTTTATTTTTGAGTTCTTTTTATTTTGTTTGTTGCATTTAATTCTTTTGGAGTCGATTTTTTTTTTTAAATTATCTGTTTCAATTTCCCCAACTTTATGAATAACTATACTGTACATAATACTTTAATTTATGATTATTTCATTATCTATTTTTATACTTTTTGGATGGTTTTTAATAGGAGTTTTAATTAAAGCAAAAAGATTACGAAATGCACGATGGTTTGTTTGATAGAGATATGCTTCACTTGTTTGCTCATGGTCGAGATAACAAATAGATAAACATAATTGATTCAGTTTTTTTATTTACATTACCCAACAAATAGAATCAGTGATTGAATTAATAGTAATTGGAATCTGGTTTTAGTTGAAAAATTCGAATCTCAGATTTTAAAGATTTTCCCCCCACCCCCCTGGTAAATGAATAACACTGGTGTAATGAAGCCGTTATAACACTGAAATCAATTTTATAATGATTATATAATAAAGTTCTCAAAAATAATTACCTATTAATTATTGTAGGTCTTTGTTATTAAATAAAAACCTCTAAAACAATATGAATAATGAAATATAAAATAATGATAATGAAAACCATTGCAACTCTCAAAATGACGATGAATGCGTATAATAAAACCGAAATGAGAAAAAAGCAATTTGTCATCTGGCCAAATGGCTCAGACTTGAAAATACAATTTAATTTATTCTGAATTCACACACTTCTAAAAATCCTCATTTTGGCAAAAGAGACAAACAGAGATAGAAACACAAATCCCTGCCAGGTAAGGTTTTGCATTTGAATTACATTTTCGAGGGCAACGCGAGATGGGGTGTCAGGAAATTTAATTGTTAATATTAAATTAAAGTATCATATAACACCTCTCTCATGCCTTTCTACTTTTCTTCATATAAATAATCTACTGTGGCATTTATATTCCTCTCAAGAGGCTCATGTACTGGTAGAACGTGGTCTGATGAACAGAGTTAGACTCTCATTTGATCCTTATTATTTTCTGTCAATGATATCCTGCCTAAACAACGCTGAAATTATCTTGCTAAAAATACCTTGTGTATTTAAAAAAAAAATAAAAAGATCAATTATGGATACGAAAAATTAATTAAATTCGAGAAGTCCTCAAATTTTAGTGTTTTGGCAATTTTTTGTCAGCAAACGATTTTAATATAGAGAAAATCAGAGAGATTTAACTATTAAATCCGAGATATTATAAATTATTTGTCAGAAAGGGTTGTTTCGCCAGTTCGGAATTTGAACCCGAATGCCAAAAATTCAATCCGTAAATCTTTCCCACTGAGTGTAGGCACATCTGATCTAGTAAAGCGCGTAAAGTTTTTCAGTCAAAGAATCGATCTTCATCATTAAAAAATTTCGCTGTCACAACCATATAATCTGATTATAATATTTTGAGGGTTTAGATTTTTGAAAATTTTCAAAAATCGAATTGCAATGAAATGACTATTCTTAATTTAAATATAAAAGATAAATAAATTTTCAAAAATCGAAACTTTTAAAATATTTTAAACAAAGTTTGGCTGAATGTTAAAATTTAGAATCAAGAGAAATTTTTTAATGATGATGATCGATTCTTTGAGTGAAAAATTTAACGCGTGCTATATGTTAAGAGAGGTTAATTTTCGGTGGACAAACTAAGTGCCCGGATTGCCATAGTGCAAAGTTTCAAGTTTTCAGGACAAACCGTTCGCAGACTCATCATACAAGGTGAATTTTGCAGAAACTTACTGATTTGCATGTTTTCTTCAATTATATTTATGTGATGTGCTAAATTGTATATTCTTTTAGAAATAAAATTTTGGCCAAAATCTCCGTGTAATATATTTATTTAGCCTATAGTTTCAGATCTTCAAGTTCCTCTAATAAGTATATAATACTCTGATTTAAGACGCCACTTTCTGTTTTAGGAAAATGTGAAGGCCTGGAAGAAAGATATCATTGAGAATATGAAACGTCGGCGAAAGGCTAAATAAATATATTAGACCGAGATTTTGGCCAGAATTTTATTTCCCTCTATACTTAAGAAATTTGTATTTATATGTTTGTCAACTTGGCATATTTAAGGCTCCAGTTCCCAAAGGATTACCGAAGTTAAGAAAGATATGTTTAGAGGAGTTAGTTTTGAAACGGATGAAGGCCTTCAGACAATTTTTTACAGCCTTTATAATACCAGTCGTATTACGTACATTCATATTCTGCTCTGGATTGATTAGGAAGGCATTAAGGAATATAGGATTTGTATCCATCTATCTACGGATTTACGCAATAGCTATATTTCTTTAAGGAGGTTGGGGACAGCAGCTCTATCTGGTAGATCTACGAAAAAATCTTTTGTATTTCTGCAGAGTGACAACTTATGCCTAATAAATTTTTTAATAAAAAAATTGTTAATAATGAGATTAATTTCGAATACAAATCTTTGTTTTGATAATATTAATAAAAAGAATATTGAGATAATTTTTATCTCATTATAAAAACATTTATTTAACACAAAAACGATTTCAAGAAATGGAGCTGGAATTCTACACTAGTGCTTTTGTCATATTCTGTTGGCTGCAAATAACTTTTTATTTTTACATTTATGAATAACTAATTAACTACAATGTCAAATCTATTGAAAAATGTATCATTCGATTCATAAAAGTTGAATTATTGATCTGTATAAATTTGTTGAAAATGGTATAATTTGTATAGAAGCTCTAGCCTTTTTAAAAGCTCAGTCCATTTACTTCCATGTTAAAAAGACAATTTTCATTAATTTATTTCTAGGTAATGGGACAGACGATCAAATTCAAATTTCGGGAAAAAATATTTAATAAATCAATGATTCGATGGTAAAATTTGAAAATTTTCTTATAAAAATGATAGTCCCGAATGTATATACATTATGCTAATACCAGTTTAGGCAGAAGCTGACCGTTATATAATAATATATTATATATGTATTATTGAGATCATGTTTAAACGCGTTTATGTTTGAATAAAAATTCATTTTAATTTTTCAATGATATTTTCAAACAATTTTTTTAAAACGATTATTATTATTTAATGCGTAGCAATTTTTAATCTCCTGTCCTTTTATTTTAACATAGAATCGACCAAACAATCCACCCCCTCAGTGTTTTCTCTCTTTCACTCCTACACGTCGACAACTCATCTTTTTCCCCCAAATGAGCTTGCTTTTCCACCACACACACATACACACATAAACTCCATGTCTAGTACCTAATTTAGCTCTAGCTTCAAATTATAATAAAAAAAAATTCAATTCAAGAAAGGAGATTTATATAGAATAGCTATTTATTATTTTTTTCATTTGATCTTGATTTGAATAGAATCAGAAAGTTGAGATTAAAAAGTTAATTTTTCTTTATTATTCAAATTTTTAATATTATTTAAATAGCAGAAATGTATAATAATACTATAAGGGAGTGTTTCTCAACCTTTTTCGTTTCGAAGAACCCTAGAAATGTTAATTTAATCTTGAGGTACCTGGGACTTGATAATATTATTTTAATGTATATTTAATATTTTGTAATTTTGCGGAAACAATAACATGGGGGACCCAATCATTCTTATAAAGAAATGTTTTCTAAACTTTTTTACCTCAACAGCTTAAAGATTTTATAGTTCTAGGAAAAAGCAAGTTCTAAAAAAGATAATATAAATAGGTAAGGTGTTTTTTTTAATTACTTGAATTACTGAATATATATTTAACATTAAAGTTTGTATAATATATTATAAATCATAAATCAAACAGATAAATATATCCAACTTAATGATATTCTTAAAATAATTATTATTTGTGCTAATTATTCATTAAAATTAAATTTAAATGCCAACTAACTGATTCTCTTGCAAAACTATAGTTTAATTTAGGTATTTCGTTATTGTTTCTCCACGCAACAAGTCATTTCACTAGCATTGTTCATAATGGAAAATCATTTTCTTTTAAAATTGAAAATTACAAGACGTTTTTCTTAGATGATCCATAACAAGTATATTAGTATCAGCTAGCTCCCATGTATTGAACCAATAAAATAAGTCATATTTTCTCGCTAAACATTCTATAATTGCCCCCTGTATGGCGTACGCCTCTCTTTGGTAAACACTACTATGAGTTTTAATATCTACTGATTACATTCTATAATTAAAATAAAAAATAATTGAATAATATTTATTTACGCTAGAAAAGTTTAAAAAAATTGAATTTTTTTGAAGCTTCATAGGAACATAGGTTTGAGTTGACTAGAGAAACAAATTTCTATTTCCAAATGCTAACCAAGTAAATTACTTATTTTTGTATCGAGTTGTATTAATTATATAAAAAATAAATTATTTCCCCCTTTAATGCTAGGTGTTTCTAACTCACTTTCTTAAAAAAATCAAATTACTAAGGATAATACTATATGCGTAAACTGCTAAACAACTAGACTTATTTAGATAATCCACAGATGCTTTTAACTTGTTCTTGAGCTAAAAAAGTTTGTTAGGCGTTGCTTTAGTTTTCGATACCAGAAATCCTAGCGGATTTCCAGAAACTAATATAAACTTTGTGCGTTGAGTTGCCGATAAACAGGGGCTTAAGAGAAATGAATTGATTCCACTATAGAGCATTATAGATTGAACACAATAAAGTTCGTTTGCAATAAAAAAAATGCAAAAAAAAAATTTACAAAATATCACTAGTCTAGAGATACTAAGGGAAAGGCATTATCGGTCAATCAATTATTTATTTTATAAAATTCTTAAATATAAATCTTGGTGTGTTCAAAGAACTGATTCTCAAAGGATCCCCGGAGTTAAGCAACATGTGGCGCACTTTATCTTAGCGGGAGACCACTCTTACAAACACTGTTATCATTTATACAGCCTTCCCAGCAGGGTTGCGTACATCCGCATCCCGTTGAAATTGATTGGGAAGGTCTAAATAGAGTTCCGAACAGTTCATAGATAGCTTATTCGGGCCCCGGGGATGAATCTTATCGCGGAGCCTCTCTTATTAAATATTTGTTAAAATCATGGATGAAACTACCCTTTCCGATTTTATTTGGTGAGTTTCGTGCCCCCTACAGAGGTCAAGTACCCGAGATGCAGCCCCGCCTGATCCACCCCCTTGGTGTCTCTGGTTGAAACCTATCTTCTCAAGAAAAGGCAATTCTACTCAAAATTTCATTTGTGTAAATAGGGGCAAGTGAAATCCATGAGATGTATGCATTATTTCTTCACTGATTCTTTATGATTTTTAATTTAATTAAAATTGTTTTGCAAAAAAAACTGAAAAAAATCTACATTCAAAAATAGTTTAAGAAAATCCCGATCTCCAAAATAAATAAATAAATAAAAACAAATGTTCTATAAATTAAATATAATTTTATATCTCCTCAAAGTCTCTAAACCATTTTATGCTTTGACTAGATTTCAATAGGAAGATGATAAAGATAGTACGTTCTATTATCTAAAATAATCCCCCTTTCTCTCTCTCTCTCTCTCTCTCTTTACTACATATATGGATACACATTATTCTATAATAGACTTAGGCGGTTGTTGTGCTGTATATGACATTCAAAATAAGTGGTTGTTGAGTATAAGTGCGTTATTCAATATGTTTTAAGCAAAGCCTTTCTAGGGGCAACACAACATATTATATATGGATTTAGTAAAAGAGAGGCAGCTGGAAACAGAGACAGAGAAAAGCTATTTAATCTCAGTTGTACAATAAATCAAACGGATTATATATTCAGAATGGATACAATTCTTCACTCAAAAATAAATTGAGACTAGTTCTAAACATTCTGTATTCAAATATGTACATAAAAAATATTTATCTGTTTTGTCTGCATAGATAATATATTTTTAAAAACATGGCAGTTGAAATAGGGAATATGGTATAACGTCAGCCGCAGCATCTAAAAACATATAGTGAGCGTCACACAACTTGCACTTATAAGCTCGCTCCCTTCTTTAAAATAATTGTCCCAATTTTACCCTTCGGGGTCGTCCATAAATTACTTCACACAGTAAGAAGGGAGGGGTCATCTCAGATTTGTGACATAATTTGACAGAGAGGTGTCACAAAAGTCAAATTAAAAAATTTAAAATATATTAAATACCTTTAAGTAGTTGAGTTAAATTTATAAAAAAAAATTAAGCCTTGTTTACACGGGCTTAGTAGTTGCCATTAGTACTATTCCATTTACTAAGCACTTAGCAGACTAACTACTATTACTAACCACTTATATTGTGTGTTTACAAGACACATAATTAGTGCAAGTGGTTAGTACTAATACTTAGTACTAGGCCCGTGTTTAAAGGGTATAAAAGTGATAGTATAACGTCAGAATATAGGGGGGCTCAATGAAAATGTAACAGAATGTGACAAGGGGGGGGATATAAAAATCTTGAAATTCGTATGGCGTAATTTATGGACGGCCCCTTCTCGATGAACAGAATCTTTAGAAATATAATGCTTCCTGTAGTAGAACAATTTCAACCTTGGCTAAGTCGTAGTTAGTCTGAATAAATATAGACAGATTTTTGATTTGGGAGAAAATTAATAACTACATATTGCATGTAAATTTAAAGTTCGTACCTATCTTAATTACTTTACGAGCTACAATCCTTTTGCAGACTAGCATTTTATCGGAACTAATACCGTTTTAATTTTGAAATGAAACCTAAAAATATAATAGTAAAATATAATTGATTAAAAACTAGCGAGGTTTTGAATTTTGAAAAATAGAGCTTCACTGGTAATTTTTTCAATATTAAATGAACTTTAAAAAAGATAAATTAAATCATTATCAAAGATGTTTGGTATGTTTAAATCAGACGTCAGATGTGTCCCCCCTTTCGGAGATCATACCCATGTATCAAAATTGCTATCCGGCCAAATAGTTTAAAACTAAAAATGAAATCCTTTTGACAGATATGGGTATATGTGCAACAAGAAAATTTCACTCAAGTTACAACAGGCTCAATTGTAAAATTTCGCTGATGGCTGAATGATGTGCGCGGCCATGTTTTATAATTATGATTTGGCTCGACCCCCGAGGTAGTTAACACTTTTGACGTCTAATTTAAACATACCCAATAAGATCTTTGATACTCATTTAATTTCTTTTTCCAGAAGTAAAAATGATATTGAGGAAATTACCTTCAGTGAAGCTAAAATTTCGAACTTCTGGCATCTATGGTAAATTAAACATGGCTAAAAAATTTTTGAAAGTGGCTTTTAATTTATTTTTTCTAAAGTAAAACAAGATGAAATCTTTTTGATGAATGTCATTTAAAAAATGACTTTGATTATTAAGGAGCTTGAATTATTTTTGAAAAGTGATTATTTGGTAGTTTTGAGCCTGAAGATTTTGCCTCGATTTAATGTGAAAATAAACGCTTAATAAGCATTTTAATAAATTGATTTCTTACATCCCAAGAATAATATGAATATTCTGAATACAATCTTATTCATAATGTCTAATTTAATAAGATTTTATTTTTAGAAGACTGCTGATATTTCAAGAACATATTAAATTTAGGTTTTTATTTCAAACAAGGATTAATTAATATTCTTAGTTGACAAGTTATTTTTTGGCCGACTTACTACATATAAAGGTACATATATACCACAGATTTTTTTTACTCGAGAAGCAAGAAAAGAAAGATGTTATAAATAAGAACAAGACAACTTTAACAAGATTTAAAGTTATTTGATTACCATCAGAAAAAACGTAAAATAAATAAAAGAGATAAAGCAGTAGTAGTGGAAGTAGTAGTAGCAAATGGATGATGACATCAAATCAAATTTTCGATGTTTCTTCTTTTTCTTTTTCCCCCTTTTGCAAAAGAAAAAACAATCTTATAGTATTTCGTGAAAGAATTTTATTTTGTTTCATTATCGTATTTGTTAAAAGAGAATACTCTTTAATTCAAAACCTATTTGTAATTACTTTAAAGTGGCGTGAAGTATCTGTATTTAAAATAACGAAATGTAGGATATAAAATTTGTATATAACTTGGAGGGAGGGGTATAAAGCCATGAAAATAACCGATCTAGATCAAAGTCTAATCAGCTAAAAGTTGTTTACAAGTAGTATCGATTAAAGGATTAAAGGACCTGGAGAATTTTTTTTCGGATTGCAGCACCTTAAGATAAAATTAGTTAATATTTGGCCTGGGAGTAATTAGTTATAATTTTGTAATACAGATTATGAGCGATCGCCAAATTAAGCTTCAACAAGAAAATCTATTGAACATTAATGGTTAATCCAAGTTCTCAAGATAACATCAAACATACTTCAAAAACAACTTAACCGATTCTCGAGATATCTTTTAGAAGAAAGTTTGATCAAAATACCTACATACATTAACATACCTCATGAATAATTTGTTGAGAAAATCATATAAAACGAATAAAGGGGTTTTAAAACGTAAAGATTTGATTAAAATTAAAGTACAATTGTATTTTTCTGAGAATAGTGGAGTTGTTTGATTTATTAACTTAGATATATGTAGATTGAAGATATTTTTTATAAAAATTCAAAAAGCCATGAACAGCAAGATTAAGTTTCGAAAAAAAATCACGGTAGGTTGTGAAATATTAAATTTTTAAATCCCGATTGCTTTTTGCCATTTGGGGTCAATTCTCGAGGAATTATACGTAATAACCCCCATTTCTCTTGGTATAATCGTAAACTCAAGAATGTATGTTCTTTTGAAAAAGGTTTAGCTTACCTTTTCTATATCTTGGTTAACGAGGCACTTCAGTTTTTGATTACGAATGCAAAAGTTAATTTTATATAGATTGTAAAAATGTTCCAGCAGCTAAAGATGTAGGACTGTAATTCAGAAAGCCTTGACTTCATTTATAGTCAAATGTAAATAATTACGATATATTTTGTATAGTATAGCTCAAAGAAGCTTAGCGAAAAATTCAAGCAATTAATATTTCTCCTCTTTGCTCACTTATTTATATAAATAAAAATGAACTGAATGTACGAATCAAGCAAGTTTGTTTTCAACGAAATGTTCATTTCATTGCTTTTATGCTTAATTATCTTTTTAGCCTTATAGAATTTTAGTCAAGATTTTTCTCCTTATTCCCTACCACTTGATATAAAAGAGAGGTTCAAATACTTTGCTTATATTTTCATATTAGGTACTATGAATTTTAAAATTATTTTTCCCAAAAAATAAATTCAATTTTGATTAAAATTATATTAAATGTGAAAAAATACTATTAGACACAATTAGATATACCTAATTATTATTAATAAATAACGAAGAAGTAATTATTGTAATAGAAAATCTAAACGTTTCTATGATGACAGCTCATACTTGATAACAGACACAGATTAAGTGAACGGAACGTACTGTATTTTTATTGTGTACTTATGTTGTTTATTTATTAAAAAATACATTTACAAAATGTTGATTATATCAAAAAGTTTTTACAAAGATTTGATGAAAATTCAATTGTTTATTTATATTTCAGATTTTTTTTCAATAAATTGATTATTGAAAAGTTTTTATTTTGCCGAGAGTAGAAGAGCTGTTGATTCATAAAGAGAAACAAAGAGATTGTCCTATGCTTGATGGAAATAAACTTACACACATATATATATATATCAAAATTATATATCTGTTTATATATTATTTATTTGTGTGAGACTATAGTTTCGAAGAAATCAAAAAAAGAAGAATTCACTAGCTCTACA
Source organism: Forficula auricularia (assembly GCA_024734495.1). Classification (NCBI taxonomy): domain Eukaryota; kingdom Metazoa; phylum Arthropoda; class Insecta; order Dermaptera; family Forficulidae; genus Forficula; species Forficula auricularia. Next base: position 37,760,077 of record JALMQS010000128.1, on the reverse strand, counting down.
TCTAAATTCAAACAATCACTCGTTCCCAGAAGGTACACGTATTATATTAATTAAAGCAGAAAGAAATTCAAAATTAATAAGCGCCATTGGATCTTTAGAAATTCTAAAGTCATATAACAGGAATTCTGACCTCTATTTAAATAACAGATTCGAATTGACAAATAGCAATTTACTTAAATTTTACTGTCAAAACAAACAATTTTAGATAAAAGAAAGTGGGAAGATAAGAAAATAAGACCCCCTCCATTGTTCTTACACACAAATGTCAAAAAAGGAGAAATATATTTAAAGAATGTGTGCTTAGAGATGTTTTTTAATTCTGTCTAGCCCTCAAGCTAAGAAAGAAAGTAAAAAAATTTCAATATCCAAATGATACTGATCCCATGAAAATAATATTTATAATTTAAAAACGACTGATGATGAGGGCCAAGCCTTCGAAACTATAGTCTCAAACAAACAAATAATATAAATATACAGATATATAATTTTGATATATATGTGTGTATGTTTATTTGGATCAAGCAGAGGACAACATCTTTGTTTATCTTTAAGAAATTGATTATTCTTTTCAAAAAACCAATAAGTAAATAAGGAAGAGGGTCAGCAAAGTGGGATAGTAATAGTAGTAGTAGTAGATGATCAGGAGATAAAGGCAAAGGGTTGTTCTGATATCTGTCGAACAATTTGAATAAAAGAATTTAAGAATCAATTGACGTCACTCTTCTCTTCTTTATTTCTTATTCTATTCATGTAGTATCCCTTCCAGCTGAAAATCGATCTCGAATACTTGTTTTAGAAGAATTTTATTTTACAGAGTAAAAAAAGAAAAAGAGAGTGAAAGAAAGTGTATAGAAGAATGAGAGAAGGGACAGAGAGTGGATAGATAGATAACACTTGAGATTAAGTAAAGTAAAAGAGGGGGCGAGACTAAAATTGGCTGAGAGCCGAAAACACGAACGAAAGAATAAAAAAAAACGTAATTGGCAACATTGGGAGATATTAACTTAATAATAAAATGTGAGAGGAATATTTTTATCTATAGGCATATTTAAAGAGAGATAGATATATTTATGCGAATATATATACAGAAATATAAAAGTGGATGGAAGGGAAAAAGTAGCGAAATTATTCTGCATATGTTTGAAGAAATAAAAAAAGAAGTCTTCTAAAGAGGTAGAACAAAAGATGTTGGATTGCGAGAAGGAGACTTCTGGCTTTGATCATCAGACAATACATTGAAGTCTTAAAAAGAGATAAAGAAATGAGAAGGAGAAGGGGCAGATAGAGAAAGGGTTAAAGTGTCCAGCTTCTGTGGTAAATACCTCGAGGGTATAAATCGGGGGACTAAATACGGCATACACGGAGCACATGAAAATTTGATTATCTCTCTTCCTATTCCATAATAGAATATTAAAATACAAGAAGTATTTTTTATGGAGAACGTACTTGCAGAATTATAATGGTGAAGTGATAAGAAAGCAGCCCAAGGATAATGAAAACACTGTATTTTACTGGTGAAACTGATAGCAAGGCATCCCAAGGATAATGAAAACAACAAACGCAAATAAAACAATTAGCCCCGGTGCAAATTGAACCCAATCCACGCCCAGCTCACGCGAGGGCTATTTTGTAAAACAACGTTTGAGACGGAGTGGCGCAAATTGAACCCATTCCACGACCAGCCCATGTTCCGTGGGTCTCGGATGGATCGTGGTGTGCTAGCAACACAGTTTTCATGGGTCGTGGGTCGTGGGTAGGTAGAAAACTTGATAAATTCTTATTTATACTATACTAATACTAACCATTTATATTGTGTGTTTACACGACACATAATTAGTGTAAGTGGTTAGTACTAATACTTAGTACTAGGCTCGTGTTTATAGGGTATAAAAGTGATAGTATAACGTCAGAATATAGGGGGGCTCACTGAAAATGTGACACATAATTAGTGCAAGTGGTTAGTACTAATACTTAGTACTAAGCCCGTGTAAGTAAAAAACTTGATAAATTCTTATTTAATTAAAAAAATAAAATAATAATTATAATAATTTTGAGCTCTTTATATGGAAAGTGTAGACATGGTGTGGGTGTGGGCTGGGTTAAATATGCGCTACTGGTGGGTCTTGAACTCACGTGGTCTGGCCGTGGGCTGGACGTGGATTGGGTTCAATTTGCGCCGGGTCTTAGGGTTGCTAATGATAGAATTTTTGACAAACTAACAATATTCAACCCAAAGCATTGTTAAAGGAGACGAGAAGTAGGTTCGTTATTTATTAGAAAGTTATTCTCATCCTTTTCAAAACCGACGTTTCGGAGGATCTTTCCTCCTTTTCAGGGTTTAAAATGGTCAAAGAAGGAACGAACCTACTTCTCGTCTTCTTTAACAATGTTTCTGGTTGAAATTGCTAGTTTGTCAATGGAATTCTATCATTCTATCATTATCAACCTAATTAATTGTTTTATTCGGAATTTAGTTGTTTTCATTATCATTGGGATGCCTTCCTATCAATCCACCAGGAAAATACAAGATATGTAAAGACTAATTAAACGTGTATCTAATGTCTTTAGTATTTTATCTAAGATTCTTCCAAAATTTAAGTTACTATGAAGAATCTAAATTTTATAAATTAAAAAGTTGTTTTAGTCTGGTAAATTAATCAAATAAATAATAATTATTATTGTATTTGTTTATTATATGTGATTAAAAAACATTTAATTCATAAAATTTAGTATTTTAATTTTTCATATTATTATTTGTATAATATTATAAAAGAAAAAACTGATTTCAAGATTCAATTAAGTATCATAAAAGAATTTTACGGTCTTATTCAATTAATTTTCCACTTAAATATTAATGTATATTATTATTATTATTATTATTATTCAATTATATTTTTTCAGATTGAAAAAAAACTTTTATGATTATTAAAATATAATATAAGATATTTTTTCTTATAAGACAACTTGATTTGAAATATGACAAGACTTTATCCATCTGAAGTCAGAGGATTTACCATTTTTGTTAATTTTTTATTATTCTTTTAAAAACAAGTATTAAGAAAAAATATTCCAAAATCTAAAGTGAAAGAAAAAATAAATTATAAATCTTGTTTTATTGATTACTTTTTGATTATTTCTCTTTTTTTCACATGAATTCGAATTAATAAACGAGTACCTAGGTAAAGAGAGAAATAACTTCTATAGTTTTTTGTTCAGATTTAAAGAATTTTACTGTAGGTATAATATTTTCTATTTAGTCGAAATCAAGATCGAGAAAGATAGGACTTAACGAATTAATAATTGGAAAGGATGGTGTGAATTGCTTTGAATTTGTGCTTTCTAATTTGGAATCGATTGCAAATTTGATACTTTGGTAGTTAGGGTGTTCATCGAAAGAGAAGTTTTGGTTGAAATTACTTAGATTGCATATCAAAATCAGGGGCGTAGCCACGGGGAGGAGGGGGTTCAGAACACCCCCCCTTCAGGGCAGGGCTCATGGGATGAGTAACGGAAACAACAAACCGTTTCTTATGGCAAACTAACCGTAATTAAATATATTTTATATGTTTAATAAAGAATTTTAGTTTCTTGAAGTACCTATTTGTTTTAATAAAAAGAAATTCCCAGTAAATATTTTGCTTTGAGGATGCCCCCCCCCCCCATTAAAAGTTTCTGTCTACGCCACTGATCAAAATCGGTAAAATGACTAAAATTGCAGAGAGTGTACAATTCTTCCTCCGTCTGATATTATTATGATATTCTATTTTCGTACACAAAAAGTATTAAATATTTCTAATCTTGATTTATAGGCAATAATCAGTTTTGGATATTTTGTTCCAGTGAATTTATTATGTGTAGATATCATCAATTTAGATTCAATCTTTATAACTAACATTAGAGATAATGTGTTTTTTGTTTTTTTAATTCATAAATCAGTAATGTGAATAGAACAAAATAAGTTACCTATTTCATATACACATAGATATATAGTCGTCATTATGGTGCGTTTTATTTATCATTCGAATGAGGTGTAATTAACTTGAATGGTTGATTGTGGGTCATCCGGTTTAGTTAGTGATCGAATTCGGACTATCATGCATAACTGAAATTCTACTAATGGCAATATACTCGGTAGTTGCCTTCATATGGAGAATAGAATATTCTCTGTTTGGAATATTATCTATAGTAAAAGCCACAAATGTCCTCATTTCTCTCTGTCCATACTCATACACATTCATATATATGCCAAAATGCATAATATAAATAGGATAACTCTATACGCATATAAATTTTGTGTGATGTACATTGTACATTATATATACTATTTGTTTAAATTTTACTTTAAAAAAAAAAACAGTCTAAATAGGTCAAATTTTGACAAGGGTCGATGTATTTATTATAATTAGAATTAAAAAAAAGATCTTGAAGTAATTATAGACACAATTTTAAAAATCGCCCATAGAGCATTTAAAAATACTAGAAAATGTAGGTATGGCCGAATATCTTAATGCCGAATTGTCCTCAACTCTCTCCTAATCTCAAGACGAGCTACTAAAGTTGTCTCATAAAGAAAAATTAATGAGGTTATCCTCTTCATGATGCAAATAAATAAAATATATATATAAAGAATAATATACTATATATCTATATATCGACGCTGATCTTACAAAACCTCGTAAGTCCGATTTTTGGTCATTATACGTTTATACAGACCAACTTTTTACGGCGCGTCTGTCTATTAAAACCTTATTATTTATTCCAATTTAATTTTGCGCTACAGACAAATAATAAATATGCCATTGTATTTGTATGTATTCGTGTTTAAAATGGTTGTTCTTGTTTTCTGACAAACTTTGAATTTAGGACTTACGAGGTTTTGTAAGATATGATATTTCTTTTTTATAAAAACAGCTTATATTAGACATTTTGTTAATTGAATTTTTGTTGTTTAAAATTTCGATGAAGTAAAAGATTTGTTTACAAGTAGGATTAGATATAATTTTGTAAAATTTATTTCGATTTAAAATGACGGTGCGAAAGAGCTCCAAAGTGGTAGTTTTTAGGTGATTTTTTAACCTGTCGGCGTTTAGAAACGACTTATTTTAAAATTATAAAATAATCCTAGGTATGTATGTAGTTCGACTCACACTTGACAAGCTTATTTTTTTTCAAAACAGCTAAGTGGTTGTTGTTGTTTTTCGAGAGTCAATAAAGCATTAAAAATGAATCAATGAACTTTGGTCGTAAAATATTCAACGAATTTCGATAGCTCATAGACTATAAAAATAAAAATATGAATCCTATTCTGGACCAATCCAAATATTTCAATAGCTGTTCAATTATTTACTAAATTAATAAATAGCAGGAATTAACTGTATATACATTATTAATCAATATACACTTGAAATTATTAATAAAATTAATAAGTAAATTATCATTATTATAAATTAATTCAATATATCTCCCTTTATTATTTGATTTGTTTGATAAATTTGCAATTGAAAGTTTTATAAGAAAAAAACGTAACGAGAAATTACTTGTATCATTCTGTATTGAGAATAATTGTACTTCAAATGATTTAATATTTTGTATATGAAAAATTTGCTGTTGGAAATAAATATAGTTTTTGTTGAAATAAAATTGTTGATCGTTTCATGGGCAATTTGTAAACTTTGAGGTATGCACACAATAAAAGTTTAAGACAATAATAAATTAAAAAATATAAATATACTAGTATTAATATAACGTTTTTCTTTTTTTTTGTACCATATGTATTTGGAAATCGATCCTAGCATAGAGGCTGATGTGGTCTTCTGAAGGTCTCTAGATTTATTTTGCTTTTTTTATGAAAGAATGCGAGAAAGATGGACACCAATAAGGTTAAACTGGTAGACAGGAAAATGATATAAAAATAGGGGGAGATTCAGTATCTAGATCAAGCGTCGGGGCTTTTTTATATCAAAGAACCAGTCCAACGAAAAATCTATAATAAATAAAATTAGGGATCCGCAAATGTAATTTGGTTCATCTTATTGTCAAAAAGTTCAGTTCAGGCTATTAAAATGTTTCGACATTTCAAATAAAAAATGAAAATTATGAGTTCGTTAATGATTAGTGTCTAAACGTTCTACTTCGATACGTAAGAAATTAAAAAAATCGATAATAAATAAAAGTAGGAAGCGGTAAATTTAATTCGATTTATCAAATGTCTGGAAAATTTTCAAAAAATTTAGTTCAGGTTATTGAACTGTTTTGTGATTTCAAATAAAAAACATGAATTTTAATCCATTAAGGATCAGTAAAAAGTTCTAAATGTCCTTCTTTAAATCGTAAGAAATTCAAATAAACTGCAACATCATTCCATAAGCTCTGGAGCATTTCATAAACGACTGGACTCGCCTAGCTCATACGCAGCTTTCGTTCTTCTGCGAGCAAATTGTTGCCTAAATACAGGCGCACCAACGTCATAATGAAGTTCAAATTCAGACTACATTTTGAGAATTTTAATTAGTACAGTTATTTATTTATATTTTATAATTCAATATTTTTCTTATATGAGAAAAAATTGAATTATTTAAAAAGCTCTAAATTGAAAAATAATTCAAATTCAAGTTCGATTTCGGACAAGTGCTTCAATACAATTAATTTTTCACTCATGATTGTAAAAGATAAAATAATTGACTATAGGCTGATAAAATGAAATGAAAAATTATTACTCTTTACGCTGACCAATTGGTGAAGTTCTCCAGGCGGTCGGAATATTGAATTTACCTCAAAATTCACTCAAAAATACTAAATATTTTTCTTATTCGAATTATCTATTGTTTATACTGAACAAGTTAAAAGAGGCGACTGTGGGTCAGTGGCTAGAGTGTTGGGTTGCTGACTCGGAGATCGCTGGTTCGAGACCGAGTCTCGGCAGATAGATATTTGCAGTCGCCTCCCCTTGGAAAGTAATGGCAACCTACCAAGAGTATAATTGCCAAGTGACCTCTCCAAATTAGCCGTTCGGAACCGGCGTTAAAAAGTAGGTCCCGTATGTGATATATCAGTTCATATTACACCCAAAAGAGGGCAGCTCTGGCAGCCTGATAAAAGATTGTTATTGACATAAGCTCAGTATTAAATGTAACCTCAACAGAGAAACTTGTATAAAATTATCTCAATAAACACATCTATATAAATATCAAATATTCTTTTATTTAAATAACACATATCTGTGTAAAACAACTAAACACACACACGGTATATGTGGAGAGGCGCCGACACCCGTTTCGGGTATGGCACTCGAAGAAGAAGAAGTTAAAAGAAGCCAAAGTCAAATGAATTCGTCATTATGAATGTAAATCTCTCGTCAGTATCTTTTATTGAAATCAGGAACCAGAAATGACCAGCCAGTCGTCAAAGTGTCCACGATTACACATTTCCGGAACTTATATGAATGATTATGATACTCTAACAGAAGCACCAATAGAATTTATTCTTTAATTCTTCTATTCTATTGATGATTCTGTTAAGAAACGGCAAATTTCGAGCACCGCTGGAGTAGAGAAAAAGGAAGCATCCTTGATTGACCCTTTTAAACCCAGAAAAAGAGGGAAGATCCTTTGAAAAGTCGATTTTTAAGAGAATAAAAATGACTTTCCAAAAAATTTATTTTATTCGTATTTTTTCATTATTCTTGGGTTGCCTTCCATCAATTGTTCATTTAGAGTATATTTTAAAAAAGGATTGCTTTTATTATCTGGGAGGGAACCTCAGGCCGTCTGTAAGGCGGATAGAAATTTTGAATTTACTCAAAAATTTTTCAATTTGTTTTTGCTTATTGTGTTTAGAAATGACTGAATTGTTGAGTGAATAATATCCAATTGTAATTTTTTTTTTATCTGTATATCTACCAGGAAAGCTCTTACTGGAGTCAAAAATGTTTGTATTTCCAAAACGAAAAACTGATTATAAAGTTTAATAAATTCAGAAATTCCGGTTCTAAAATCCAAAAAATTAGAAAAAAATCGAACTGCCATATGGAGAGCAATCGATTGATAGCTAAGTGGAAATTTAGTACACATGCTTGTATTAATAAATCGCAACTACGTCCAAATTTTAACCTTTCTAGCTCATACCGTTCACTGGCGAACATTGTCAAATGAAATTAATTAATAAAGTAAAGGGTGTGTAGCTTCACAATGAATGAAATAAAACTCAATGAGGTTTATACAAACTCAATATATTTCTGATTATCAGTCCATCATCAGTTTTAACTTGTAAACTCCTGATGATGGACTAATAATCCGAAATATATTGAGTTTGTATAAACCTCTTTGAGTTTTATTTCATTCACTGTGAAACTACACACCCTTTACTTTATTAATTAATATCATGTTTCACCTAAAACATACACCACTTTCCCTAAGTATAAAAAAAATTGTCAAATGATTAAAATATGCAGCAGCGTATTATATTTTACAAGTTTTCACTTTTTCCTCCGATTTACAGGTGCCATTAATAAATAAATTAGCTTTTTATTTTCTAATTTATTTTTCCTTTTAAGTTGTTGACAATTTACACCTTCTTTAGGGGTTCATTCTATCCTTTCCGTCCATAAAAACTTTAATCTGGCACTGAGACAAGCGTATAAAAATGCTTGCTCCAGAAACAAAACGAGCCAAAACGTGGATACGATGGAAAATTTTAATTAAGTATAATTCGGAAAGTATTTTAATTTGATATTAAACAAAATACAGAATATTAATCAACTAGTCAGTCAGACAGAGACAATTATTGTCAAGATTCAAATCTAAACATTGAAAATGTCATCTTTAATAAGTGAATTGAAATTTATTAAAATATCAAATCAAATTAGCGAGAGCGATTGAGTTAATAAAAAAAACATCGCCTTCCTTTGCTTCTTCGTGAATATTTTAATAAAGATGATCTCTGGCAATTTATTTATCAAAGAGAGTGAGAGAGAATGAAGGGTTTACTAATTGAATTATTCAATTTTTCATTCAATGTATGCAAAATCACGAAATTCAAATATATATTTATCTATATCTATAGAAAGATAAAGACTATTTACAATGCCATTTGAACATGAAAATTTATTTGAGTGAGATTCTGTCGATTTTATTTCATTTGAATGAAGTATGGAAATAGGGAAATTGAAGTACATTTTGAGTAGTGACTTCGCCTGTTTGAAGATTTCATTTATTAAAAAAATTGATGAAAAAGTGAAAAGTTTTTTCAAAACTCGCTACTGTCTCGGCAAATTTTGGTGATTTGTAAATATTTTTTAAGTGAAGCTAAAATGATGAAATTTGCCAGAGAGATGTAGCTTATTTATATGAACATATGTGCCAAATTTAAGCTCATTAGATATAGTCTATACTCTATACCAGAGGTGGGGAACCTTTTTACCCTGAGAGGCCACATTTAAAATAGCAACAACAAAGGAGGCCACATAAGTTTCAATACCGATAAATGTAACTTTTGTAAAGTTATTGCTGTTCAAATTCAATTTTTTTTTTTTTTTAATTTTAATTTCAATTTTTTTTTATTTTAAATTTAGTTTTTTTTTTATTTCAAATTCATTTCGAGGCCACATACGAAATTCAAAAAGGCCACAGGTTTCCCACCACTGCTCTATACTATATAAGCCTTCAAGAACTGATATGTAAGAATCGAATTTTTTTTCTGATTTTCTTCAATTTTTATTTTCTCCAAGTTTAACAAAAATTGATAAAATTTCATTTTTTTTGAAAAATATTCACGACTTTTATATATATATTTTTTTTTTATCAAATTTTCAAAAATTGAGTTGGAGAAAAAAATGAAAGACCTTTTTAACCTACTTGAAAAAAAGGAGAAGGTTATTAATTCATCAGAATCTTTTCTTTTCTTTTTAATAATGCTCCAAAAATTTTGATAGTTCGCAATTTTTTGTCGGTGTGAGTGAGAAAGTTAAAATTTAGAAGAAGTTATTATTATATGTGTGTTAAATTTCAGCTCATTATATCTAGAACAAACCAGGAAGTCCTACAAGGACGATTCGATTTTTTCTGCATTTTTAGTGTTGAAATTATGAAGAAATAGAGCAAGCCTGAGACGGGGGGATGATGTGGAAGATATTTAAGCGATTGGTATCAGAAATCAGAGAGGAGATGTACGGGAGCAAAGTGTTTTTGGGATCTCCAGGACTCTTAAGGGACAGACATGATGAAAATTCAAAGATTTAGACATTAGAACGAACTTTCTACGAGTTGCCGTTTTTGTTATATCTATTCTATCTTTATGAAGTAAAGAAAATTTAAAAAAAATTTTAAAAATCTTTATAATTCTAGGTAGATTTCACAAAAATAAAAGACAAGATGCTTGAAAGCATGACTCTATATAGTATATTTCGGGGTACGAGCCCATCTTCAGGAGTTCGCAGAGAAAACATTATATTTATAATTTTTTTTTAATTTTTAAAATTTTCTTTACTTTATTTAAATATGTTTGACCAAGAACCTACACCATTCTACCTTAACAAAAAATTTTATCTTTATTTATTTTACTTTAAAGTTCATCACCATTCTAGGGTTACTATCATAAAAGGCCTAAAATAATAGTCAAGGTTTCGACCTCTCCTCGTTTTCAAGTGGATTATATATAGTACCTTTAGTCTATATCAGCCTTTCTCAACCTGAGGTTCACGGCGATATTTCAGAGGGGTGACAAAAATAAAGATGAGAGAGAAAAAAAGGAAACTTTTTTTCCGAGAATAACGCACTTTTTAACAAGCATGCGAGTTTTCCTATTTCAGCTCGACCATTTTAGTGTCTTGAAAGCTCTCGAACTTTTAAATGGTTGCTTCAATCGTCACCAAACTTTGCACATCAGTTTGTATACACCATCTTTTGAATTGATTGATGTAAAAAATCGGTTGAAAATTTTGAATATAAATGAGTTGAGAAATAATCGGTTGAAAATGTGGACATGATTAAAAGATATTGGAATTTAAATAATTACAAGTAAAGATCCATTTAAAGAGGTTCTTTCGCGACAATCCACACAAAAAGTTTTGGCATCGTAACCACTCTATAAATATGAACGGAACTAAAATTTTGGGTTATGTTTTTTTAACGTGACTGTCCACTCACACTACGAAATCTCTATACGGATATACACATACTTGCCGGACCGTTGACAATCCATTGTGCTTATATCCCCTCCACTAAAAATAGTCGCCCAAATATGTTTGTTTTTTTTATCAAAACTACGTGGTAAATAATTTCAATTTTTTTTTTTAATTATTCCGAATATCTTATTCTAACAAATATTAGTTTTTCATCAAGATGGTGAAAGTCCGTCAATGAAAAAAAATAAAATAATGATCATATCCCCACCCTTTCCCTATCTACCCTATGTTAAAAATGTCATTTTTAATTACAATTATTTCATGTTTGGTATGGTAAATCGTCTCCAAATTTTAACAGTATGTGTATTATGCTTTTAATGACTTATATTCCAAGTTTCAAAAACTTCTTGAATTTTTGCATTTGTGAATGAACTACCTTAACAGATTTGATGATTTGATAGTTGAGTTGCTTATTAAAATAGAAATTGCCTATATCTTTAGAATATAATTGCTTGTTAATTTAAATAACTCATTTTTTAATAAGTCTAGTCTAGAAATCATAGGGATGAAAGAGTTGGCAAATTAGCTAGTTCATTTTGTATCTAATTTGAACAGAAAGAGGTGAGAATGTTTCACAGGATCCAAGCTTTAGGGGGAATTATTGATATTGATTTACCGTGGAGGTATCTAAAAGAAAAGGTAAAGGACGTTATTTTAACAATGGGCCAGGAAATCAAGAGAGCTAGGATAAAGCTGAATTTATTATTAGTCTTATTGGTCTGTTCTAAATAGCATCCCGTTTTGTAGCGAATTAAATTAAAATTAAATTTACTAAAAATATAATTAGGTGAAATTTGCCACTAAGTTTTGTCTCAATAAGCCCCAGCTTTGTAATATGTTTCAACTTTATAGTTCAAACCGTTGGAAGTTATCAAAAGTGCCGAATCCCCAGATTCAAAAATATTTTTTCGGTCCAATTTTATTTTAAAATATGTTTTACTGATATACTAAAAATATAAAATAAGTTTACTATTTAAAGCGTTTTCAGTAAATTATATTCATATAGAGAGAAGATACCATTAAACGGTTAGATTAAATTTAAAGAGCGAAAAAATCGCCGCTTGGGGTTTATCGCCTCTGCGAGATTTACCAACCCTTGCTAAATGAACCATTAACCCTATTAAAGTACAATTAACCTTTGATCTCACCAAGTTGCCTATTGAATCTTGCAAGTTAAACTATCACATTACCTTCGTCATCCTCTAAGAAAATTAATAGAAAAAAAAAATTATTAACTTAATAAAGATTTTTAAAGGGTTTGTAAAAATTGTTCTTTGATGCCACGCATTTTTATTTTCAATTATATTGAATAATTGAATTAATTATTGGAAAGTCATTCCCGGGAATATACTTTTTGATATTTTCTAAATCCAGGACTATAATTTGATATTTATATTTAAAAATATAATTTAAAAATACCTCTTTACTTTCGAAGTTTTTGGTTTTTTTATTTCTTTTTTTTCATTGGCCTTCTCGGCTTTAAACATTAGCCATTTTACGATAGTTTATATTAATTAATTTTCTCTATTATTTAGGGATCAGATTAAAGCCAGTTTGCAGCGAATCGGGCTTGAACCCGCGCTAGCTTGATTAGAAGGCATGTACGTACGTTACCCACTCGGCCAACCTGACCTCTCATATTTTTTTTTGTTCGTGAATAATTATCAACTATCAACAAGTATTCGTTGAGTAGAAAAGAAAAAACATCATAAGAGAATCTGAGAAAGAAGAGTAGAAAACCAAGATTAGAATATTTTCGTGGGACTTCCAAAAAAGTGAAAAAGTTGGCATGGGTTAAGGCGAACAGTAGCGTCAAACCAGCCTTTGGATTAAATACTGTATGTTGCTGATATCTACAATCATGTTTTCTTTGTCTTTATTTGTTTGACAAAATTCGAATATAAGTTTGTTTGAAAAGGAGTGGATGATCAAGGATTCAGATCCCCAGCACATGGTTTTTTTTTTAATCTAGCTCTTTCAAAAACATATACTAATAAATAAATTTACTTTTAAATCAATTAATTTTTTTACTAAAAATTATTTTAATAAAGGTTTTGTTATTAACGTGATAAGTGAAAGTCTTTTGGTATGCAATAAACAGGCCAGAATATATTTTTTCAATTTAATATAATAAAAATTTGTATTAAGCTATTTTCGCACTTCTCACTCTCTCTTTTTTTCGCGCTGCATCATTCGATCATTTTAATTCGCTCTTTTTTTTAATAAAAGAATATTATTATTCTTTCGACGTATTACTTTCGTATATTAATTTTTCATTCACTTGTTTAGTTCTATATAGTATGGGATATAATTAAAACTTGAACAAAACAGTCCTATTTAAGCACTGAAGAGAAATAGGCTTAATATTTCGGGTTTATTAAGCAATTCCAGTTTATAATATCTTTGGTGAATTTAATAATAAAAAGCAATAGAAATATTTAATCATAAAAGCGCGAACAGACTTATCTATAGCACGTGACTTATCCCGCTTTAATATCAAAGGGTTACAATAAAATAATTAAATGCAATGGTCTATATATATTAAGATACATAGCCATTTATCTATAATTAAGGGGGAAAAAGAAATTTCCATTTAATGCTTAGTTAAAAAAAGACAACTTTCAAACACTGCTGAGAGAAGAAGAAAGCATCTTTTTGTTTCCTTCATTGACCCTTTGAAGTAAGTGAATTGTTATTTCTTTTGATAATCTGGCTATATGTTATGTAAATTAATAAAGTAAAGGGTGTGTAGTTTCACAGTGAATGAAATAAAACTTCAAAGAGGTTTATACAAACTCAATATATTTCGGATTATTAGTCCATCATCAGGAGTTTACAGGTTAAAAAAACCTAACCTGTAAAGTCCTGATGATGAACTAATAATCCGAAATATGTTGAGTTTCTATAAACCTCTTTGAGTTTTATTTCATTCATTGTGAAATTACACACCCTTTACTTTAGTTTTTAACCTGTAAACTCCTGATGATGGACTAATAATCCGAAATATATTGAGTTTTAATTCATTCACTGTGAAACTACACACCCTTTACTTTAGTTTTTAACCTGTAAACTCCTGATGATGGACTAATAATCGTAAATATATTGAGTTTGTATAAACCTCTTTGAGTTTTATTTCATTCACTGTGAAACTACACACCGTTTACTTTATTAATTAATATCATGTTTCACCTAAAACCTACACCACTTTCTCTAAGTAAAATATATGCTATGTATATTTATTTATAGGTATATTATTGTGAATGAAGTGAATGATGACCAACCCCGTTTTTTATAATTTTGTTATATTGATTTATAGACCCTGAAGAAGAAGGAAAGAATCTTCCAAAACGTTTGTTTTAAAAGAAATGAGAAAAAAGAATGACAGTCCAACAAATACATCTTATTTGGAAATGTAATAATTTTTTCTTCACCAACTTTGGGCTGCCTTCCATTACTTTAACTATTGAATGGAATATTAAAATTAAATAAAAAATTAATTAAAAAAAAAGTATAATTTACTAAAAAATATTTAAAAAACAAAAGTAGAACATTTTCTTGCTATTAAAAAAAAAAAAAAATAATAATAAAAATGTGTAATTATTGGTTTTTGATTTGATGATGTGCAACCCAAAACATGTGGTATGTGCGCCACGTGAATTTCACTTACATTCCCATTGCGCCCCTCCCAATTTTCACCTCTAATAGGTTCAGGGAAACTAAGTATATACCTACTTCACTATATATGTCACTCGAAAATATTCATTAATTCTCATTGTTGTTTTTCAGCTCCATAATAAATATTAGATATATCAATTTTCAGAGGAAAAGGAACAATAAAAGTGTTATATTAATTAATCATGTAGTATTATTAGTCCTCTTCCTCACGCTCTACAAAGAAACAAGAGAAACGTCGCAATCGATGAATTAATATAACACTTATTATTGTTCTTTTCCTCTTAAAAATTGATAATCTAATTTTCAATAATGTTTTCTTGTAGTAATAGAAAATGTATGAAACAGAAATAAAATTTCTGTTCAGGTATGATTTTGACCTTCTGTCTGTCTATTTAGGTGTGAATGTATGAAATCCAAAACCAGTGACAATACATGTACCGAAAGTCGGAAGAAGTTCGTTTCGGTGGCGAAATGTTTTTATTTCTAAATAAAAAAAAAAAATGAGTACTTAGATTTCGGGTTTTCTGGCATCAGAATTTCCAGTTAAAAAATTTATAATATAAAATTAGAAAAAACGAGCATGAGATATTGAACGGTGAAATAGGCAGCCAAGATTTTCTAGTGAAATATAGTACACCTTTGAGCCAAATTCTAACTCAAACCGTTCGTTGAACAAGTTTCCATTTCTTCAATCAATTAAAGAATATTACTTCTATAACAATTAAAATTGGGTGTCTGATATCAAAAAAATTTTGCCAGTAGCATTTCTATTTATTTAAATAAAGAATTTGTGAAAAAAAATGCTAATTAAAATTTGGCACAAAACTTGTTCGAAAATTACTACTTCTCGTTAAATAATTGCTTTATATATATTTTATTCTCGTTGGCTTTTTAGCTTCAAAAAATTGAATTTAAAATATTGTGCCAACCAGCTCATTCAACATAAAAAATCTTAATTTAAAATTTTCTTCATTCCTTGATTTTCTATATATAATCGTGAAATCAATTCAAATTGATGCAAAAAGAGCAGTAGCCTAATAAAAGATAAATGGATAAAGTTACGAGACCACCTGTGGTTTTGCTTCCAAAAACTTTCCTGCCTACAGAGCAAAGTTGAATGTGAATAAATTATAATTCTAATATCAGTATAGACTAAATCTTTGGAAAATCATCCAAAAAAATATTTAAAAAATAAAAAAGATTACTAATAATAATAATAATTAGAAATAACATAAATTTGGTGCATTAGCAAGAGAATTATTTTATAAATATAAATAAAATGGAAAAATTGAAATCATACATATAAAATCGAATATAGGTCGCCTCTGCCACTTCGGCCTACTGTGATGTTTTGTATTTTTGATAAACGGATATTTTTTGAATTTAAATTTAAGTATCCATTGAAATTAGCTAGTAGGTATTTTTATTTTTTTTTATTTTTGTCAAGTCGGTCATGAGATATTTTTTCTATAACTTCTAAAAAATATGAATTACGATTTAGATATTTTTAAAATTTTTGTTTTGAAATGTACTTTTTGAAAAAACTAGTAAAAGATCATTAGGAAGTTATTTATCAGAATTGTAATATTTAGATTTATATCTTTGTATTATGGGTAGGTCGATTAATTTTTTAATTAAAATAAATAAATAAAATATTATTTATTCTTCGAATATAAGACTAATTCCATCGTGGAAAACTGATTTAATTTGATTCTATTTCGTTATTTTAGAATTTGTGAATTATTAGTTATTTGTCACACCAATGAAATAAATTTAATCATTTAGATAAATAATTTTTTATTTATTTATATTAATTTACTTGATAGTTTTGATCAACTGTTGATCATCTTTAGAAGTTGAAGTTTTTGGAAATTATTATTAAAAATATATAGACGTAGAGAATCGTCCATGAAAAAAGTATTTTTTTTTTCTTTGGTTCGTATTTTTGAATTATCTCAAAATCGTTTGAAACTGAAAGTGAGCGAATTCAAGGCATTTCAGTCTATAATAAAACATTGTATAGTGAACATCGAAAAATTTATATTTTATGAGATATTAAATATTTTTTAAAGGAGGATGAATGAAATTAAATTGCTTCTTTCCAGTAGTTTTTATTTATTCAAGTTGTTTATCCAAATTTTTCGAGACTGCAGGACCAGAATACTAGCGAGTTAGTTAAATATTTTGTCTGTTAGTGGGTGGGTTAATATGTAAGTTATCAAATTTTTTGTAATTTCTAGCTAAAAAACCAATGAAAGTATCAAAACGAAATTTTATATTGAGATTTAAGGGCTGATTAGATTTTGGTTCAAATCGGACCAAAAATTAGGAAGGTGGGGAGTTTAAAAATTTGAGCTCTTTATCTAGTTTGGAACAAATTTTGCAGTTACTCTTTAAACTCTTAAAGGACAGGTGTACCTATGGGAAACTCATGAGATGGCAACATTACTTTTTTTAAGGACAATTCAAAACAAATTTTTAAAAAAATGTTTAAATCGATTGATTATATATATAAATTAAATATCATCGACTAGACATCGAAATAGTGAGTACTTTCTATGACGAAAAAATGTTAGCCTAATCATAAATGATCGAGGTAGGTCGATTTGGCATAGGTTACCCCATATCTACTATAATAATACATCTGTTAGATAAAAAATAAAAAATTGTATTTATTTATTATTTTTTTTAATTTGTTTTTTTGATAAAAACCTAATAGTCGACTGAGTTGTTGTTGCTGTTGTTGTTTTTCGAACGGATGAAACATTGCGGGTTGTTGAGCTAAAAACAACACGAACACATGGCCCTTGGGTTCACTTGGATCGAGAGAACAAGCCTGAACAAACGCGCCTCGGCGACTGACTGAATACGAAACACGAACGCGCCGCCCTCTGGTTTCCACCCCCGCAACCCCTGTACCCTCTGTACCCGCTGTACCCTGCGCACCCCCTCGCTCTTACGCTAAGCCAACCAGCCGTCTTGGCCACCCGGATTGGTTATTAAATATATTAACCACCCGTCGCTTCGCGTCAAACAAAAAACAACCCTCTAGTATACCAGAAATAACAATAACGTTATTATTAATAATGTTTTTTATTTAAAAGAAAAAAATGATATATTGCAGTAATCTGGAGATTTTTACATTGGTCACACATATATAAAAGCATTTCAACAATTTCAATATTTTTTTTTATAAAGAGGAAATCAATGAAGTTGTCCTGTGCTTGATGCAAATAAACATATTCGTAATTATATAGATACTAAATATAAATATGTAGGTATATATTTTATTTGTTTAAGACTATAGTTTCGAAGGTTTGACCTTCATCATCAGTCTTTTTAATAATAAATATTTTATCTGTTAATTTATGAAGTGATTTTTTTTTCTTTTCCTAAATACTTAACACAGAATTTTGAGCCATTGGAGTTGTACTAGGACTATTCAAAAATAAATTACAATAATAATTATTCGATAATTAAATTAAAAAAAAACTCAAAATAAGCCAAAGGAAACCGTTCTACAAGTGGAAAAAGATTGAATATGAAAAATTATAAATTTTTAAAAATATAAATAATTAAGATAATAGGTGATAAATGGTGTATAGGGACAATGTTTCTATAGAAAATCAAGACAAATCCGGGGTTCAGACCCCTTATTTACGCCAGTGAGATATGGTAAAGTAAAATTAAATCTACTAGAAATTCTTTAATATATTCCTGTTAACTCTAACGTAAGATTTGTATCCTAATTAAGTTTTGTACCCAGGCCCCCTTGCTTTTATAATGATTGTATAAAATATTGAAACGGTTAAAGAAACAGATCAGAAGGATAAAGGATTGTAGTTTGTGGTCGAATGTTGATTATATCTATGTGGAAATAGATTATTAACTTTGTTGAAAGGCTCTTATATACATTTATGTATAATAATTTTTTTTAAAGAATCTATAATAAATCACAAAGAACATCCAATTATAATATAATATTAAAATATCAAGCGAGCGTCTCAAGACACCTGAGCTTCTTCTTTTTTTTCCAGGTTTTTCTCTTTTTTGTGTTGGCTTAACACATTTATGTTTTTATATTAAGTTACAATTTATTTTTTTTTGCAGGAAATTGAACTCATTTATATGAAAATCAAATTATATATCAAAATAAAATATTTAAGGTTCTCTCTAACGTTATATTTTTATGCCCATTCTATTAGTAGTCTTTATTAATTTTCGTTTTTACCAAGTAATATTCTAGATGTCTTTTTCAAGCTCAGTAACAATTTGTTTTCTAACCGAATTTGTGTTGAATCATTTATTCTAGACTATTCAGTTTTATAAGAATTCAATTAAAACACTATTAGGTAAATATCTATTTGAAATATTTTATAAATAGAAAAAAGGCTAGCTATTCCAAATTGGTTTCAAATTTTTCGTTGATTGAATGAAAAATAGAAAATTTAATAACTATTTTCTAGTTGTTCGATTTTTTATTTTTTGTTCATACATTTTTTTTATATTACAAGAAGTTGAGAGGACGTAAAATACTCAATGGATTCAAATAGAAAGTCAAATTTCCCTGAAACGTTCTGAATTGCACCCAGAGTGGCAAGAGAATGATTGGAGGGACCTCTTTATGAGATGAGAGCTATAACTATTCGTGACAGGGACGAATTTAATATGAAATTTAAAATAAACAAGTTGAGATTTAGAAACCAAAAAGTCGTGAAATTAAATAAATGCACATAGAACAAACGCTTTCGATAACTCTTTTTTCCATATGACTTCTAGAGACGGAAACTTTATTCCAGTGACATATAATTTTTAGTCTTCCAAGACTCATTCACAAGAGGTATCATCAACTCGGATCCAATCTTTGAAATTTCTTCTATTCTGCTATTTCTAGACTATACATAGAAATTTCACATTTTTGGTACAACCTCTTTCATCAATATCATTAATAAAAAAATAAATAAATAAAACAAACAAGAAAATTTAAACTAATTTTCTAATGCAGTTCAGAGGCGGCGATAGAGCAGTGGCTAAGGCGCTTGAATTTGAATCGAGTTTTCTCGAGATCTAATCTCGCCTTGGCCTCTGGTCACACGGGGATAATCAAATTTCGGAGCGACTGAGATACTTGGCGACTAAGAGACTCGCCATGTGTAATCAGGCGGCGGCACTAGTACGGGAATACTCCAGATGCGGATACTCGGCGACTAGCATGTAGAGTCGCCGAATCATTCAAGTGCATTGATTCCTTCAATTAAGAACGATGAGTGAACAAGAATTTAATAGAATATAATATTAAACTCGCAATTTTAGTGGCGGCCGTGTAAACGAGCAACTACAGTCGTGAGTCTCCAAGTCTCCGTAGCTCAGTCGCCGAGTATCCGAGATTTGAGTATCCCCTTGTGAGCAGTGCCTTATCGTTGTCAAAAATGCAAGGACCCTCACTAAATCCAGGGAAAGACAATGGGAAACCACCTCTGTGAAAAATCTCCAGGAAAATTACAATGGAGAGGATTCTCTCTATCGTAATCGCCGACGCTCGGATTCAAGTATGGCTCTAGAAAAAGAAGATGATGGAAAGTTCAATTCTAATTAATATTAAAGAGTATTAAATTGCTAGATACGACTTCGTTTGCTTGCCGGCTGGCCATAGTAGTGAATTCACGCAATTTATTTATTTATTTTGCTCATTCTGTTAAAAAATGTTTGAAACGTGAATAAAATTCATTTTCAACCATCTTATTTTCTGTCTGAGGGTCTGTCTGGATTCATATTCTCACGATAAGTTCCGAAAGCCGCCTGGTGCCGAAATTTGTGTTTTTCCAATATGGGGGAACTGATAAGATTTTGGGCTCTCTGGCTTTAGCTTTCCCGGTTCAAAAATGCAGAAAATATCATTTATTTTCTCAAAATATTTAAAATAATTAAAAAATAATGTCTCATGGTTTATTATATTTAAGTTTATTACTAGGAAGGTTCAGTAGAGTTTTGAAAAAGTTTTAACTTTTTTAACCGACTTCAAAAAAGGAGGAGGTTCTCTATTCGACTGAATTTTTTTTTTTTGTCTATGTTACCTCATATCTCCGCCAATTGTGAACCGATTTTGAAAAAAAATTTGCATTGGGTTCAATCTAGCTTCCGATTGGTCCCGTTTTTTTTTCATTGGTATTAGACCTTTTTTGTTAGGTTAGTTCAGGCCTAACTTCTTTATTTATGAACCGATTTCGATGATTCTTTATTGGAAAGGGGGTATCTTAGGGATGGTGGCATATTAATTTGGTGATTTGAAATTTGAAAAATTTGAAAGTTCTGATGATAATATCACTATTAATAACATCACTAAAAAGAGAAAAATAAAAATAATTTTTAAGAAAAAATAAAACCGACTTCAAAAAATTAAATGCAACAAATAAAATACACTAAAAGGTATAAAATAATTATTATCTTATTTAGTTACATCTAAACGACGAAATATTAACATGAAATTACTTTTTGAAGTCGGTGCCAAACATATACATTTTATGAATCGCACTCGACGGATCTTATTTAGTACGCTCGCTTATATAGTTTGTTTGGCACCGACTTCAAAAAGTAATTTCATGTTAATATTTAGTCGTTTAGATGTAACTAAATAAGATAATAATTATTTTATACCTTTTAGTATATTTTATTTATTGCATTTAATTTTTTTGAAGTCGGTTTTATTTTTTTCTTAAAAATTATCTTGCATTTATATCTACATATCGTCATTTTTATAATACTAATATTATCTTTAGTTTAAAAAGAGATTTTTCTTCTTTGAAATGATATTAGATCTAATGAGAGAATAAACAGAAGATAGTAGGAGTGGAATAGGAATGACGTGGGTGGATGGGTTAGAGGATAAGTAAAGAGTCAAGAGTCCCTTGCAATTTGGAACTAATCTCATTGCTCTCGACGCCATTCGACCCTCAGTCCTAAGCCTTCATCCCTCAGCCAGCTCTACCATCAAAGAAAGGGACGATGGACTAATTTCAGTTCGCCCTTCAATTCACCTTTTCACCGCCCATCGTTCCTATCGTCATCCGATTCCACGAGATTAAAACACCTTGGCGACACCAAACGGGGGATTCAGAAGCAAGGAAGTAAAGTAAGTAAGAAGTAGCGACTCTTGCTTCCATTTTTATAGGCTAGAATTAATCAAGTATTGAAAGGCAGAGAGAGAGAGAGAAAAAAAACATCTGCGTCTGATGGAAATTGAAAGGAAAGAGAAAAATCGACATCTTTCATTCGATTAGATTGATTGTGATTGGGCCTTAACATCCAATGAAAAAATACCAAAAATATAGGTATAAATTCAAATTTAAACATTTATGGGATGAAAAAAAAAATAAAAAAAAATGGAGGAAAAAGTTAAAACTTTTTCAAGACTCGATAGCCGTAGTAATAAACATAAATTCAATAAACTATTAAAAATTCATTTTATTTTAATTATCTTGAGTGTAACGGAAATTCTAAAGCCAGAGAGCTCAAAATCTAATCAGTTCTCCGCATTGGAAATACAAACATTTTGGCACCAGAATGAACTTCCTAAGACAACACATTTTTTATCATTATAAAAAAAAAATTTTTTATAATGATATTGATACAAGAAGGTGCAACCTCTGTAGTCCCTGGTGGACCCTTGTATTGTGAAAATAAGAAGAGATGTAGAGATTGGATAGGAGTCGAAGGTATTTGTGGATGCAGGTCTTGAAAGATTGAAAGACGGTCGGGGGAAGAGAGTTCCAGTCTCTAGATGTCATAGGGATAAACGAATTGGCGAATGCGTTTGCTCTATTAGTATCCAATTTAAGCGCGTAGGGGTGTTGAATCTTAGAAAATCGTATATTTCGCGCAAATGAAGCCTTTGGTGGGATTATCGATTTTATCTCGTCAGAACAAAAGCCATGGTAATATCTATAAAAAAGAAAAAGGGCGGAGACAGATCTACGATTGGCTACGGAGACGAGAGTGTCAGTTAATGCAGGATCGCCTATCAGTCTGATAGCCCGCCTCTGAATTGCATCTAAGGTATTAAGAGAATGGTTGGAGGCCCCTCTCCACAAATGCGAGCAATATTCAAGACAGGGGCGAATTTGAGCCTTGTGTAATATAAGGAGTTGGGTAGGGGTGAAAAAGCGTTTGGTTCGGAAAAGAAAGCCAAGCTTACATGCTCCAGCTTTTGCTACCGAGATAATAAGGTCTGGTTCTGTTTAATTTTTAGATGATTGTACTTACGACTAACGAATTAAAGAATTAGTGCTCTAAAATGGACTTAGATTTTAAGAAATCCCTATTCTTATACTATAATATGCATGAATATTATAAGATCAACTGAAGAATTATTTTTATAAAGAAATGGAATTTCGAATCCATCAACTTGTCTTGTGACTTCTAAAACTCTATTTTTTTAAATTTGTTTTTATATCAGATACATCTCGACAATTCAATTACCTATCAAATTCATTTACTATTCATGTATAAAATAGAAGTTACAGAAACATTGAAACAAAATTTTGACTTTCATTTTCATACTAAAAATAAATAAATAAACAAAAGAAAATTTAATTAAAGGACATCGGATCATCCGATACTGAACTTAAGTTTCAAATTCAATTCTCTGATATATATTGATTTTGAGATAATGCTACAAACGACAGACATAGGAATCAAACAGATCAGTTGTTCCTATTGGATTCCAACTTGCGTTTTTCCAAATTTTATGAAGAAAGCAATCAATACTCCCACTTAGTATATCTAGATTAAGATAAGTAATGGTAATAAACTGGTGAGTGCCTACCTACCTTGATTTTCTATTAACATCATATTAACAATAAACATGGTGAATCAAAAAATCCCTAGATCATTTTTTGAGAAAATGCCAAATACCCGAGGGGTGAACCGAGACCTAATATCGTGTACACCTACTTACACTTGTACTTTCATTTCCAAGTAGAAGACAATAGATGAAGGGGCATTATCTAATCAACTAATGAATTCCCAAATAATTCCACATGATTCCAAAGACGTGTATACCTAATTCCAATTGCGGTTCACCCCTCGCAAATACCTATAAGCACGATAAATAAATAGGTGGACTTATTTTAATCAAAACTTTGCTATACACATTTCGGCCAATATTTAAATAAAGGTTCACATTTCCTTGCTCTAAGATTTATCGTTGTTGAAATATCGTAAAACAGTTACATTAGAATTAGGAAAAAATAAAACATGAACTGGTGAAACTGAAGAAATTTCTGATGAGTGATTTGAACCAAAACTTTGATATAGGTACACATTTTAGCCGATATTTAGATTAAGTTTAGAATTTCATTATTTGTGATATGTTATCGTTGAGATATCGGGGTAACATAAAAAACATAAAGACAGAGAGTGCTTAAAATGGTTAATTAGATTTAGGAAGACTCAAAATATAAGCAGGAGAAAATTTTTGATGGAGTTCCTAAATGGAACCAGAACTTTGATATACAGATTTCGGCTGATATTTTTAAATTTAGATCAAGTTTCAAACTTCATTGCTGTGGGATAAGATAACTAAGTAATATACATACAGAAAAACTGTTCACAATTGTTTTAATAGATCTAGCGAACCTCAAAGACATGAACTGGTGTAAACTCGAGAAGGAATGAAATACCTCCAATTATTATTTCTATGTAAGTGAAAGTAAAAAAAAAATTCTCGGAATGAATAATGAATGAAAGAGAAAGAAAACCCCAAGATGAGACCAGAAATTAAACATTCAAATATGAATGAAGAAATTTGGCACCAAAATGGAAATATTCTTTTTCTTATTCATTTCCATTTAAGCTCTTTTGTCTCTTATTCATTCGGATTTGTCTAACACACCCATAAATGTCAACGTTTATAATAATTATCTTTCGTAACGACTCAATCTATCTGCATTGGATCTACTTGAGAATAGAAATCGATTTATTTGCCTGCTGAGGAAGTCAATTGCTATAAAAATGGAATGTTCCTTAATTTCTATAAAATTTATTCCGATTCGAAATAAAGGAAGGGAGATGATTAGTGGAGTCAAAAAATATGGTAAATTTTGAAATCGCTCTTTATATCAATGTATATAAATTTTATCCTGGTTGAAATTAAAGGAGAGGCATATTGTAATAGAATTGTTTTGATTTGTTTTATTATTATTTCGGAAATCGATGTGTTTATTATAAGTTGTATTGTATATATTCTTTAAGTTCATGAATTCATCTAGATTGATCTTAAGAGATGAGGAGAGATTCAAAAAAGTGTTTAAAGCCTAGATATTAGTAAGGGTAAATCGCAGTTAAATGAGATTTGGAACTTAAGACGAGTATCGTCTAGAAAACACCCAGCAAGATTATAGTTTAAATTTGCCAACCAGTAGATCTTTACTTCAAGCGTTATAAGATTTTTCGTCACTTACTGAAAAATAACTCTGATTATTTTGATTTCTATTACTATTAGGTACGTTCGTCGGGAAAAAACAGCTGAGTGACCGGACAATAAAATTTGGGCAAGAAAATGTTATTCTTTGTTTATCCTGTCTAGAAATGTGAAAAAATTAGAGTTTGTTGTGATTGTCTGTGTTCAGATTAGAATAACACAAGAATTATAGATGATAGTAGAAACCGGTACCTACTATAAATGATAGTAATTTGAAAAAAAAACTCAATAAATTTCAGGCTTTCAGAATTTCTTGTTAAAAATGCCGAAAATCAGAAAAACATCGAATTATTGAAGAGGAACTCTCAAATGCTTATAGCTATTGAACTGGAATTTGGTAATCAAATTTATATGTATTAATCAACTGCATAGTTCTACTAGTCCAAGAGCTAGCTGGTGACACATTTTTGAGTACGGATTTGACCCAACTAGAAATAATGCGTAATAGTACCGTCTATGATAGTTGTACAAGGAATGGCCAGTCTGGCTGGTCTAAGCAGGTGGACCAGGTAGGTACTGCGCATGGTGTGAGTGCAGTAAAAAATACATATGTGTTAAAAAATATTTTTGACCCACAATGAAATTATAAAAATTATAATTTATAGTCAATTATAAACATAATATATTCACCCCAGACCATTTGAGTGGTGGGATGTGGAACCAGACCACCCAAAGTGTATTTTTACAACATGCAAAAAAATAGAATGATGCTATTTTTTGCATGTTGTAAAAATACACTTTGGGTGCTCTGGTTCCACGTCCCACCACTCAAATGGTCTGGGGTGAATATATTATGTTTATAATTGACTATAAATTATAATTTTTATAATTTCATTGTGGGTCAAAAATATTTTTTAACACATACGTATTTTTTACCGCACTCACACCATGCGCAGTACCTGGTCCACCTGCTTAGACCAGCCAGACTGGCCATTCCTTGTACAACTATCATAGACGGTACTATTACGCATTATTTCTAGTTGGGTCAAATCCGTACTCAAAAATGTGGCACCAGCTCTTGGACTATACTTAGTTTCATGCTTCTAGCTAAAACTATTCTTTGACAAAATATTGCAAAATTACCAATAAACGGTTATTCCTCTATTTCTCATTCGAGAAGTTAAAATGTTAGAATAAGTATGAGATAAAATAAAGTTTAATTTTCTTTATACGTAAATGCTTGATGGTGTATCTATCTGCAATGCATCTACTTTAGAAGAGCAATCGATTCGTTTTACTACTGCAGACGAAACGAAAATCTCAAAAGTGGATAAGGGTTGTTTTTAGGAGAGGTGGCGACGTGTGGGAGGGTAGTTGTTGGAGAAGGAGGTGAGAAACTTTTGACCAGAGTGCGAAAAAAAGCGCACCACCCCAATAGCCGAAGGGGTGTGTCTGCGTGTTGGTATCTCTCTACATTGGCAGGATGTCAAAGATGCCACCCAGCGGTGTTATCATGTTGTGTGGGGGAGGAAAGAGCCATCTCTTTTGCAAAGGAAATCCCGGGATAAGGAGATAGAGGCGATGACAAGGAGTTGTGGTCGGCGTGCCATGCATAACAAATGTGTGTTGTTAGTGGTGCTCGAAATAAGATGTCACATTGATAATACCTTTTATCAATATTTTCAATCTATGGATTCATTTGAATTATTTAAATATATAAAAATGTATATATAATTTTTTCCATTTCTTCACAATTAATTGATAATTTCTCTCCTGGACTAAAACTTGTCAGGGCTTGTCTTTTAGATCTTTGCACGTTCTTACATGTCAATGGATAGTCAGGGATTATTATATCCGTGACCCTTTTAAAAAATATCTAAATTATCATTCCTCATATCTTCTTTAATCCCATTCGATTTAAACCAGAGCTGTCCAACTGTGGCCCAATATAATATCATAAAATTCCTTAAAACATTGAGATTTATATGTAGATACTGGAAAACACTCAACAATTTGGCCTGATATTTTTTTTTCTCTAAAATAAGAAACCTGAAAATCTACTGTCAAGTTTTCGAAAAATAAAAGTGCTAATTTTAAATTTTTAATCAAGAACTAGATTTCAAGTTTTCCGAAAAAATAATCATCATTTTGGTCTATTTTTGACTGCATTTTAATTTGAAATAAATTTTCTACTTGCAAACTTTCTGATTGAATCTTCTAGAACAATTAGATACCGATCTGAAAGAAAAATTGAAATTTGTCTCTTAATTAGAATTTTATATTAGGTAATTATCTAGTCAGTAAAGAATATAAACTAATATCACTTTTTTTACAAAAGAAGATATGTATTTACATATGAGAAGCTATTTCAAAAATAAAAGTAAAAATTAGAAGCTCACTATGAACTAAAAAAACAATAAAGTTCTTATTTCTATTATACATTAAAAACTATCTTTTTTGAATAATAAATATCAATAGAATTATAATATTTTATCCGCGGTCCGAGACAATTTTTTTTCTTCAAATGTGATCCGTGTAAGCCAAAAGGTTGGACACCCCTGTAATAAATGATTAAATGAATAATAATACTACTAGAGTAGTTGAGCCAACCACTGCAATTGTAATAGCTATAGGCTGGTAACCGCACATTGTCTATCTTCCTGTTTAAGCAACAAACAAGTCAAAAGCAAAGGAATCGGGGCACCAGCAGCATTGGGAGATAGCGATCGTGACTTTGGCAAATTCAAGAAAATACTACAGTTGATACTAATGCTATCACAGGGGAAATCAATGGGTGGACGAAGAGGGTCTCTTTTAGCAAGTATGACTAGAAATAAATGATTTATATTTTTTAATTAGAACTCAATTTTATTTGCTAGGATAAACCTAATTAACGATTCGTATAAATCCCTTTAGTCCCACAAAAGCCAAGGCAAATTCCGTGTGTTTTTTGTTTTCAATTAATGATGAGTTCATTATCTAATATTTATCATTATTTAAATTTGGACAATATGTTTAGCCTGAGCTTAGACCCTGTAGATAGAAAGCTTACCTTAAATGAAAGAAATAATCGAATGATTTCTTAAATACAATTTTTTAAAGAGAAAATCAAAGAGTCTCCTCTGCTAGATGCAAATAAATATACATGTACATTGTAGCTTCTTTCGTGGTAGACGTTCTGAATTTGTTCGGGATTTTTTTTGAGAAGTGTCGTTAATGTAAAAATAAAATGTTCGCAAAACATTTAAAAAACAGCATAAGTTTTTTTTTAATGTTTGAGACCGTTTCCAACACTAAGACAAAAAGACCCCGAATATGTTCTAAATGTTTACTATGAGCAAAGCTAGTAAAAGAATATATTTACCTGATATATTCGACTCCAAATTTTTTGTCTGGGAACGGTTTAAACTAATAAGTGAATGAGCCCCTGAAAAGTAAACAAGCATCCCAGCAGTACGTCCTATAAGCTGCGTAGAGGTTAGGGGGGAAGTTCCTGTAATATTAAGAATTAGAGAGAAGATTGTTTGTTGTTGGAATCATCTCTGAACCTTGGGTGCAAGCACGACATAAAACTACATGAAGCTAAAATTCTTATTGTTGACAAAACTAGGTTCGATCGCATGTGCGTATTGTAACATTACCTTTGCTATTTATTGTTAATATTTTCTCTTACTGTCATTATATCGTTAATTTTCAAAATGCTTTTAAAAATTAATTTTAGCTATACGTAATTTAATATTACCTATATAGTATAAGAACCAACTTTTCACGTTGGTCAGACTGGCTGAATTCCGATCTCAGAAAACCTAAAAAAGTCCTCAGTTTATCATAAGACTTAGCCCATAGTACTTGAAAACAACTCCTGAAATAGGTGTCGAATGACACAATTTTGATTTTCAAAATAAATCTAATTCTACTGCAGTCGGAAGAATGCACTTTTATATTCAATTCAGGAATATATCTTGGCTGTATATTTAAATTAAGTTTCACTTGGGAACGATTATTTTTTTAATGAATTCAATCTTTGAATAAAAATTGTTTCGCATCTTATATGTATAACCTCGAATAGTAACCATTGCCCGGACAGCTTTTCGGCACTTGGGTTCAATTCTCAAGAGGGTGAATAAAATACTCCTTAATGGTAATAAAAATTATCCATAACAACTTAGATTTTGTAGAAGACACCCACGTGATTTTTCAAAAGGAAAGAAAATTGTTTTTATACTCTGGGGCTGTGGCCCAATTAACATTATGTCCAACTTTTGAAAGACTAGCTGTAATCATCAAACTCTTGCTACATGTGCTATGTTTCTAGTTTTACTAATTGAATAATTGTTTAAAAGCAACTGTAATTGACTACACCGACAGACAGACAACGAAGTTTCGCGAACAGTGTTGCATGTTTTGTCTTTTTTGGTACGCAGCCATAAAAAAAGGTGAATTGAATAAATACTAATTATTTGCTCCACTTAACCAGTAGCTGAAATTAAATTTTATGAATTAAACGAGATTGAAAAAAAAGAAAGTTATTTATTGTAAAGAACGCTGAAATCAAGAATAAACAAAAAATAAAATTGAAATAATTAAATACCTTCTTTTGTGAACTAAGCAGGGATAAGCTACACAGGAGGACCCCTGCCTCAGAAATTATATAACCACTAAATATAAATGGAAATACATAGAAATCTGTTTAAGTTGAATTTTAAGATATATAAAATATTTTTAATAAAATGAAATTTTTTATATATACCGATTTTTTTTAATTTTGGAACCTTTGGAAAAAATTTTGGGTACCCACACGAGTGGTAGAAATCGGACTTTGAAGGGTCAGAAGACAGACCCTTGGAGTCTGGGCCACATCTACCTCGAAATTATCTAGTTTGCTTTATTTGTAAATGTACCATAATTGGGATTTGATGGCCTTTTAATAAAATTTCTGATTACGTGACTGGGTCCTTGTTTCTTATTTATGCCGCCTGTTTGTCTATTTCAAATTTGCTCTCCTTCCAAAACGTATTTTTTTTTTTTTTTAAGAATTTTGATAAAATAATAGAACAAACTTAGTTTATTTTTCACACTCAACGAAACTTTAAATTCGCATATTTATAAGACAAGAATTGGGTGTGGAAATCGTAATCGACTTAATCCACTATTATAGTCAAGAATAAATGGAAAATTTAGTGAGAACATTTTGGAAATTTAAAGGCACCTTGGATTCACTTTGCATAGCCCATCCCAGTTCTTAGAATCGGAAATAGCAGTAGATTGGGAATACGATAGGCAAAGTATTCTCACCCGGGTGATCAGAAATAAATCTCGAGAGAAAATTAACTTGGGGAGGGTTGTTTAACGGAGTAGGTTCGTGCCCAGTGAGGGAAGTCGCACCCCTGGGGATATCCCATGAAAACACTTTGTTCTCTTCATTATCGCCTCTTCAATCAATACCTATTATTATTAATAGTATTATATAGAATCATATTTCGGTGTGTTTATAAATATTAATATTAATCAATGGTTTAATTAAAAATACCGAATACATATTTCTTTGTTTTAAAAAATATTGGAAAATAGTTAAAGCAAAAACCAAAAACAATGGCCCGAGACATTTTTCTCCCAGTTAAAAATATAAGTTCATATGAAATTTTCAAAGTAAAAAAAAATAAAGATTGGAAATGATGTTGTTGTTATTTGACATGGGAATATAGCTTTAATAAAGGGATATTCCGGTTGTCCAATTTCAACCCAAAGCTTCTTGTACTCCTTGTTCTAGAGCTTAATTTCGGTGCGCGCTGTTCTCTGAACGCAGGGTAAGTACACATATATAAGTAGCGACTAATAGAATTTCGGACGATTTGGTCTCTAGGGATCACAAAACTCGGTTATCTAATTAATGTTTAGTTACTCCAAGCGTGACAAAGTGAAAGTCACTTTTATAACTTTGTAGAAAGACCCCTCAAAGTCAGAAAAAGATTTCGAACATGTTCGGAATGTCTATCACAAACGAAGCTAAAATTAAAAAAAAATTACGTTGTTATTTTGGGGAAATTTTACTTTTACTGTTTTTAACAGTTCAGAAAAGGACACTGAATATGTTAAGAACTTCACTCACAATCTAAGCTATATTAAAAAAATATTTTTTATAAAAAAAAATAAAACCGACTTCAAAAAAGTAAAAAATTAAATGCAACAAATAAAATAATAAAACTCAAAAACAAAAATAAAATACACTAAAAGGTATAAAATAATTATCCAATTTAGTTACAACTAAACGACGAAATATTTACATGAAATCACTTTTTGAAGTCGGTGCTAAACATGTACCTACATTTTATGAATCAAACTCGACGGATTTTACTTAGTACGATTGGCGAGTACGCTCGCTTATATAGTTTGTTTGGCATCGACTTCAAAAAGTGATTTCATGTAAATATTTCGTCGTTTAGTTATAACTAAATTAGATAATTATTTTATACCTTTTAGTGTATTTTATTTTATTTTTGAGTTTTATTCTTTTATTTGTTGCATTTAATTTTTTGAAGTCGGTTTTATTTTTTTCTATAAAAATTATTTTTATTTTTTCTCTTTTAAGTGATGTTATTAATAGTGACTTAATAAAATACCTTGCATGCATCTCGTAAGAGAAAGCGTCGGGCGAATGAATCAGAAAATGATAATAAAATTAAATTCATGAATATAGAAATTCTCTAGAAACGTTTGTGGGTTTTAAATGAACGTTTTAAGATTGGTTTTTTATAAAAGATTTTATTTATTATAATTTGATCATAAGAATAAGAATTGGAAATTTACGTTAATTCGTCATTGATCATATCATCAGAATTTGACCAAATTAATAGGGCACCACTCCTAAGGTACCCTCTTTCCAATAAAAAAGAATCATTAAAATCGGTTCATAAACAAAGAAGTTATGCCTGAACAAACATATCAAAAAAGGTTCAATACCAATGAAAAAAACGGGACCAATCGGAAGCTAGACTGCAAAAAAACCCCATCAAAATCGGTTCACAATTGGCGGAGATATGAGGTAATAAAGACACAAAAAAAAATTCAGTTGAATAGAGAACCTCCTTCTTTTTTGAAGTCGGTTAAAAAATAAAAATAAACTTAGGTTGTTTTTTAAATATTTTAGGGAAACTTTATTTTTACTGTTAATAACACTTCACAAAAAATCCCGAACATGTTTGAAACGTCTATAACGAATGAAACTAATATTTGTAATTAAGCTGCAAGTCCTAAAAATTTAATTACCCTTTTCTTAGGGAATAACTCTTGCCTGGGGAGTTTGTGAAACGTTTTGTTCAGTTCATTGTCGCCTCTTCAATCAATTCCTATTATTATTCGTAGTACTTAGTTATAGAATCATAATTCTCCTCGTCTTTTGAAATTCACCTCTAAGTTTTATTTTTCACTGTCGCAAACAATTATTGAAAATATTGGAATACTTAGTCTAACTTTTTCGAGAAGATTTTGTGAAGAGAATTAATTTAGAAATTCTCTCTCTATCTTTTTTTTGTTTGTTTAAAATCATCGATTTTCCTCCAACCAGTCTTTCTCTTTTCTTACTTTCTCTTTTGATCATTATTTTATGATTAACTATTTGACTCTGGTGAGAACTTTATCAAAAGGTTATTTGTTGTGTGAGTAAACTCAATCACGTCAGCATTACACACACATACACCCAAACACACATACACAAACACCCTTCTTCATTCAACCGCTCACTCATTTTACAGAAATTATAGCCAAACTTCTTCTTATAGAAATTGTTTTTTAATTCAACTTTTAATTAATTATCAACTTATCATCTTCTATTATATAAAAAAATCTCAGCTAGTTTATATATAATATTTATCTTAAATTTTTAATTAACAAAGAAAAATGGCTGTAAAAAAATTGAAGATCTCTCGTACTAGTACATTTTCGAAATAAATGTCGACTCTAAAGTTTCGAATGAAATAATTGAAGGAAAAAGGGAAAAACTTTCGAGGGTTTAATTTAAAAATAAAACTGGACCCTTTTAATTTCGATACCAGTCGATCTCTGTCTGAGCATTGTAGCTTATTCTGTCTGAGCATTGTAGCTTATTCTGTCTGAGCATTGTAGCTTATTCTGTCTGAGCATTGTAGCTTATTCTGTCTGAGCATTGTAGCTTATAAAATAAGTATTTACTTAATGATTATTTTGGAGAGGGTTGAATTTTTCGTAGTGTCGAAAATAAAATATTTTTTTAATTATGGTAGTTATTAAGAACAATTAAGTAGGATATTTTTTAATTATTATTATTATCATTTCATCGTTTACCGGCGCGTCGGCTGCTAAGGTCATTTGCACCACCAATTGTATTATCCTTGATATTTCTTGTTTTTTTTACTTTTGCGTCCCAGAGTAGTCATCTTTAAGGGATTTAAAATTATAAGGAAATTTCACGAATTCATTATCTCCTTATCAACGAAAAATAATTAATAATTATTATTATAATGAAAGGAGCAGGTTGGCCGAATGCTGGTTAAGTGGATGCCTTCTAATCAAGCTAGCGCGGGTTCAAGCCCGACTCGCTGCAAATATTTTCACTGACTATAATCTGATTCCTTCAGGGGAAGGCAATGGGAAACCACTCTAAGGAAAAATACAATGTAGAGGATACTCTCTAATCGCCGACGCTGACGCTTTCGGAATCGAATAGGTCACTTGAAGAAGAAGAAGAATTATAATGAAATATAATTAATAATAATATTTGAGAATTGGTATTTTGGTGATTTTTCGTTTGTTAAAGGTATGATACTGAAACATAACATGCCATACACAAAATTTTGTGCTAAACTCCGCTACTACCAAATAAATATTGGATTTTTAGCACAAGATCGAACTTTCTATTACCACAATTTTTATTTTCCTTCCTCTTAACACTTTTTTATTGCTAATAGAACTTGATCTTCACGAAATAATAATGAATAAAGTCAGATTTCAAAATTAAATCTAAAGCCTAATATTAGATTCATACTTTTTTGAATATATTAATTATTTTTAATAATTTAATAATAAGAATGTTGGTAATTTGGAGATTTTTCGTCTGTTGGAGCTATTCAAAAATGTTTATGTTAAAGCTTAGATTTATTTGTAAAATTCTTTGCTAAGATAAACTTCTTCTAAAAATGATATATCAGGCAAAATGGTGAATAAATAAAAATAAACGCGCAGGCAATCAACAAGTTCCAGTTCTTGAAAGCGAGATTAATCAAGCTCATATTTTATTATTTGGCTTCAGACCTTATCATTCATTTGGTCATGGACTACAACAATATACATAATATATTGCAATTTAGTATTTAATAACAATGATATTATAAAGTCGAAATCAAGATAAGTTATCACTTATCACCCACTATTTCTTATCACATTTAAGTCTGCCCGTTTAGGGAATAAATGAATGATGACTTAAGCAATTTCCTCTTGTTCGTCCGTTTTCTTTTAAAAGCAAATCAAAGAGGGTTGAGAGTATCCTCTGCTTGGTGCCCATAGCTGTACAGTCTAGGCACACATACACACACTTAAGTATATGTATAATTATATTTATTTATTTAATGTGCTTCTCTAGTTTTTTTACCATTTAAAAATAGAGCACAATAAAAAGAAACAATCAAAATAAAATTACTAGTGAAGAAAATAAAAATATTTGACATAAAATATGTTTAATAGTAATAACATTGAAGCTAAAATCTAATTTTGTAATATTTAGAAAAAGAATTTTGATTGTATAATTTTATTTGTTAGAGACTATATAGTTTCAAAGTCTTTTGAAAGCAAAGTATCGTCCATTCACTTCAACAAGAACATCCTCTTTAATTTGCCCTTTTAAGATCAACAATTTTGCTACTCTCTCGAAGAAAAACCTTATAAGTTTCTTATGTTTTCATTAATCGGTTTTCACCAGTAATTTCAAATATTATTTTAGTTCAAAAACAATATTTTGCTCCACTTTCCAATGAACTCAGACTCAAAAATAAGTGTGTGAGTTCCTCTACCAGAATCCAGAATCCTTACTGAAGAAACCCTAAGCTGAGATTAGAAAGATAAAAGTTTTTAATATTTTTGACACGTAATTTAATTAAAGAAAAGTAATAGATTTAAATAGTTTGGTCGGATTTACTATTTCGTTTGATCGGCAATTTAAATGCAAATACCAGAGGGACTATCTGGAAACTCTGAAGGTTCTGTCCTCGAATTTCATTATTTCCATCGCTTGTTGAAAAGGAATTTTAATAATAAAAGGACAGCTAAAAAAGGGATGAATTTTCATTGAGTTGATTAGGCGTGTCTAAAAAATGTAAGATCTCAGCAAAGGCAAGTCGAAGAACTATAAAATTCGAAATTTGAGTTAGGTATCACCTAGAAAGAGAACAGCAAGAATTTCGTTCAAATTAGTTTACGTGAGATACTCATTTACTTACTTGGAGCGTTTTTAAGATTTTTTGATATTTTCTCAAAAATTACTTTTAATTAATCTAATCATTTTAACAATGATCAGTTGCAAAAGCATAGGTTTGTTTGAATCATCAGAAATTAAAATAGTCATTATAAATAATAAAAATAAATTAAACAACGAACTTGACATTAAAAAAACACCAATAAATAATTGTCCTCTACAAACAATAGTATCCATCCATGCCATTCATTCATTTCTATTTATAACTCCAGGTACATTCTAAGCCCCAAAAAAATATTTTCTTAATTTTCTACCATATAAATAAAAATTCTTCTCTGTACTTTAATCCTTCCCTCCATCACTTCCACTCCCACCCCTTTATTGTTAAGTTAAGAATGTAGCTCTAAACAATTTTCTATTTTTGTATTCAGTTTTATATGTGAAATCCTGAAGATGGGCTCGTAACCCGAAATATATAGTCATAAGTCATCAATATATAGTCAATTCTCATAAGCTCTTTAGTTCTCATAAGTCTTTTATTTGTGAAACCTAACCTAGTAATTTATATTTTTTTAAATTTAAATTTTATACTATAGTGCAGAGGTCGGGGAACTTTTTTAGCCATTACCCCAAAATATTTTTGCCTAGTTCGCTGTTACCCCTACATTCTAAAAAGCAAAATAAACTGCAACGGATCGTTGCTAAACTTTATCCAAATTCATTTGAAATATTAATATGTTTGTTCCTTTATTATTAATCAGATATCACTTGCAATTTGTAGTTCATATTGACATTAATTCAAAAATAATTCTCATTTAATAGTTGAGGAATAACCATTCTACATTTGATTTTTGACATTTCGGTTATTATTGTAACCATTGTTGAAGACATGGAGGAATCGACTTAAAATCAAAAATAGCCATCGATTCTCATCTAATACTTGAGGAATAACAATTCTACATTAGGTTTTTGACGTTTCGATTATTATTGGTAACCATTGCTGAAGACATGGAGGAGTCGACTTAAAATCAAAAATAACGATCGATTCTCATCTAATACTAGAGGAATAACCTTGTTGCATTCCATTTTTGATGTTTTGACTATTAATGGCAGCCTCTACTGAAAACGTGGAAGAATAGACTTAAAATCAAAAGACTATAATTATTTTATAGCAAACAACTCAAGCTTGAGTTGTTTACCAAAAAATTTTAAGTCGATTCCTCCATGTCTTCAGCAATGGTTACCAATAATAATCGAAACGTCAAAAACCTAATGTAGAATTGTTATTCCTCAAGTATTAGATGAGAATCGATGGCTATTTTTGATTTTAAGTCGATTCCTCCATGTCTTCAGCAATGGTTACCAATAAAAACCGAAACGTCAAAAATCCAATATAGAATGGTTATTCCTCAAGTACTAGATGAGAATCAATCACTATTTTTGGTTTAAAGTCGATACCTCTATGTCTTCAGCAATGGTTACCAATAAAAATCGAAACGTCAAAAATCCAATATAGAATGGTTATTCCTCAAGTATTTGATGAGAATCAATCCCTATTTTTGGTTTAAAGTCGATTCCTCTATGTCTTCAGCAATGGTCACCAATAAAAACCGAAACGTCAAAAATCCAATATAGAATGGTTATTCCTCAAGTATTTGATGAGAATCAATCGCTATTTTTGGTTTAAAGTCGATTCCTCTATGTCTTCAGAAATGGTCACCAATAAAAACCGAAACGTCAAAAATCCAATATAGAATGGTTATTCCTCAAGTATTTGATGAGAATCAATCGCTATTTTTGGTTTAAAGTCGATTCCTCTATGTCTTCAGAAATGGTCACCAATAAAAACCGAAACGTCAAAAATCCAATATAGAATGGTTATTCCTCAAGTACTAGATGAGAATCAATCGCTATTTTTAGTTTAAAGTCGATTCCTCTATGTCTTCAGCAATGGTCACCAATAAAAACCGAAACGTCAAAAATCCAATATAGAATGGTTATTCCTCAAGTACTAGATGAGAATCAATCGCTATTTTTGGTTTAAAGTCGATTTATCTATGTCTTCAGCAATGGTTACTAATAAAAACCGAAACGTCAAAAATCCAATATAGAATGATTATTCCTCAAGTACTAGATGAGAATCAATCACTATTTTTGGTTTAAAATCGATTTCTCTGTCTTCAGCAAAGGTAACGGATAAGAAAACAACGCAGTTGCTATGGTTACTCATAAAAATTCCTCCCAAATTTTTAGCATTTCACAGAGAGAAGCCTATCCATTCTTA
This sequence comes from Forficula auricularia, assembly GCA_024734495.1. NCBI lineage: Eukaryota > Metazoa > Arthropoda > Insecta > Dermaptera > Forficulidae > Forficula > Forficula auricularia. Next base: position 37,722,081 of record JALMQS010000128.1, on the reverse strand, counting down.
CTTAAGCAAGGCTAAATGAGCTATATTAAAACTTTCAAATGAATAAATTTTAAAGAATTTAAAAAATTAAAAAAAGTACCATCTTACTCTAGAGTAAAGTACTTTAAAATATAATTTTACTAAAAACTTTATTTAACCTTTTTGTGGTCCCCAAGGTACTTAATTAGGATATTAAATTTCATCAAAATTGGTTAAGTCATTTTCAAGATATTTAGAAAAAACTAAAAAAGTACTGAAATAAAGTACTAATGTTTGTGGGCCGATATGTACCAAAAACTAATCAGCGCTTCATTTTGTTAAACTAATGGTAGGTTTTCAATTTCATTTCAATCGGTGTAACGGTGTGGAAAAAATCGTGGGCCAAAAAAACGATAACATACATCCATACATACATCCATACATACATCCATACATACATCCATCCATCCGCACGCACTAAATGAAAAAATCGCACTTTTTGGCCTCTCGACGAGACCCCTTGTAATTTTTGGCAAAACCGTCACGTGCTAAAATTCAACCTAATTGAATACTACAATTTGTGACTTTAATTGAGTCCATGGGTTCCGTAGTCTTTTACCTGAGGACCCTTTGAAGCCACGCTTGTCCCGAGAGCGATTACAATACTTTACCCATGCTTTGCATTGGATAAAGTAAAGCAAGTTAAATGTATATTATTTATCTTTTATTGAATTAATTGGAATTTACATTAAAACTATCTGTAAGTAAATGAAAATTGTAAACATGAACATAATTCAAACTAATATACTATAATAGATTATAAAATAGAAAATTTTAAAAATGCCCTTATTACCCCCGATAATTTCATTGTTACCCCATTTGGGGTAATTTACCCCGGTTCCCCGACCGCTGCTATAGTGTATAGTCATTCTGGTGAGATCACCTTATTTTCAAAAAATTTTTTTTTTTTATCTGAACAAAATATTAGATCGTTTTGTTTTCCCGTATACCTAAGTATAAGAATACATAAAAATCTAATCAGGGAATTGTATGATTAATGGCCGTGGGTTGGACAGCCCTGGACTTCAGTCGCTCTCTCAATTAAGCCTCTTACTGTCTTTGGGGTTCCCCACTTGTTTCGCCATTTCTCTGATAATATTGACTTTGTAATTCAATAAAGAATAAATGTAAATAAGTAAAGTGACAAATCTGAGTTATTTTCTATTTTCATTTCCTCGACCATGAAACTCCTTACAGATAAAGAATTTATTTGATAGTGCCGAGAATGGACAAATGCGTATCCAATAAAATTATTCCCATGTAAATTTCGAGTAGACACATACATGCTAAGAAAGTCAGCGCAGTAAGCTGGATACTTGGATACTAATCCAAAACTTATTACGAGAGAAAATACATCAAACGATTAGATAGGATATCTATTAGGGTGAGATTTGAATTTTCGAAATTGTATTTCTTATCTTTTATAAAAGGACGAAGTAGAAGCAAGTGGAAAAAGGATTTGATGTTATATTGATAATTAATCAAGAAAGAATGTAGAGAAAAACTAAGAAGTCGTGGTAAGCTCTCTACAAATTTAAATGATTTTGTTAGCGAGAATATTAATAATCTGTTTATTTAGATCTATTTTAGAATATTATTTTCGAAACCGAGAATTTACAGTCTCGATATAGGTGCAATCAGATATTCCAACCTGGCAATCACTGAAGTTCAAAAATTAATTACGAATTCAATTCACATTGAGGTTAAAAAAGTTTAATGAATTCAAATTTTAATAAATATTAAAGTAAAGATTATTATTGTCTGATTGGTGCGGTCTAGAAGAATAGCCCCTGAAGGCGATTGGCGAATCCGGCTTGGCGTTCTTCAGGAGCTACGATTCTCTTCTACAAATGGCTGGCTGTCCATCAGCATTCGGGCATTTTCGGATTTTATCAAGCAGTTGTTTGAGTTGTCATCCAAATAAAATAAAACCCTTTAGAGGTGGTTAAGGAAATTCATTGATAGAAGTGGAGGGACAGATGAAGCCCATTGGCCCTGGGCTCTTGCAAGAGGCGGAGACTCAGACGCCCGAGGGCTGTCTCATAGGCACAGAGGCTCAATCTTATCTCGGGTCCCCTCTCATAAAAATATTGGTTAAAAATATATTTTGTAACCCTAAGCTCAAAAAGAAGGTGATTATTTTTCTAATGCGATTGTTTATTAAATAAATTGTAGCCTTCTTTATTGTAAGAAATCCCCAATTTATCAGATGCGAGGTAATAGATAAAAATAATAAGAAACAAATTCATAGCTTTTAATTTTCTCTGCTTAGAAGAAACCTCAGTTTCTATTTAATAGAAATAAAATATCAACTTTTTGATAAAATCTCAGAATGTTTCAATTCGTTGACTTCTTTCTAATTCAATTACAATATCTTTATTAAATTTATTCATCCATTTAAAAAAGATTGATATTTTTATGAAAAGCCTTTACATTTACCTACGTTTATATGATGATGTTTTGATTATAAAATTTTGTAAGGTAATTTAAATTTTATTTTTAAACTTAAGAACCTCTTCCAATAGGGAGTCGTAATTTTACAATATGAACATCTTTTATCTTTTGTATTATTTATTAAAAGTAATAAAAAAATACAATTTTTATTTGTAAAAACATTTAATTTTTTTTTCGTTTGATGTATTTTTTGTCTGTTCCTTCATTGAACTTTTTTTTAAGTAAACTCGTTAAAACTTTTATTTTATTCCATTCGCCCCTCATATTCTTGTTTACTTTCACCCTTAATTTCAGATCTAAAGACCAGTTAAAAAGTATATTTCAGTGAGTTTGTTTTATTGAAATTTATGTTTGTAATAAGATATGTGTCTTAAAAACGGACTTCGTTATTTCTATGTTACAGATTAGTAGTGCACGATTAAACATAGGAAATTTGCTATCTGGCAATTATTGATGAACTGTGAAAAAATCCATTTCTCAAAGGCGAATAAAATATTAAGCCCCTCTAAAAAATTCCAGCAGAAGACACACTCTTTTATTGTCTCATTCAATATATAAAAATTCTGCTACCCTCGGCACAAAAACTTACAATAAATAGAATTCTTTATATAAACAATCGAAAAACGTTTAATAAAAAATCAAAATGTTTCGTGAGAAATTCTCTTTTTTCAATTGAAAATTTGGGAAATATGGAAAAAATAGTCGCTTTATGGAAGGGTAATAAAGGATCTATTAAATTTAGCTATTAAGTATTAATTACCTAACTGTGCAATAGTTCACAAGCCAGGACATATCTAACAGATAAATTATGAACAGACAGTTCCAAATTATTGTCTTTAACTATAAAACTGCTAGAAACACAAAAATAGGAAGTCTGAAGGCAACATTTAGAGACTAAATATTTTAACGATATTATTGAAAATAATTTCTAGCAAATGCACATCGTAATTTGAGTGATTTCTAGGTAGATAAAAGTAGATAAAGATATATTATAATTGTTTCAAAATCAACAAATAGCAACCAAGCTTATAATTTATAATACAATTTTAGCTTTTATTACGGGTAAGTAGGTGAATCAAATTCTAAAGCAAATCTAATTATCTTCTATAAATATCTCTATAATTTTGTAATAATAGAGGAAAAGGTGATAATATGGCGCCCCAATTTGTTAGTACGAGATAATGAAATAATTTACTAATATTTTCATAATCAATTTATGTTAAAATATAAATTTAATTATTCAGAAAGATTGAAATTAATAAAGTGAGGATAAAAATCAAATATTGCATTTTTTTTACCTAAAAGGTAAAAAAAAAAATGTGTGGGTAATATGGCCTCTGGGTGTGGACAATGTTTCAAACTATATAGTAACTATATATTTTTTTTTTAATGCAATCGAATGCAAGAAGGGGTGCACCAGTAAAGATGCAGCTCCTATGGATCTCGAAAGACCCTTGCATTACCGAAGAGAGGGGAAAGTTGATTAAGTCTATATAGGGGCTATATAGATTCTCAAACTATATAGTAACTATATAGGGGCTATATAGATTGTTTTTAAGGAATTTGGTGTTGGTACTTTATGAAACATTTTTTAAATTTATTGGATAAAAAATACTTGGTAGGCTTCACATTAAGATATAAAAAATAAAAGGAAATTATTTTTGGAGAATCTCAATTCAATTACTTTCTGTTTCTCCTGAAGATGGGTTAGTCACCCGAAATATATATATATATTCTCCAAAAATAAATTCGTTTTATTTTTTATATCTTAATGTGAAACCCACCAAGTATTTTTTATGCAATAAAAAAAAAAAAAAAGCTATATAGATTCTCGAAATCTATATAGGCACTATATAGTTTGAAACATTGTGCTACTAGGGTATAAAATGCATGTTTTGTACAAATACATATAACAATAGATGTGTTTAAACGGGTTGAAGAAGAGAAATTTATTAATAGATATATGAATATATTGATATGAATGAGTACAGGGAAAAGAAATGAGATTTTTTTTAAATTTGCAGAGAACATCCGCGGATGAAGATAAAAAAAAACTCTCTTATTGTATTTTATCGTTTAGGAATTTTTTGTCGACATTTCGTTTTTTTTATTTTTTTTCTAAAATGAAAAGATGAATGGTCGAACGAGCTTATGTAAAAATAAAAGCGAAAAGAATACATTTAGAAATGAGTATTGAAATATTTTTAATAAAAGCGAAAATAAGATAATACTTATTGTAGATTAAAAATACCTTTATGATGTTCATCGTTGCATGTAAAATAATTTCAAAATATGAAGACGAACTTACCTAAAACAAAAAGAAAAAAAAATATGAAGAATATTATTCAAATAAATTAAAGAATCAGTATTTATTGGGAAAAATTTTAATACAATAACCATCCCTTGATTTACTAGGATTATTTATCAGTGGATTTTTTCCTGCGAAAGAAAATTACGCCAGTACGATAAAAATAGTAAAAAATATTGTAATCATCAATAGTATAAAAGAAAAAGAAAAAACTGCGTAAAATGAGAGTGTTTCAATGAAGATATATATTATTTACCGCGAAAAAAGTAACATAAAGGGACGTCTCTATATCCTAAAACTCATTCCTCAATAATAAAAAATTTGGATAAAAGAATCATAATGGATTTAAATGAGAATTTTTTTGACTTAATTAGATAAGTTTGAAATGTATATCAGAAGGGGTCGCGCCCTTCGGGAATCTTACCCATGACCAAAAAATGTTATCCTTATATTGGTTATACTTTGAGAGAAACCTCTACTACTGATATAGTACCTAGAAAATCATATAATTCAAAGTAAAATTTGGCTGAGGAAGACGAGTGGGATTTTCAAAAAATTGACTGACTTGGAATTGAAAATCTGACAAAATTAGAGAAAATATCTTTCTGTGAATATTTTCGCTAATAATTAATTTGGTTTTGTTGTAAAATAATTAGTTTGATTCTTAATTTATAATTTTCAATTCTATGATCTAGACAAGTCTCTAATTAATTATCTTGTATTGTGTCTGTTCCCCTACTGTGAGTTCTAGATGCGTGGGTCAGGGTCATACTTTTTAGGGTTCCGTTTAAAAAGTGAATCGTAACCCCATTAATGTTACCACAATGTCTGTCTTTATTTCTCTCTGTCTTACACACTTGATATTTACACATTATATCTATTCATTTTCCCAAAAACCGTATAACAAATTTAATCTAATGATTATTTATTTTAGGGAAGGTCGAATTTTATGTGCGCTCGAAAATAAAAATATTTTTTTTTATCATATGATATGTGAGGTATCCCTGTAAAGATCTCTTTAAGTAAAAATGAGGTAAGATTTTTTTTAAATCTATTTTAAAATGATGTGGCCATTTTTAGGTGATTTTAGTACCTGTCGGCTTATAGAAATTGTTTTTTTTTTTTTTTTTACTTAGAGAAAGTGGTGTAGGTTTAGGTGAAACATGATATTAATTGACAGTAAGGTGTATTTCACAGTGAATGAAATGAAACTCAAAGAGGTTTATACATACTATATATTTCGGATTAATAAGTCATCATCAGAGTTTACAGGTTAAACACTAATAATGTTCAAATATTATTAGTTTTAACCTGTAATCTCCTGATGATGGACTAATAATCCGAAATATATAGTTTGTATAAACCTCTTTGAGTTTTATTACATTCACTGTGAAACTACACACCCTTTACTTTATTAATTTATTTATAGAAATTGATTAATTTAAAATTATACGAATTCCCTCAATCCCTTTTCATTAATAATAAATAAGAATGAATTTGATATCTCAAGTATTTTGGAAGTTATAAGGTCCGTAACTCTCGGTATGCGATATGACTCGCACTTGGCCATACTTATTATGTTTGAGCCTTTGCTTTTGAGATTAGTGATATGGAAGAATCTTTTGATTCGGACAACCCAGGCTGAAATTAAAAAATAAATTAAACATTTTTAGTAAAATTTTAATTAAATTTCTGATTCCAACATCGAGTATGGCCAACGCAAAAAGATTTATCTTTTTTTCATCTTCATAATAAAAATGAGATAGTAAGTAATATATAAGATAGATAGCGCGCATTTCCAGACATTCATTCTAGCAGTAACTAACTGTAAGAACTGCTCCAGGAAAATGTAGCGATTCTGATTAAAAAGTGCTTTCAAATATATATACGTTTAAAATATTCTAACCCTCTAATATCTACCATTCATCTGGTTTAAAATGTTTTTGTCTTTGTCTCATTTTTTGCCTTAAAGGCGAAATTTTCAGATGTGTCGGATTCAGAAGCAATTGACCACTCACGTCTTGGCCATTTGATTAACTGACCAATTTTCCCACAGGGACATTTACGAATGCAAGAGCAACAAAAAAAAGTTTTTATAGGAAAATATCTCAAATACGATTTAGAATTTGTTTTTTTTTACTTTACTAATAAAAAGATCATGAGATTTTTACTAACAGGAATATACCTAAAAAGTCTTCTATTATATAAAATTTTCGTACCAAAAATATGTATGTTTTATATAATAGATATAAAATAACTTATGATAAATTCCTGCCAGGTGGGTTTAAGTATTGAATTGACTCTAAAATTTTCAATTTTCATTTGATTATTTGTTTAATTTTTTTGCTTATTATTAGTTTAGAAATGTCCGAAACGAGGAGATAAATAATTCTTAAACCTGATTTTTTTATGTCTGTGTATCTGGATTAAGATAACAATGCTAAATAAAAGAGTGAAAATCAAAGAAAGTTTGTTCTGGTGCCAAAAGGTTTATATTTCAAGAAATTGGTTTATCGGCTTTCTACTTTGATATCTTTCCCGATCCAAAAATGAAGGAAATCAATTAATCGAATTGTTTTGTTCTCTGGTAAGCTAGCGAATGGTTCTAGCTTATGAACTAAAATTTGGCACAGAGGGTATAAAAGAAAATCAGGAGGGTTGTCAACTTCACTAAACTATGGATTATTTTTATCATATATCAGAAGGATTGAATTCATCCCTTCGGGGATTGAACCCGGGTACCAAAAATACAATCCGAGCATTTGGCTTGACTTCCGAGGTCGATCTACATCCGACAAATAATAAAAATTATCGTTAATATCTGATATTGATAGTTGACAATCTCTTGTGATTTCCTTTAGAAACATTAACTCTACTACATATTATCAGTAATTTGTATTTTTATACACAAGTGTGAATTAATCAACTGTACTTCTACGTCAAGTTTCAACTTTCAAATTGCAAAATCGCTAAAAATTGAAGAAAATGTATTCCGGGTATTGAAAAAATGTTCAGTTCAAATAAAATTAAATTGAAAAAAAAGAATCAATCAAATCAAATAGGGATTAAAACACCTATAGGAATCGGCGGGGAATTGTCAAAGTGGTTTAAGAATTCATTGATTGTAGTTTTGAGATATTTAAAGTTATGGAAAATAAACAAAATTTGAATTTTTTATAACAGTAACACAACACAAATTCATTTAACACTTAAATATTAGGTGATTTTACAAATATGACTTTACATTATTGTAGACTTAAAATCAACGTCATGCTAATGGGTATTTGGTTCCCGAAGCCAAATATAAAATATAAAACAAAATCAGAGTTTCTCAACTTTTGGATCGTACCGTAATTTTTATGAGGCCGTGAAAAAATTAAAAAAATTATATAAATAGGTACTAGCGTAGTTAGTACAAACAAATTTGTTTGCTTGCAGTGTAAAAAGATTAAGAAATGTTGCTTTAAATGGTTGCAATACAAAATATAATAAATAAATTGAATGCAATTTATTATTTTTTTTTAATCACCAGCATATTATATAAGTGGTTTACCTTGACTGGTTGAAGGTTTCAACAATCCTTAACAGTAATAATACAACAAAATATACAAATAGATTATACACACATAAACAACAGAGAAAAGACAAATAGACACTCACTGGCTGATGGCTGAACTCGAAATGAATGTGCATGACAAGCTGAACGAGTCCCAATACCTCTGATAAGATAATATGGACGAAAACAATTCCAGAAAAAATCAAATAAATTAAAAAGTTCTCTATTTTTATTTTCATTTTATATCTCTGTCCGTAGCTAGAGGAAGACGCGGAGGATCATACCCTCACCTACTTAATATTAAAAAAATATATATGACTTTTTCTATATCATTTTTAATTCTTATAAAATTTTCAATGAGGTAGTTGTTTCACCATATGGGTTTTATTAGGATGTTTTTAAAATTTTGATAGATTATTATTTAAATACTTCTGCATCGATTGGTGGCAAAACGAAATTTATGAACAATATAGTTCTGGAGATATTTTATTCCAAAGATAGAGTTGTTGACTCTTATACAGTGCACTATACGGGATATCGGAAAGTTTACAAACATTTTTAATTATAATTAAGAAACTCTTCTTACCAGTGTTATAAAAAACTAAATCAAAATTAAACAATAACTAATACATTTTTTAAGATAAAAATAATTTTTATAAAAAAAAAATAAAGTCCGACTTCAAAAGAATTAAATGCAACAAATAAAATAATAAGAACTCAAAAATAAAATAAAATGTACTAAAACGTATAAAATAATTATCTAATTTAGTTACAACTGAACGATGAAATATTTACATGAAATCACTTTTTGAAGTAGTTACCAAACATATACATTTTATGAATCAAACTCGACGGATTTTACTTAGTACGATTGGCGGGTACGCCCGCTTATGTAGTTTGTTTAGCACCGACTTCAAAAAGTGATTTCATGTAAATATTTTATCGTTTAGTTGTAACTAAATTAGATAATTATTTTATACGTTTTAGTGCATTTTATTTTATTTTTGAGTTCTTATTATTTTATTTGTTGCATTTAATTTTTTTGAAGTCGGTTTTATTTTTTTATAAAAATTATTTTTATTTTTCTCTTTTAGTGATGTTATTAATAGTGACTTAATATAATACCTTGCGATGCATCTCGTAAGAGAAAGCGTCGGGCGAATGAATCAGAAAATGTTTTTTGTTTTTTTTTATTTATTTAATGACACTGGGAACAAAGCCCATTTAGACAGCACATAAGTAGAGTGTTACTAGGGTTAGTGAGGGAGCCGAGTTTTCAGCCGGTAGAAATTTTTATTTGCCAGCTAGGATCGAACCCCGGACCTCCACTTCAACATCGTCATAATCGATCGATGCCGAAGCGAAGCCAGTGCGTTAGCTGACTGAGCTACCCGACTCCCCCAGAAAATGATAATAGAATTAAATTCATAAATAAAATTCTCTAGAAACGTTTGCGGGTTAATTCGTCATTGATCATATCATCAGAACTTGACCAAATTAATATGGGACTACCCCTAAGGTAGCCCCTTTCCAATAAAAAAAGAATGATCGAAATCGGTTCATAAACAAAGAAGTTATGCCTGAACAAACATAGCAAAAAAGGTCCAATACCAATGAAAAAAAAACGGGACCAATCGGAAACTAGACTGAACCGAATGTAAAAAAAAAACATAAAATCGGTTCAGAATTGGCGAAGATATCAGGAAACATAGACCCAAAAAAAATCAGTCGAATTGAGAACCTCCCCTTTTTTGAAGTCGGTTAAAAATTTTAATTCATAGTTACAACACAGTTTCTGAGATAATAATTAATAAATAATGAAAAATTTAAAATAAAAACAAGCTGGCAACAAAGCATTTATTTAACCATTTATTTTACACATTTTTAACCTGACTTCAAAAAGGAGGAGGTTCTCTATCTTTTCGACTGAATTTCTTTTTCTTTTTTTTGTGCCTATGTTACTCATATTCCGCCAAATGTGATCCGATTTTGAAAAAAATTTGCATTGGGTCCAGTCTACCTCCGATTGGTCTCATTTTTTTCATAGGTATTAGACCTTTTTAGGTTTGTTTGTTCAGGATCTAACTTCTTTGTTTATGAAACTGATTTCGATGATTCCTTTTTTATTGGAAAGGGGGTATCTTATGGATTAATAACATCACTAAAAAGAGAAAATAAAAATAATTTTTAAGAAAAAATAAAAACCGACTTCAAAAAATTAAATGCAACAAATAAAAATCCACTAAAAGGTATAAAATAATAATTATCTTATTTAGTTACAACTAAATCTACGAAATATTAACATGACATTACTTTTTTAAGTCGGTGCCAAACATATACCTTTTATGAATCGCAACTCGACGGATCTTCACTTCATAATTGGTGGGTACGCTCGCTTATAAGGTATAGTTTGTTTGGCGCTTCAAAAAGTAATTTCATGTTAATATTTCGTCGTTTAGTTGTAACTAAATAAAATAATAATTATTTTATACCTTTTAGTGTATTTTATTTGATGCATTTAATTTTTTTCAAGTCGGTTTTTATTTTCTTCTTTAAAAAATTATTTTTAAGGTTCTTAGTTTTGAAGACTTTATCTTCAGCTTCAGTTTAATAGTCTAATTCCAAAGATATCACTTATTTAAAAATTGAAAATACTTGAAACGCTATATACGAAATGAAATGAAACTCATTAAACAGAAGACGTACTAGTATTTAATGTATTGTTTATAAATTTAAATTTAAAGTTTTTTTGACGAAGGTAGCAGAATTTTTATATATTGAAGGAGACAATAAAAGAGTGTGTCTTCTGCTGGAATTATAAATTTTATTTATGACGAGACTATAGGTTCGAGGGCTTAATTTATAATTCCAGCAGAAGAGACACTCTTTTATTGTCTCCTTCAAGCTTGTACATTTAAACAAATTGTCCCTTTAATGAGAAAAGCCTTTTTAATTCAACATCCTTTTGAAGGAGACAATAAAAGAGCATGTCTTCTGCTGGAATTATAAATTTTATTTATAACTAAAAAGTGGGTTAACTTTAGTACTTTTTTGACGTTTTTTTCGCTTCAGCCATTGACGCAACAGCTTTCAATCGCTTATTAAGAAGTTTTTGTTTTATAAATCGACCTTTATAATGTATTTTATCTATCATTTCTATGATAAAAATATTCAAGGTAGGACAATGTTGCCAGATTTGTCAAACGAACACGGGATTGGCAAGTAGTGGTACATAAACACCAAAAAGTGTTGGGCTTATGAATTATGAATCCCTATTGTTTGTTCAATATACTCTAGCATTAATTTTTGCCAGTATTGTCGAGAAACAACTACTTTAAGTAGGCAAAATTAATAACAACCCTTCTGACAAATAATTAAAAAATATCTATTCCATCTCGGATCTAGAAGATGAAGACTTCTCTTTAGAAATTTAAAGTCTACTACTAATATTGGCAATTCGAACTCTTATATTTATTTATATATTCGGATGCTCAGAGACTTAATGTCCCTTAGAGCTAGAATGATAACAATAATTTCAGCTTAATGTTTACTTAGTAGCATTCCTTAAGTGAAAATTCAGAAATTATTATTATCTCTTGTCGTATAATAAATATACTATTTTTTCTGTTTTATTTGAAAAACATGTTTTGACTAGGGATGGTGAAAAAAATAGATTTTAAAATTTGGTCAGATATAATTTACTAATTATTTAATAGATCATTGTTTTCGAATCCCTTGAGATCCCAAGATAAAACTTTTCAATACAAAAACTGAGTAGATTTTAGAGTCGAGCTTTAAAACTTTAGGTAGAAAATAGGAAAAAATGTTATATGGGGAATGGTTGTAGCTAATGAGCTGAAATGAGAAATAAGTGTTTTAATTAATACAATAAAGCTACACTGTTAAAAATGTCTTATATAATCTTACTATAAAAAATGGGAAGTTTTTTTTAATATTACATACCAGTATTGTAATAGATCTTACAACATATTTTTTTATTAATACGTATCTAATTAATACAGGTGAGCCGGCGAGCCTTTTGGTTTGTTTCAGAGAGGCTCTGTTCTAAGTTATTGTTTTTTGTTTGTTTTTTTGTTAATTTAATTTAAATGTAATTGTCCAGTTCCATGCGATTCCTTCTATTAAGTTTGAAAATGGATAAGAATTATTCAACATGCTAAAATTTGTATTTCGGGCTCTGTCCCTGGATTCCAACTTTGTTTTATACTATATCTCTCAGTGAGAAATGTGTAATAAGTCATAGTTTTTTTTATTTTTTCTGATCTATATTATGTTTGTTTTGTATTGTGTTTTTTTTTTTTTTTTTTTTTTTTGAACTATGACTGTTGTTTTCTCCAAATAAATAAATAAATAAATCTCGTAACAAGAAAAAAGTAAAGTTACAATTAATTTTTGTATTTTTCTAATGAGTTAATGTGATTAATGATTTTGTTTAGTATGGATCAAATTAACATTTTCGGCATCGTAATTGAAATGATATAATTGAAGGAGGTAATTCAATATCTAATAGTTCTCAAAAAATTTCTAATTATCTTTAAAAATCTCCTTATAAATTTCTAATCCACTTGTAGATAACGCCTTTTCTCAGCACTCTGAATATGATTGGATATGGTCTAGCGATCATCGTCTCTTTTCGGTCTTTCTCGTATAAAAGTTTCCGCCTCAAAAAGAGAACATTATATGAAAAAACAATCATATTTCTTAAAAAAATAAAAGTTTAAGAAAAAAATAAAACAGACTTCAAAAAAATTAAATGCAACAAAAAAATACACTAAAAGGTATAAAATAATTATTATTTTATTTAGTTACAACTAAACGACGAAATATTAACATGAAATTACTTTTTGAAGTCTGTGCCAAACATATACATTTTATGAATCGCACTCGACGGATCTTACTTAGTACGTTTGGCGGGTACGCTCGCTTATAGGTATAGTTTGTTTGGCACCGACTTCAAAAAAGTAATTTTATGTTAATATTTCGTCGTTTAGTTGTAACTAAATAAGATAATAATATCATCTTTTTAGTGCATTTTATTTGTTGCATTTAATTTTTTTGAAGTCAGTTTTTTTTTTTTTAATCTTTAAAGAATTTGGTGTCGGTTCTAGGTGAAACATTTTAATAGATGATAAGTAAAAATATATTTTCCTAGAAAATGTATTTTTACTTATTATCTATTTTTTTAATTATTTTTATTTTTCTTTTTTTGTGATGTTATTAATAGTGATCATATCATCAGAACTTGACCAAATTAATATGGCACCATCCCTAAGATACCCCCTTCCCAATAAAAAAGAATCATCGAAATCGGTTCATAAACAAAGAAGTTAGGCCTGAACAAACCTAACAAAAAAGGTCTAATACCAATGAAAAAACGGGACCAATCGGAAGCTAGACTGAACCCAATGCAAAAGAAAATTTCAAAATCGGTTCACAATTGGCGGAGATATGAGGTAACATAGACACAAAAAAAAAAAAAAAAAAAAAAAAAAAATCAGTCGAATAGAGAACCTCCTCCTTTTTTGAAATCGGTTAAAAAGAGAAGGATATGCAATAAATCGAATAAGATTAGAAACAATGGACGGGCAGTACCCAGACCTTTGAACTAATTTCCTGCCTTGTTTTTATATACACCAAATACTATTACACATTTGGGTCAAAATTCTTTCTAGTTGGTACTATTTTCTGCCAAAAATTTGCAAGAGATTAATGTAACGAGTCTTTATTTTATAAGCTTCATTTTTCTTCCTCTTTCCAATAAATAAAATATATAGTAAATAAATCAGTAAATAGACAGAAGGATTGTGATCATCCACTTCTGACATGTAATAAAAATTATCCATGTCAACCCTGATGATCACTTTTTGTGATTTCTTTAGAAATGTAAAGTCTGCTTCTATCAGCGATTTAACTTTTATAAGGATATTTATTTTAAACAATTGTCAAAATGGGCTATAATTATAAGTAAACCGAAATTTCTTTCGGATTTTTGGATGCCGCGAAAACAAAACTACATAGTTTCAAATCAAAAAGATTGAAAAATACTGTTGGGAGTGTTGAAAAATTATCATCCTTTACAAAAACTTGGATACTAATTTGTCATGGTAGATTCAACATCAAGTCCAACTGAAAACTTTTATATGTTAGCGGTGGGTTACTAGGGACTGCGAAGTATTTTTCTTCTCGAGACCTTAATATATTTTAGGAAAGAATAATTGAATTATCACCTGTTGGAAATGGTATCTATCTATCTTAATTTTTGAGTTATACATTACACAGAGATAGAGAAAATGTTTCCTTTCTTTTTTCTCATTTAAAAAGAAATATCAAGTTTCACAACATATTTCTTAATTTAATGTCAAATTCTATCAGTAACAAAATATACTTTTGTTTTGAAATTGTAATTGTGATATTACCAAATGTACTAAACAAAAACATTTATAAATGAAATGAGTTTAAAAAGTAAAATGATTTTTAAATTATTTAATTCAAAAGTGACCTGGGAATTTTATGTGATTCTCTTAATTAAATCTACCTCTTCTATTCTTTAACTAATTGCCTACTGATTTTTCAATTATCTCCGAAAAATGAAAAAAAAACGTTGACATTATTATTATTATTAATGACCTCTGAAATGAATCCATTTTCTTTCTTTTTTAAATAGTTACAAAATTTATGCTTATATATACCTACATATATGCAACTACAATTATCATTTAAATTTTAAAATTAATATAAATATTTTGGACTATAATTAGTTTTATAATTAGCTCATGTATCTCGGATTTATGAGAGTCAGGATTAAAATAAATAAGGATTAATTTCATTGATGTAGGAAATCGAGAAGATCTAGTATAAAATAAGTCAATCACTTAAACCTTTTTTGAGCATATTAGAAAGATGTGGTTCGTACACATGATTGACAATCCAATGTGTTATAGTGCTAAAGAGATCACAGGTAATTAATTCAAACAAAAAAGCCCGAATTCAATTCTCCCTCACGGAATTTTTTTTGAAATAATTGAATTATCACCTTTTGGAAATGGCTATAATCTGGCTCCATTATTAAAGCTAACAACACAAATAAAGTTGAAGTAGTTTTTGGAGACAAACTGATAAGGAAATGAATGGATTTTGATGAGGCAGTCCAAGGTTCAAAAACTAAATTACTAAATTCTGCTCAGAATGAAATACTGTATAAAATTGTTACTGCCACTGAGAGAAGACAGAGGGGAATGTCACATTGTATTTTCTTCACTGACCTTTCAAAACCCTCAAGAAGGAGGGAATAAAATTCCGAAACGTCTGCTTTGAATAAAAAATATAGTTATAATATATTTATCTCTTTTTTTGGAACCTTGGACTGCCTCATCAAAATCCATTCAATTAAATAAAGTATCATACTACATACAATCTAAAGGAATCCGGAATCTAATGACCAACTCTTCTGCTGGCCCTGACGATATCCCTGCCATTCTCATTAAAAAATGGGCCCCTGAACTTGCTCCTATACTATCCAAATTATATAATCTCTCCTATAACTCCGGAATATTTCCGGAGGCCTGGAAACTAGCCAGAATCCAACCAATTAAGGAAAAAGGCGATTCTTCCAACATAAAAAACTATCGACCCATAGCAATCACTTCTGTCTTATCCAAAATCATGGAAAAGGCCATCAACGAGCAAGTTCTACGACACTTAGGCCCGGTTGTATGTCGCAAAGTAAATGCTTTTTACCACTAACCAAGGTAGATAGTAAATGGAGCCACTGGGATGGCCAATCAGATGACAGCCACTGAATGTGCCTGAGTCAAATAAATTTATCCACTATAGGCAATACGGCTTCAGGCAATCCCGGTCGACCGGTGACATCCTAGCATATGTAACTCATATCTTGAACAAAACCCTGGAGGCCGGGAATGAGACCCTCGCGGTAGCTTTAGACATTTCAAAAGCCTTCGATATGGTCTGGCACAAAAATCTTCTTGCCAAATTGACCTCCGTCGGCCTTGCACCGAAACTCTGTAAGTTGCTCGAACGTTTTCTTTCTGACCGTAGTATTAAGGTTGTCATTGATGGAATATCATCTTCCCCTTCCACACCAACGCTGGAGTTCCTCAGGGATCGGTTATCTCCCCTACGCTTTTTCTTATCTATATCAACGACCTTCTAAACTTGCCCTCCAATCCGGTACATTGTTACGCAGATGACAGCACCCTACATAATGCCCCTGCATCGCATAAAAACCGTGCAGACATTGACTCCTCAATTAATTTAGACTTATGCAAACTCAAAAACTGGGGATCTCAAAACTTAGTTAACTTCAATGCAGTGAAAACTCAGTGTTGCCTTATTTCTAGGCGCGTCGACAGAAACCTCCCAAACATATCATTCGACTCAAACTCACTAGAATTCAGGGATAAAATTTCAATGCTAGGCGTAACTCTAGGGTCTGACCTTTCATGGAATGACCATATCTCAACCACTGCTAAAGCTGCAGCGCGCAAGCTTGGTCTCCTATTTAGGTCTAGATGCTGTTATACTCCCAGTCAACTTCTTATACTGTATAAGGCTTAAATTCGTCCCTGTCTCGAATATGGCTCTCATCTGTGGAGGGGAGCCTCCAAGCATTCTCTTGCTATACTGGATGCAATTCAGAAGCGAGCAATTAAACTAATAGGAGACCCGGCTCTAACCAACTCACTCGACTCCCTGGCTCATCGAAGAACCGTTTCTGCCCTTTCCCTGTACTACAGATACTATCACGGTGTCTGTTCAGTCGAGCTGAAATCAATTATCTCCCCCCCTCAATGCCCTCTTTGCGAGAAACACGCGGTTTTCAAACGCTCAGCACCCCTTCGCTGTCAAATTAGTTAAAAGTCGAACAAGCGCTTTCGCCAACTCTTTTGTCCCTATGACCTCCAGAGACTGGAACTCGGTCCCTGCCACCATCTTTCCCGCGACTTATAACCTTCAGCTATTTAAGACCCGTATCCACAGATACCTTCGACTCCCGCCCAACCCATAAAATTCTTTCTTCTTCTTTTCACGATGGAGGGGCCAACCCAGGCCTTTAGGGGTTGCACCTTTTTGGTGTAACTCCTTCTCTCATCATTATCATAAAAAAAATCTGGTTCATAGCATCTAAGGCAAAAAAATCAGTAATTGATAAAATGTCTTATAGCGAATACGTATGTGAGTAAAATTTCAAAAAAATCAACTTGTAGGAAACGAGTCAAAATTCGATTAGATTCTGTCCATGCAGACAAACAGAGTGGCCAAGTTAAATAAAAGCATGTAAAAACCAGTCAAACTCGGAATCAGAATATTGATGTCCGGGTTGAAAGCCCTAGACGAGACAGACAATGCCTGAAGGGCCTTGCAAATTTAACTAGAGATAAATTATTTATATTTTCACCCTTTAAATTTTTATTTTTCCTAATTAGATCCAATCGCATCCATTGATTGGCCCATTAAATTAAAAATTAAAAAAGTCCCCCTCATTGATTACAGCAATTAACCTATATTAAAAAGCGAGTAACCTTTTGGTATATATGACTGGGCGTAATGGCGTAGGAGATGAGTTATGCAATTAACACTACTGGCAGAGAACGTTTTAATTTCTCACAGTCTTATCTTCAACAACTGCACATACCTGTTCCCAAATAAATTAGTTTTATTATCTATTAATCTTATCTGATGAATTTTCCTCTAGACATTTATGAAATCAAAAAATGTTGAAGTAATTTGTAACAATTATCTATCAAAAATTAAAGAATATTTTCATTTATTAATTTAAATTAATTATTCAAACTTAAATGCTTGCCATCATTCGGAACTGATTAATCCTAATTTAGAGCAAATTTTTCTCCAGCAAATATTCCTGAAATTTGTTTAAAGACTTTTCTTGAAAAGATCAAATATATTTTTTTTCATGATCATCTCACGAGAAATAGGACCTGTAATATTGCTATATCTAAAATTAGATCTGCGCCTTATTCATGACATGCCTATGTTATTGGTCTCAGGATTGCAAAGAAATTTGGATTCAATTATTAATCATTTGTTAATATTTATATTTTTAAGAGATATATCAATAACTTATTATAAATAATGAATGACTTAGATTGCCTATGAAATGAAATGTAAAGTTCTGAGTAATACTACAATAATTGTCATGACTTTCATAAGAGCGAAATTTATGTTTGATTTGTATTGTTAATCAGTGGGGGATTTTAATTATTGCAACTCCAGCTCTCAGTTCTTCTTTTAGAGAGTTACCATATATGTTATATTTATTTGTTTTGTAATATGTATTTTTATATTGTATTTTTGGCATTTAAACAATGAATAAAATTTTCTTAGAAAATCATAAGATGGTGTCATCTATTAAATCCGATGAAATTGAATATTTTAAATTATATGTCAGAAGGATTGTTTCTCACCCCTCGGGAATCGAACCCGAGTGCCAGTAACAGCAATCCCACCCATCTGATTCACCTGCGAATTGCGAACCTCTCCGGCATATGTGAACGCGTTAAATATTTTACTTCAAGATTGTTATTTTAATTTGTAAAATTTCGCGATCTAGTGATCCTAAATTTAAACATATAGCCATGCCTTCTGACATATAATTAAAAATATTTTGATTCATTCATTTTTATTCAAACATTATAGTAATCTGTTTTAAAAATATTTTATTCCATCGGATTTAATAGATGACACCATCTTATGATTTTCTGAAAAATTGAAATCTTTCATGGATAAAATTATTTAAAAAAATGTTTATTATTATTATTATCAATTTACTTTAAAAAATAGTTACTTAAGTGAATTTTCATTAATTTTCAAATTCAGTATGCTTTAAATAGAAAAAAAGTGCGAAAAAGAAAGAATCTATGAGATTCTCCAATAGGGATACATACAAGAAGAACGCGCTCTATCTGGGCTTAGCGGTGAGATTGCCACTACGATCAATGATAATTTATGCTTTTTTTTCTAAAATAATCAAATAATTCTTAACAATATACGAAGTGAGCTATCTGAATTTAAATGAATTATTTGATTTAAATGTTTTAAGAAATTTTAAGTTTTATTTGGATAAAAAATAAAAATATTTATTAAAAATCTAGTTAAAAGTAAATTTTCAAAAAAATAAAAGATTATGTATTATGAAATAATTAATTTGTATAAACATTATATAAATTAGGTACGGGACATTCCACACACTCGGTTCAGAGTGTTAGTGATTAGACGCGTTTCCGCCCTTTCCTTTTTGTATAGATTCTGCTATAACACACGTTTCAATTAAATGAATTCAATAATTCTCCCTAAAGCATTTTTTACAAGCTATTTGCTAAAAGTCGAATTTCTTCAACTCTCCGTTCCCCTGTAGGGTAGGTATCCGATACG
Source organism: Forficula auricularia (assembly GCA_024734495.1). Classification (NCBI taxonomy): domain Eukaryota; kingdom Metazoa; phylum Arthropoda; class Insecta; order Dermaptera; family Forficulidae; genus Forficula; species Forficula auricularia. The sequence goes on along the minus strand of JALMQS010000128.1, from coordinate 37,702,312 downwards.
CAAAGCAGTCGATTCGAATGCATAACTCCCAGGGGCTCCCAACAAAGCCAAGGCTCGATTCGTTGGCTTAATGTAAAAGGAATGAATGAATGATACGATGATACACTTTTAAAAATAATCCCAAAATATAAATTGTAAAACTATTTTCAAATATACCCAGACCATCCAACGAAATTCGAAAATAATGCAAGAAATAATTTAAATTTATTTTAATTGTATATTGGTTGGAGCACTTAATTAAAATAGATAGGAAGAAAATCAATCATGACATAAGTAAATCAAGTGACTTAGTCATACATTTTCCCCCTCCACTAGAAAATTTATAAAATTTATTTTGGATAAAACAACAAATAAAAACATATAATTGTAATCGTGTAGAAAAAGTAGGTATTTTTGCTCAGGTTTTCCGAAATATTTCAAAAACGGTAAAAATTATTTTCATAAAAATAATTACAAAACCACGCCTACATCTATAGAAGCAAGATAAAAATGAAATTTTAAGAGATTTTAATTATTTTTATCAAAATATTAAGATTAAGTATGTGGTTTCTGAATTCAATCAAAATCTAATCAATTCTTAATCGCAAAATAAAACTAAATTAAAATTTTCTTTTAAAATTTGTTTTGGTTTTTAAAATAGATCACACAGAGAATTACATTGATTATATCATTCCTGAAAATACTCAAAAACCCACTGAAAAACATTGTAAAAAAAAATAATTAACTCTTAAAATATATTTTTTGACTTGTTAACTAATATAATCCTTTGTGTAGATTGTTATTCATCCGGGTAATTTTTTTTCTTTATCTAAGTATTTTGAAATATTTCGAAAAAACTAAGTAAAAAGATCAGTTTCCTTTGAGTTATAATTATAATTGAATGTAATGGAAGGCAGCCCAGGGCTAGTGAGGAAAGAAAAAATTAACACATATCAAATAAGGTGTAATTTATTGGAATCCTTCCTCCTTTCCTTTCAAACCGACGTTTCGGATGATTTTTCCCTCCTTCTTCAGGGTTTCAAAGGGTCAATGAAAACAAATTAAATGTTTCCTTCTTCTCTCCACAGTAGTGTTCAAAACTTTCATTGACCCTTTGAAACCCTGAAGAAGGAGGGAAAAATCCTCCGAAACGTCGGTTTGAAAGAAAGGAGGAAGGATTCCAATAAATTACCTTATTTGATGTGTTAATTTTTTCTTTCCTCACTACCCCTGGGCTGCCTTCCATTACATTCAATTAAAATTTCTACCAGTCCGTCTCTCTCCAGAGAAAATTTCGTTGCAAAAAATATAATTCTAATAATACATCCTCAATTATAAACGTAATAAGTTTAAATCTAGAACGAATATACACACAATAGATTACATGAGTGACTTTCGTTTGCTTTAATAACAAGCCAACAATAAAAATAATTAAAAAATAAATATATATATAACAAACAATAGTAGCAAATAATTAAAATATTATATTTACTAAAAAATGATTAAAATATTAAAAAAAAGTTCAGAGAATATAAATTATAAAAACCCCTCATAGATATATGAATTTTATAAATTTAAAGACTAAATGAAAGTTAAAATCTAATCAAAATTACGTCGATGTATTTTATTTATTTATTTATTTTATATTAGGTCGATAATCTTGTTTATTTGGATATCTGCCATTTGCGATTGATATGTTTGGTGTTAAAATACGCGTGAGAAAAACGATTAGGCCAATAGATCACGAGATTGTTCCTGCCTGTAGAAGGGACGAACTAATTCCGAGGGTTCAAACCCGGGCGGCATGCGCATTGATCCACCAGAAAATCAAGGCGACGCCACCAGATGGCAGCCAATGTGAGAAAAGAGTGAGTACCACGCCCTTGGCCTTTTACGACCACCCTTGGTCCTGGACCAATCTCACAATTCTAGCCTCATATATATATATTTTGTTCTTTAACAACCCACATTTTAGCGATTTCTCAATTTAACTGATTGAATAAATTCAGATTAAAAAACGCTAGTAAGCAAAAATGATTTTGTATAGAAAAACTATTTTTTTAAAGTTGATAGTTTAGTTAACTTTTTTAGAAATCAAAAAGAATTTAAAAAATAGACAAAAATACAGAAAAAAGGCTAGTAAAAAAAGCAATGCAAATTTAACAGAAAATTAAATAGAAATTATTTTCTTTTAGATTCCAATTCGTACTAAGAGAGGGTGCTGACATCATAGTTTAGTGTAAAGTTTTTAACATTTGCGTTTAACGACCCTTCAAACTGATAACATTTTTATGATGATTTTTTTTTAATGAGCTATTCATCAAAGGTGCAAAACTTCTAATTCAAGTTATAGGTGCTATTTAGGGGTTAAAATTGAGTCTAAGAAATTTGAAGGAGTGAAAGTTGTAGAACTCAGGAAATATCGAAGTAAACAGGAAATCCAGTTGGAAAGACAAAATAAACCATTTGACAATTTATTGAGTTAGTTTGAGCCCCAATTTCAATTTATTCCACATAAATGTTTAATTAATTAAAAACGATATTTTTCAGCATTGCAGACCACATTGGTGAATTTCAAATAGCCAATAACGTCGCTTGTTTGAGCCATTCGATTGGAGTTGCCTGCTGTTATAATTCATACTTGAAAACGATCACAGATGTAGTGATCGAAAAGTGTATTTGCGTTTGTGTATATTTGTTAATGTTTTAATAAATATTATATATGTGGTTTATTTCAAAAAGAAAATTATAATAATCTGTTCAGGCACCAAAGCTTCAATCAATCTGTAGATATTTTTCATAAAGAGATTTTGACAGGCTCTCCGCATGACGAAGGTACATCCGGGCCAAAGACGCTGGATGCAACTGGTTTTTTAATACAGCTTTAAAAAATACAAAATGTATTCATTATTTTTGTTTAATTATATTTTTATGAAAATATATTAGAGTGTGTTATTGTTTTTCCTTAAGAGCTTTATTATATTCAAAAAATAAACGTTTTATCTATCTAAAATATTCAACCCCCCCCCCCCACGTCTAAAAGTTGTTTTTCTCTTCATAAAATTCTTTCTAAAAGTTATTTTTTCTTAAGCAATAAAATTAATAATAAGTAAACCGTAATTAAAAAACAAACTTTATCTCTTTGTTTAAATTTAGATCCACTTTCGGGGTTGACTATATATGTCTCATTCACCCTTGAACGTAAAAAGGGCCACAAGCCCAAATAACTCATTTTAATATTACATTCATCATCTATTATGAAAATTTCAATTTTCTATATCTATAATACGAAAGAAGTTTTGCATTATTAATACATGAGCCGCTTTTAGAAATATTGATTTTGAGCAATTAGAATGTAAAATATCTGGAATTTCATGAAGTAAAAATGCCCGGAATGCGTGCAATCCAACCCTTTTTGATATGAAAACAATTGAAAATAGCTCGGTGGAATTAAAAGCCTAAAGCACCCTTAGAGTCCTACACTCTATACTAAATAATTTTTCTAATTTAACCGCCAGACAATATAGAACAAAAACCACACATACACAAATACGAGGACATTTACTGTAATAAGTTTAAAAGAAATCCATGAACAAGTGATTAGCATAATTCGTATGCTAATTTAAGATGAGGAGGAAATCCAGCCTGTTTAGATCATACCACATAACTTTCAGTTACTAAGTTACTATGCATAAACAACCATTAAATTAAAAATTATTATAAATAAAATAGACTACAAAGAATATGAGATTCTTCATTGTGTTTAATATTTAAAAAAAATCTGATGTGACATAAGCACAACAGGTTATTTTAACCATATATCTTTTTCCTCTTTCTAGTATGTATATTTATATAATATATTATAAATATATATTGGATATTAGAAAGTTAAGACCTTCAAAAAAAGCTTTATATAGTAAGCATCGCAAAAATGATATTAGGTAATTACAAAAAAAAATCACGTCTTCCGATTTCAACCAAAATCTAATCAGCTTTTATTATAATATTAATATATAAAACAACCAAATTTGAGATTGCATTTTCATATTCATTTTAGTTTTTAAGGTAGAACGCTTATAAAGTATGACCATACACTCTCGAATAGACAAAAACAGAGACAATATAATTAATTTCTTTTAAATTTTTTCCATGTGTACTTATTGAGCTTCTTTAAGGGTGTTATCAGCAAGATTTATCAAATTTGCCAAATGTTGGGCATGGAACTGTCAACGAAATGCGGATTTGAAAGCCTGTAAAAGTCCTCAGTCGGTAAACAGTCTTTCTGCCAGTAGTTAAAACGACTCCAGAATTAGCTATCGAAACGTGACTGATACGTATTTTTCATTAAAAATGTATAATCTAGGTGATTCCCCAAATGCATTGAGTAGAAAAGAGATCAGAAAGAACCATTACAAAGGAGAGAACATTGAAAAGAGGATAATAAGTAGTAAAAAGGCTAAAAATATTACAAAACAGTATGTTGCAATCATCATGATAGTAGATTAATAGAGTTTGTTAACATATTGAATTTTTAGATTTAAATATATATTACAAAATAAAACAAAAAGTTTCATTTCTAATACTTAATCTAATTTTACTAAATGGGATCTTTACAGGGATACCTCTCACCTATTGTTAACAAAATAGTTTTTATTTTTGCACCCACAAAAAGTCGACTCCCTATCAAAATAATCAGCAGATTTATATTTTAATATGATTTTTGATTTTAGGAAAAAGAAATACAAATAACTTGTAAATCACGAGTTTGTCTTTTTTTAGTTTACGAACTACAATGCTTGGCTAAAACGAAGATCAGATGCCCTCTGTCAAAAAACAACTTGAAAAGGTTCGGTTTATGATCTCGGTTCGATTAGATAAAAAATGCGTTCCAAATCAAACCTTGTACGGTTCGGTTAAGATATATTCAGTTCGGCTCGGTTCTTCGGTTCACCAACGTAACCGACTAAATGCCAGTCGAAATGAAGGTATGCGAACCGAAGAACCGAGCCGAACTGAATATATCTTAACCGAACCGGCAAGGACTTTCACTTATTCGAATTTAGGCTTCTAGATTGTTTTTTGACAGGAGGTATCTGAGCTTCAGTTTTACTCATAACTGCTATGTTGTTTTGTCAGAAGGCAACTGATCTTTTTTTTTAGAGTGCAACTGATCTTCTCTTTTACCCAATGCTCTGACAGACTTATATGCACTCTTTTTTATTATTATAGTTTTATTCGTTTTTAAGATATTTTGAAAATACGCCATTTTTCCCAAACGATAGAATACTTCCCTACACTACGTATGGTAGAGTATGAGACTGGATTCTAATTTAACCACAAAAAAATACGAGATATTTACTGCAATAAGACTAAAAAAGGGATTCATGAACAAGTGATTAGCATAATTTCTATGCTAATCTAAGATCTCGTTTGCCAAATAAGGAAGGAAAAAATGAATGTTGGTGTAAAACGGAGACGATGGAGATAGGCTCCTCCATTCGGGGAGTCTGGGGGCATGGGGTTTCATTTGGGGGGGGGGGGGTTCATTTGTCATCGCAGTCTCAATTGATTCTGTCATTTTAACGGCTGGATCCCTTCACAGTCAGCGAACGCATCTATACCCTAGGATCCGATCTCTTTTTCGGGGTGTCTCGTTTTTTTTCCTACTATCATCAAAATTCCATCTGAAGCTTTCTGATTTGCATACAGTCGGCCAATTGTGCACTGTGACAGTAATTAAAATTATAAATTGAAATATACATAGATAGATATACAGTTAAAATAAAATGATTTATTGTCTTCTGAAGGGAAAAACTCAAAATGGTAAAATATTTTGAGGATTTTTTTTTATGGGTGTTAGAAAGAAATAATCAAGCAGTCAAGTGCGAGACGGACTCACACATCAAATGCTCTGTTCTTTATATCTTTCGAAATATTTGGGATATCAAACGTTAATAAGGGTAGAATAAGAAAATTCGATAAATTTTTTCATGATTTTAGGTCAAGTAGTTCTTGATTCTAGGTCCAAAATTCGGCCAAAATGTTTACCTACTTTTGGGCCTCGACTAGGTTTGATTTAAAGTTTTTTAAATTAATAAAAAGCCTAATTCCACTTAATGGGGTCTTTACAGAGAAAACTCATTCCGTAAAATAAAAATGTACTTTTTATTTTCAGCCCCCAAAAATTCGATCTCTCACCATCACATAAATGAAATTTTTTGATTTAAAAGAATATAAATATATGCAATTGGATGTTGATGAAAGCAGTCCACGGTGGTTGTAAAAAAATACAGACTATAGAGGTTTTATTATTTTACATTTATTTGTTAAACCGACGTTTCGGAGATTTATTCTCTCCTTCTTCAGGGTAACAAAAAGTCAATGAAAGTAGTTCAAAACATAATTACTTTCTGTCTCCTTTTATCAACCACCGTGGACTGCTTTCATCAACATCCAATTGCATATTTATACCAGTCCGTCTCCCAAAGAAAATCTCTATCATATAAATATATACTTATACAGTATATACACATATCTTGTAAATTTCATGTTTGTGTCTTCATTACTTTACAAGCTATGACGGCGAATAGACAGGCAGATTGATATTGTACATAGACACTAATAGGGTGTTCTGTTTGATTTTTGTGTGGAAATTCAAATATAAAAAAAGTGGGTTGAGTTTTTGATTCCAAAATTATTTATTAATATCCTGATAGGCGAATCCTTCTGATATATAAATAAATATATTTAATATAATCTAAGATAAAAAGTGACCTTAAATTCTTCTTTTTCTAAATTTATAAACCAATAATGTGGCGATTGTGATGTAATGTAGTAAATTTTGAAAAATTCCATTTATTTTCAAAAAATTGGAAAATTCAAAACACTCGCTTGCTAGGATTAATTTATATTTAAAGTTAAAAAATTATTATTAGATGCATTATAGAAAAGAAGGATACGAATCCCGCCATTCGCATTTCTAGTGCTTTTGGTGGCGCCTCAAGAATGGGGGAATTATTGAATTTGACATACCCATGTTTGTATTAATATACTTCACTAGGGTGCCAGTGTTTCAATTTTTTAACTCAAACCATTTCCGAAACTAAAAAGAACCGATTCTTGATGGGTTTTTTTCTCTTTAATCCAATTTTTGTGTTGAGAATCAAAATTGAGAATTTTTCAAATATTTAGATTACAAGGTATTCTGATCCTCAAAAAAGAATATTCAGAGATATTAAAACTTATTAGTATTGGTGAAGCATTTAAATTGAATGTATGGTATAATTATTAACTTCTAAAGAAAACATAAAAGAATGTCTATTACAGGTTGATTGTTATTATTATATAACAAAAACTAACTCCTCGAATTCAGTAGTAGACTTGTGTTGTGTTGTGTTTTTTTAGAAATGTTAACTCTGCTACTTCGACAATTTGAATTTTTAAAATATTTAATACAGATAATTTACAGTAGAAAATCTTCTTAGATACAGGTTACTAGATTGTTGTTCCCTTATTAATTTATAATTTTAAAATATTTTTGGTAACAATTAAGAGGCCTTGGGGAACTACCGCTGACATATTAAAATGATAATTTATATAATATCTAATTATTGTTATATCATTATGAATAGACCTACAAAAGCTCCCCAAGGCTCCTAATTGTTACCAAAAATATTATATTTAATTTTTCTAATTAGCTTGAAAATTATTAGTGAAAACCAGTTTCAATAAATAATGAATTTAGAAATGCTACCCCGATGCCTAGAACCCTAAAGGTATATGTCTATTTTGGTAATTTTTACAACAGAACGAAAATTCTTACAAAATGGTATTGATTAAGGTTTTAAAAATAAGCCAAAGTGACACTCTTCTTCTTCGGGCGTTGGCAATTTCTAAATGATTATTTTTGGGGAAAATTGAATTCCCGTTGTGTTCGGTGGGCTGCCTTGAACTTTTGTTGGAGGTGAACATTGTTCAAAATGAAATAGAATTCGATCCCGAATCAACGCGATAATTATTTCTGATTTTTTTAATCCGAAGAAGTGAAGTTCGATACTCTAAGATCTAATAAGTTCTTTGTTTACAATAAGAACATTATGATACCAGAATGAACTTTCTACGATCTTGAATTATCCTAAGAATCTGAATCCAGACACACAGCCAACTAGGGAATAAAAAATTCATATTTGAAAATAATTTCCTCCATTAAGAAAAAAAATGTATTTCGGACCCCTGCCGATTATCAAAATTTCTATTTTGCTTAATAAAGGAACAACTGTTACTGTGATATTTGTTGTAGACTAATGTAAATAAAAGAGATAAAAGCAACATTCATATGATTTTAATAAAACGCCTCGATAAACAGAGAATGGCAAGAAGATCAACTAACATGGCTTGGAATTTCATTTGGACATCAAGTAAGGATTATCTGACTTGAGTGTTTACACTTTTGGATGCTGCGAGTTCCTGCTGTTTTACATGGCAATTAAACCAACTCTCTCTCTCTGTCTCACTCTTAGTGGAGACGAAGCTTTTCAAGTAGATACCAAACAAATCGAGGCAAGACGTTATATTGCTTGGGACCGTATTTGATATTAACACTTCCCCAAGAGACTGCAGCAGAGAGAAAGAGATAGAGAGAGAGGGAAACCAATTTAGAAATGTTTCAATTAAAGCACCAATTTCGACTGAAAATGAATAACATTTGACGAGGTGTTTCCAATCCAATTGCATATCTTCACTGGCAGGTTGATTTCAAATAATTACACTGGTCGTTATAAATTAAACAGAAAATTTTCATCAGAAAATCTAAGGATTGGTTCTAATACCGTTTTTTTTTATGCTGATTCTTTTGTAATTGAAGGGTTTGCTGCAAAAAGGAGGTAGCTCCAATTTTTTCAGTTTTTGGGAAACTAAAAAAAAAACGTTTAAAAAATTCAAAACGACGACAAAATTAAAAATGACGGGCAGCTCCATCTGTTGAGCAACGCTGGAAATAACGATTGGAGCTACATCCTTCTTGTGCCAAACAAAAGCTTTTTTTGCACAAGATAGTGTTAATATCTCCCAAAATCAATAGGATGGAGCTACCTCCTTTTTGCAGCAAACTCTTCAATTATACAATTTTTCAGGTTTTTGAAATTTGTTGGATCAAAACTCCGTAAAAGGCGATTCGGTCCAATTTTGAAGGGCTATATTTGTATCAAAATAGTTTGTTTCATTAAAAGATAAATGTTTCCTCTTTGATTTCCAATTTCCCTCTTGTTTTTAGCATAATTAGATCTCGGTTTAAAGCAAAAAGAATTAAATTTTTTTTAATGATAATACCATAAACATAGATACAAATATAGTTTTAGTTTTTTAGTTATAAATTGAGTTTTAATTGAGCTAAAAGCAAATAGCAAATTGGAAATAAAAGCTTTTTCCTATTAATGAAATCGAAACAGTTCGAAATGGCCTTTTTTGATGTTTTAACAAAAAATATTTCAAAACCTTGTACTAAAAAAATCGAAAAACGTCATGAGAATCAGCGTTAAAAACTCCACTAGGATTCTTTGTTAGGTTTACTCACAAAAAAATTTGGGTGAGCAGTGGTATTAGTTAAAACATGACAAATCTCTAGAATACGGAAAATAATTAAAAATAATGAATCGGCCCATGTCTGACTTATTATTCAGGATTAATTCTAATAGATTATTATTTTTGAATGGTGTTATTAAGAAAAAAATATTGATTTTGATTTATTTGATTTATTTATTTTTGGAGGAAAAATTGAATTAAAGACTACAAGATCTCTGTAAATTTCACAGATGGTCGTGGGAGGAGAAAACTTTTACCCCACTAGGGATGGGCCTGTCAAACTATGAAATTTAAATACCTAATAAATTATGCAAAATGTAATTTTTGATTTTGACTTATCATAATTTCAATTTCTTAATTTTAATATATAATAATATTTGTAATGAATTATTAGTGGGCTTTTGAACTAGAAGTTCTAATCAGTTCTCCGGCAGTGGAAAGACAAACATGTTGAAACCAGAATAAGATATAAGTCTTTGTTCTTGAGTACTTATTGGCCCCTCACAGACAAAAAGACCCAGATCAGAATAAATAATAATTAAAAATAAATTTTCAACACGTTTCAGTAAATGTTAAAAATATAATCAAAATGTCGACAAAAGTAAAGTGTATTTTTTATTTATTCAGGTTGCTTCATATTTTGACGATTATAATGGAGGTTTTTGAACGTTTTTTTTAATGATATTGATGTGAGAAGGAGATACACCAGAAGGTCCATCTCCTAAAGGCCTGTATGGGATGGCCCCTCCACCGTGAAAAGAACAGAGTAGAAGGAAAGAAGCCGGGATCACGAGCCAAAGCTCAGAATGTTAGATACAATCCAATATCCAATTTACTAAGTTTTTAGGGCTTCGAGCAGTGGTAAATTCTCCGTTCGATAAATTAGGTTAAATTTATCTCCCACTTAATTTTTTTGGTTGTAGCTGATGAGCTGAAATTAAATTTGACACAAGCTTTTGAAATAATAAATATCGCTAGTGTGTCTCAAAAGAGTAGCTGGCAAAAAATAGAAAATTACGAGTACCGAATCTTGAAAAAAACTTCTTTATTCTTTCACTTTTGTAAATGCCATAGAAACCAATTCAACTCAAATTTCTAAAAATTAAAAAAGATGATTTTTCTGCTTAATGTTTAATTACTGCTACATCAAAATTGAACATAACGTTCAAAAAATTGGAGCTAATTATGATTCCTTTAATTTGACTAATAAATAGTACTATTTGTATCTAATAGTATCTAATTGTTTTGGTAAATTGTAATTTTGATTTCTCGGTATGCTCAGGATTTGACTGGGTGAGTCTAGTATTAAATTCTCGTGATGATTTTAAAATTGTTTTTGCTCATTATGTGAAATGTCTGAAACTTGGTGAAAAATAATCTTCAACCATGATTTTTTTTTCTGTATCTCTGGATTTAGATACAAAAAGTCGTAGCAAGTTCGTTCTTAAGCTATAATATTTGTATTTCAAATTCAGAGAGCTGATTAGATTTACTTTAGGTTTAAAAATGCAAAAAACATCATTTTTTGAATTATTTTATTGATATTTTAATCCGTTTATACAGTAAAAAAATAACGAACAAAATAATTGGTGTGTTTTGAATTATCATAGAAGAATAAACGGTATAGTCCAGTAGACAAAGAGGGTATAGAAAACATTGAAGAGGAGAGAATTTTTTTCTTAAGGAATGTGTTTGGAGTAGTTATGAGGTAAAAATAGTAAAAGTCCCAAGTCCTAGCTAACGGATTTAGGGGCGGGAGGGGATGGATATGTCCCGTTTTTTGCTTATATCTAAAAAACGGTGAGTTGTAGATACAAAATTATTCTTAGCAAAATGAAATCTTATAAAACTTTCTACAAGATTGCTTCTATTTAATTTTTCTCTATTCCTTATGGTTTTTGAGATATCCGCTCACGAATATCGTAAATGTATGAAAAAATAACAAATTTCCTATGATTTCGTTCAAATCATGTCTCTACCACCTCAGCCCTTCGTTTTACATTAAAAATCCTCAGAAAATTTCCTTGATATATACGATACATTTACTATTTTATCTTGAAATGATCAGGATTTATAGCAATTTGAAAATTTTAGGTCGATTTATACATTTTGTTAGAAAATCCCACAATCCATATTTTTCTCCTTTTTCCTAATGTTTTTAAATATAAAAAATCGAAAATATGATTTAAAATAAAGTAGTAGATATTAGGCTGAAAAAACAACAACACCCAACTGTTATATGTATTGAAGGAGACAATAAAAGAGTGTGTCTTTTGCTGGAATTATAAATTGTATTTATTTATAACGAAACTATAGTTTCGTTATAAATAAATAAAATTTATAATTCCAGCAGAAGACACACTCTTTTAATGTCTCCTTCAATATATAAAAATTCTGCTACTCTAGGCAAAAACTTTCAATTTGTTATATGTATTGTATGTGTTTATTTAATAATACAATATGAGGTCCCTAGACTCCTTTGGGAAATACTAGGAGCAGATTTATTTTGCATTGAAGATGTAACATTTATATAATAGTTGTTGATTATTACTCGGATTTTTGGCAGATCGAAAAGTTATCAGGAAATAGGTCAGGAAATATAGAAATTTTTTTTGGAAAACAATTCAGAAGATACGGAGTGCCCAAAAAATTAATTACGGACAATGGACCACAATTTACTTAATCTGACTTCAAAGATTTTTTAGAGAATGGGAATTTAAACATATAACTTCTTCACCATATCATAGCCAATCTAATGGCAAAGCTGCATCAGCCATGAAAATTGGAAAAAATTTGATAAAAAAATGTAAGAAAGATAAAACTAATTTGTGGCAGGCGCTTTTAGGCTTAAGGAACACACAAACAAAAGGGTTGAAATCCAGCCCAGTACCAAGATTAATGTCTAGAAGAACAAGAAATTTTTTGCCTATGTGTGATAAGTTTCTTAAGCCAGAAATTGTTGAAGAAGTGGTTCTAGGAAAAGAAAGGAGAAATAATAAAATAAAATAAAAATTTGATGAAGGAGGAAAAGATTTAGATATACTAAAAGAAGGGGTCCCGGTATGGATTCAGGAGCAAGTTGGGTCAGCGTCAAAGCGATGGTTTTCAGGAAAGTTTTTTAAACAACTAGGTGAGAGAAGTTATTTAGTGGAAAGAAATGGCAGAAAATATAGAAGAAATAGAATACATTTGAGACCTAGGAGAATTGTAAATAATAGAGATAGAGAAAATGAAGAGTATGACTGGAATTGGGGTCGTCAAGATGTAACAGAGATGGAAAATTAAAGGAATGGTGAACAAGAAAAAGAAAATAGCAATAGTACAGAAAAAGAAGATTCTCAAGAGTATATTACGTTAAGATCCGGAACTCGAATCGTTAGAAGATAACATTTTAGTTAATAGTTAGTTTGTTTTTGTTTTTTGTTAATTTATGTTTATAGTTAATTTGTTTTGTTATATATAGTGTAAATTGTTCTGTAAAAAAAAACGGGGGAGATGTTATATGTATTGTGTGTTGCCATGACAAGGATGTTATGGTTTTAGATAAATAAACACATTCTAAACTTAGCACCAACATTGATATTTTCTTAGACCATGAAATATATAGACACGCCCTGGTGTCGATTTGGTGAGGCTAACATCAACTAGAGAACGTGACGTCATCTGTAGGCAGGAATACCCAGAAATAGCATGGCCACTATATGAATTCATTATACATCGAGATAAATTTATCGTAGTTTAGATTATTTATTTTGGATTCCAATAATCTCAAATTAATATAATTAATATTACCAAAATATTTATGCGAGAACGTGACGTCATCTGTAGCCAATGTTGGCCTCACTTCACTCTGTGTGGAGAGTAGCAGATGGCATGTCTATATATTTCATGGTCTAAGGATATTTTATCACGAGATTCTAATGAGTTCTAATTAAATGTCTGGAAGGTTCCTAATCAAAGAAAGTTTGCTTGGAGCACAATATCTATATCTAAAACTTTTAAAATTTTAGTCAAAATAAAAGGTGCGAATGCTTTGAGTTAAACAAATCGAAAATCTTATTCGCATTTTCTCATGCTTTACTCAGACAGATTTTCTTTATTTCTTTTTAAGAAATGATCTTCCATTTTTTATCTTTCCTGCCGCTTCAGATGCTTCATTAGTCTCCGTCTCAATCTTTTCGTTCTTTAAACTTGTTGCATGTCATTAATTATATGAAAAAGGCAAATTGGGTTTCTCGTCTCCAAATTTCTCCCCCTACTCCATTCCACCACTTTATCCCTCATTTACTTATATAATATAATCAGTCAGTTTTATTAATCAATATCACTGTTCTCTTTTGGACCGGCTGTCTTTCTGTTGCTGTCACTCCCCTTTTTAGAATGAAACATCCACTGACTACCGTGTGACCCCTCGGTTCTTTTTTTAAATTTACAACCCTACTTATCTTCAGTTGTCTGTCCTTGCCTGGGTTATATATTTCTTTTCAGCTTATTTTCTCGTTGCTCTACATTCAAGTTCGCTCGGTTTTTGTCAACAATGTAGGAGCGACAGTAGCGTAAAAGACAAAAAATACTTTTTATTTTTTTAGATTTATTTAAATAAAAAAAATCATTCTTTGAAAAATTATTCAGCTCGATTTATATAAAAGTTCAAATTGCCGATGGTTGAAGACTTAAAATTTAAAACTTATTATCTATTAAATTCAAGCTGTCATGGATAATTTTTATTAACTGCCAGAAGAGTTGTATACGTCGCCTCCAGGAATTGAACCAAAATGCCAAAAACGCAATCCTGTCTAATGACTTCCAATATTACATACTTTCGAGGGGTGAACCGCGATTGGAATTAGTGTGTATACCGTCTTTGGAATTATTTGGAATTACTTTATAATTCATTAGATAATCTATTGTCATCTATTGTCTTCTATTTGGAAATGAAAGAGGAAGTGGAAGTATGTGTACACGATTTTAGGTCGCAGTTCACCCTTCGCCTACTTTATAGCAACAATTTAAAGAAAAATTGAAATTTTTTTAAAATTCACTACAATTATTGGCGATTTGACAATTTTTGATCAGTAAACGGTTTGAGCTAGAAATCTAAAACTTATCATAAAGGGGTAAGTAATAATGAAAACTTAAGTGGGAAATTAGCTATAACCGTTCAAAAGTTCTCCATAGCAAAATTAGATGTTCTACATTTTGCATCCGGAAGTTTTATAAGAGTGGCAAGCCTAAAATCTCATCTGGTTTTTGTTTTGGAAATAAAAAAAAATTTGACACCAGAATGAACTTTCTTCGAGTTTTTGTTCAGGCACAAAGGGAGAAAGAAAATCATAGGTATCAAACAAGAATAAAAAAAACAACAAATCCCTACAATAGGAAGAATAATTAGTATGTTTAACATTTTTTGTTTAAAGTTGAAAAATCATTTATATATTATAGTTAATTTATTATCTAAAAGTAAGCAACTTCTAATAGTGTTATTTTAAGAAAAAATATAGATTGTAAATTTCTATACCGGTAGTGCCAATCAATTCTGATAAAAATGATTTTTTTTCTAGAATGACTTCAAAAAATTCGAATTTTTACAAACAATAGTCTACGTTTTGAAGTCAGTAGAAGTCAATGAAATGTGATCATCCAGTAGTCTTTAAGATACCTCAAAAGTGGTATATTCGTAAATAAAAATAATAGTAATAATAAATTTAAAATTTAGAAATCAGCTGGAGATTTTACAGCACGGGTTTTGATCAAATTACCTCAGCGAAAAAACCCAATAATCTCAAGTGTATGGATTTTTCATTATTTTCTAAAAGATGGTTATAACGATATTTTTTATCTCCCTATTTATCACAGATTTAATTTACTTGTAGTCTATAAATTCTTTAAAATTATAATCTCTGTGAGAGAATTTATATAAGTAGGTAATTTGTTTAGACAGATATAGATGTTAAGGTTTTGTATTTTAGTATAGTTTTTTAATAATCTTTCAGTAAAATTATTTTGGCTGAAATCTTTGAATATAAGTATGAGTAATTTATTAAGCTTTAATTTTCTAATTTGAATGTGGTTGTTTTTTTTTTTACTAAAGCGGGGTAAGTAAAGGTTATGTAGTGTGTGCAGAGGTCAAGCCAGGCTTGTTTTTTTATTCCGATAAATAAACTTTCGCTACGTTTCTATTCTGTAATTCAAAATAAAAATAATTTTTAAATAACCATATTTTGTTGGGCGTCCTAGATGAAGGTGTAAATATTTCTCGATAATTAAATTCATTTTTATTTTTGTATGTGTGTCATTCCAAAACTTTAAACCAAAAGGAACAAGCAGACTTGTGACCCCCTTATAGTTATGCATTCGAATCGACAGTGGGTATCACATGCATACGCTGCGGGGGTTACGAGTTGAATCTGGTGGAATTGCAGCAGCATCTTGGTTATTAATGTAAAAGTTAAAGGGCGGGAATGTTACTAAGATGGATTGTGGGATCGATAAGCTCTTGTCATGACCGAATCTTTTTAATTTAAATTTAGAACTTCGTATTAATTTTTACAATACTATTTATTTTATTCAAATTTGTCCCTACCCCGGGGGTCAGATTTTAGCCGGATGCCTCGAGTCGGATTCGAACCCGGGTCCACTTGTTTAGCAGGATGATACGCTACCGCCTAGCCTATCCGACCCCCCCACGTTCACTTAAATAAAATAAATGGAAAAATCGTAATCAGGTTTTAACGGAATTTACACATCTTCAAAATATTAAGGGTAATTTCACCCGTGTAGCACTTGGGTTCAATTCCGTGAGGGTGACATATCTACAATTTAATAATATCTTTGATAATAGTAAATTCTCGTTTAAAAAATTGACTTTAGCTTGCTTGCCTGGTCTCTAAGTAATGAAATTTTGAGGAAATACTTTCAAAATTAAAAAAAAAACTCATTTGTTGCTAAATTATAAAAAATTGAAATTTGAATTAACGTAAATGAAAATGAAAGCTGTATGGAGCACACGTCAGTCTATTTAATTATATTATTTTTTTATACAAAAATATGAATAAATAGAAATCAATCAATTGGATTCTTGAATGAAATCAAAACGTGTAGAGTGAGTGAAATAAATGGAGAGAAATAAAAATAAAAAAGGAACATTTATGGCAATAAATGCTATTCGGAGGATATCGATTCGGAGCCGGATATGGAAACCTAGATCCAGATGAATGGAAATATCATAAAAGTGAGAGAAAAAGAGTTGAAGTAGGAAATGGCTGCCTAGTAGAGATGCTCTTTGCTGACGGCTCCCTCCATTTAGCGATTGAACGACCCGGCAGACAGCCAGCCGCTCGTTCTTTTCGATATACACTCGGCTAGATAGCCCCGTCGGCTCACATACAAAAAAAAATACACACATACACTCACTTGTCTATCTACATCGTCACTAACTCAACCGATCAATTACTTGAGATACAAGTCTGCGGATAAATTTATAGAGGCTTTTGGTGTTTGAATTATTTTTTCATAATTTCTCAATAAAAATCACTCGAACTTTGAAAATATAATTTGAAGGAAAAGTCAATATTTTCGAAAATGAGGAGACAATATGAAGAAAAATAGAAAAAAAGATAACTAAGAAAGAAGAATATAATTTATATTAAAATAAAAGAAATTGATCGGTAAAGTAATTGTTTTTAAAATAATTGTGTCAAAAATGGCAAATGTTTGAATCCAAAACCCAAATAGGGTACGGATTGAAATAAAAAAATAAATTAAAGTGAAAATTTTTTAAGACTCAATACGCTTCCGGAAAATTTTAGTGATTTAGCAATATTATTTGTCAGCGAATTAGAAAGCATATGTATAATCATTCTGTGGCTAGCTTGGTATAACAACAAAACGAATTTTCTATATTCAATCGGGTGACCCTATGAGGAAAAAATAGAAAAAATATTCTTAATTAAAAAGACTGATCATGAAGGTCAAATCATCGAAATTATTATCTCAAACAAATAAATTATATACATAGACTTCAGTGGCGGATTGTGACTTTTCAACCATGGGATGCTGTTCAAGAAAGCCTCCCTGGTGTAATGGTCAGCATCTCTGGGTAGCAGAGTTGTTGATTCATCAAAAGAAACAAGGAGGTTGTCCTCTGCTTGATAACATACACACATATATATGTATATATATATATATAATTTATTTGTTTGAGACTATAGTTTCGAATCATTTAAATATTATTTTTCATGGGGTCAGTATCGCGTCGATATTGAAATTTTATATATATATATATATGTATATTTATTTGCATCAAGCAGAGGACAACCCCCTTGTCTTTCTTTATGAAAAATTTTATACTTACCTATGTTTTTTGGTCAAATACATCGAGACTGCTTCTATGATTGATTCAATAGAATAGAAAATATTGATATTATTCCTCTGTGAAAATAGAGTAATAATTATTCACATTCAACTCTCTCCCTATTTGTTCGATTACCATATAATCTGACCGCTAGACCAATTTACACTATTCCCATACATGCATAAATACACACATAAAATAAAAATCACTTATTATTTATATTTTGAAATAAGCTGACGTGTTCTGATGTGGCCATCCACTTGACTTTACCATACAACCTGGCCCCTCACTTATATTTGATATTTAATAAAATTATTTATAATCATGTAAGGGGGGGGGTTAGTTTTTGCATTTTTAGACTTCTGGGGACCCACTGCTTATGTATACAAAATTTGGTTGAATTTGGTAAATGGCCAGGATTTTCATTTTTTGACCATACACCTCCCCCCTTTCCCCATTTTGGGCGGTTAGTTTTTGCATTTTTAGACTTCTGGGGTCCCACTGATTTGTATACAAAATTTGGTTGAGTTTGCTCAAATGGCCTAGATTTTTAATTTTTAACCCCCTCGACTCCTCTTAATTTTGGGTCGATATGCACCAAAATCTAATCAGCTCTTAATCTCAATGGACCAAAACTATGTGTGAAATTTGGTTTCGATATTCACACTAGTTTTTGAGCTAGCTCGTACACAAATTTGGTTACGCACAGACTAACTAACAGACATTTTGACAAAACAATTATTATCTCGAAAAATATAATTTTTTCGATGTTCACCAATTAGAGCTTTTTTGTAGACCTAAATGCCATGGTTTCACTCAATTTTTTTAATCGAAATAGTTTCAGCCGTTTTTTAGATATTTTGAAAAAAAGAAAGAAAAAACCACTTTTTTCATGCACGATTACAATACTTGACCATACCCTGTATGGTAAAGTAAAAATAGTCAGTCTAATTTAATTGCTTTCTAGATTATTTAGGAGTTATTCATGATGCGCCGAATACAGTTTTTAACTGATTAAACAACGGATACGAATTACATTCTTTTTTCTTTTTTTAATTTTCATTTTGAAATGTACTTGAATTGGATTATGTTCTCACCCTCTCTATTCATTTTTTATTTCATTTTTTTTTTTCCAAGATTTGATTCCTGTGATAAAAATTAATTTGTCAAGGGCCGCCCGCCGGTAGTAGACAACATCATCAACTCAAAAATTTCCGACAAAAATGTACAAATCCGCTTAAGATTTATTTAATTTCCTAATTCTAACCCCCTTGTTTTTTTTTTTGTTATGTTTTTCTGTGGGTGTTTTTTGCTTTCTCTTTCAACGCCATGCATTTTTCGAGCTTAATGGTCGATACCTTTCCATCATCTCTATTGTTTACTTACTTTCTCTATCCACACCCTCTCTTTAGCGCATTAATCTTCATCATTCGTTGCTAAAGTCCACAACATTCTGCAAACTTTAGTAAAATATTTTCCTTCTTAAAAAGTTTAAAAATAAAAACAGTACCAAAGAGAAATTGAATTACCTCACTTGTTTTTTTTTATTTTAATTTAAGAATTTGGTTGATTTTTTTTCTTTTTTTGCTCAATTGCAAATAAATTCGTAATGCAAAACACTCGGCTTTCAATTATCTGACCTTTTGGAATTAACAAAAAAATAAATGATTAATTAAAAAGAATTAAATTGTAAAAGTTAACGCTGATTAAAAAAAAGTGATTAAAATTTTAGTAACTGAGGCTTGAAACGAGGATCTTTAGATTACGGTAGTATTTAATTTGTAATGATAAACTTAATGGAATTATATTTTCAAAAAAATTATAAAATTGTTGAAGAGCCCTTCTGAGGGTGCTTAAGGTAGATTATTACAAATTCACAATTAGTTTAAAAGCTCGTTTAAATAATATGTAAATATTTATTAGTAATGGAGCTGTTGAAGCTTTTATTTTTGTGATTAATTTGATTAAAATTTGAATTTTTATTTAAATCACACATAATTAATTATAATTGTTTATTGAACACAAACAAATAATACAATATAACTACGACATTTCGATCGAGTTATTCTCCGATCGTTCTCAAGTATGAGCACTCACTCCGATTATAGGTTAACTGAGCCAATCACGTGTCGGTCAGTCTTAATTATATAGACTCCATGTACAGTCCTGTCAAAAAACCACACTGACGACCTCAGCGCCCCTGTCGGACTGAGCATTGCATGATTAGTCAATATTTTCGCTTTATGGTTTTTAAAAACATGTAATGCTCTGTCTGACAGGGGGCGCTGAGGTCGTCAGTGTGGTTTTTTGACAGGACTGTACATGGAGTCTATATAAGCCTGTCCGACACGTGATTGGCTCAGTTAACCTATAATCGGAGTGGGTGCTCATACTTGAGAACGATCGGAGAATAAGTCGATCGAAACGTCGGAGTTATATTGTATTATTTGTTTGTGTTCAATAAATAGTTATAATTAATTATGTGTTATTTAAATAAAAATTCAAATTTTAATATGTAAATAAATTTTACAAAGATATTAAGATTTTAGAATTTAGTGGCTGATTGCCAGATGAGATCGCGAGATTGGTGTTTGGTTTTGATTTCCGAGTGAACGAGCCTGCTTCTGATATGTAAACAAAATTATCTATATATCAATAATCAGAATAATTTTAAGTGTCTGTTTAATAGTTAACGTGAAAGGGAAAACCGTCATCTATCTATCTATCTATCTATCTATCTATCTATCTATCTATCTATCTATATATATAAAATAGAAAAGTATGTGGATATATATGTATGTGGAAACGATCTGATTGGCCAGTGCATAGCCAATGCCAAAGCGTTAAATTATTAGAACGATTCTGATTGGTCAGATAGTGATCGTGCTTAGGCAATGTGTTAAATAAATCTTTCCTTATTCTTCCTTATTTTTGAATCAATTTCATTCAGCACATTCTTTCGATACTTACAGTAAGATTTTAAATTTCAATTATTAAATTGGTATGAACGAGACGCTCCCCGCCAGGGGCTAGGTGACGCCGGGCCGAAGGCCCGGTCGTCAGCTAGTAGTAAATAAAACAAAGAAAAACAAAAAATTCTCATTGAGAAGTTTTGGCTAAATTTTATTTAGTCATCTTCAGTCACATAAAGAATTTTAAAATTTTATGATCTCATATGAAATTGTATGTGTACAATTGTACATTTATTAGATTTTTTTTAATAGTCAATTTCAAACTTAATCCCAAATTTTCGAAATACCATATATTAAAATAAAAATCTAATAAATGTACAATTCGATATAGTAGTATTTACTTATAGTATTATTTAATTTTTTTTAGTGAATATAATTTCAAGTAAAAAAATTGTCATAGAAACTCATTAAACTATATATAAATTTTGACATTTATTTTTACATTAATAAATAAATAAAACAATATTTTTCTTTTTTATTATTTGGGTTTGACTTCAAGGTAAAACAAGATTTAATTAAATAACATCAAATTTGTTAATATTTAATGTTGATGAAATTCTAAAAGATTTTTTTAATCCGTCCTTCCTTTAAAATATATTCTATATATTTTCAAGTTTATTTTTATAATAAAGATCAAAGACTCTGTTAGAAACAGCCGCAAGGCATTACGGAAATGAACCTCTAGAAAGATTATCGAGAAAGTTAGAAAATGAGGAAAGAAGTGGAGAGGATTAGGGGTTTGGATAAAAATTAAAGAGCCAAAATGATATCCTAAAATTCAGCTTTAAGGATAAATGTGGAAAAAAATATTCAAAAGGATAATGCGCATATAACGAGGAATTATTTATTAAAAAATTCAATTCCAATGCATTCAATAAATAAATGCTTAATAAATATTTTTGTATTACCATATTTTTATTCTAAATATAAATAAATTCGGGCTTTGCGTGGGTTATTTTTTATATTAAATAATATTACTAATATATTAGAAATAATTTCATTTGAATACGAGTTGGTAGAAATCAATAGAGATTTCATGGATAGGCGCCCAAAGATAATCAAAAGTAAGCTGACCAATTTTTTTACATTGAAAAGGAGGACATAAATTAATTGAAGAAAAAAATTATCGTAAAGAAAAGAAACATTTTATTCTCTGCAACAATAATACACTTGTAATATGAAGTGCATAGTAAAAACATTTGTAGCATTTTGTATTGTAATTATGTTGACATCAGGACCGTCTTTAGGCAAAAGGCATGTAGAGGCCCCCGGCATCGACTAAACCCAGTAAGTCCACACCTAATGAGTTGCCGATAAAAACTTTCAACAATTCACCGTAAGCCCTCAAACCTTCAGAACCATCACATCGAGAGAGTGATATGAAATTTAGCAACCGGCCATAAACCCCACACATATACATAGACACACAGCGAGTGACTAATAAAATTGACAAGTGCAGAGTTTTATTAGGGGCCCCATCGATATCTAAGCCTAGGGTAGTGTTTCTCAACCTGTGTGCAGCGAGAGTCAATTTGCTGCGAGGCTTTTTGACAAATAATTAAAATTGCATGGGTTTTGTAACTTTGAAATAGTTTTTATAATTACTTGATTTTTTTTTGTATCATACAACTTTTACATTTTTTTTTATATCCAAGTGTGCCGCAAATGATTCCAGATATTTGTAGTGTACAGTCAACAAAACAAGGTTGAGAAACACTGCTCTAGATTTAATAGTTTCGGTGCTAAAATGAAAAAAGAAAAAATTTTATTGAGATTTTAATGGGAAGTCAAAATATAGGCATAAATGAAACTGTATTAGATGAAGGAGGAGGTATCATCCAAAGTTGGATGGGTTCAATAAAACAGCCTGAATAAAACGTTTCGGTCTGAATTTATTTGGCCAAATATATCTGAACAAGGAATGTCTTCATAACTATATGATCCCGTTCGAATACGGAGATTTACAGATTAGTCTTCAAATATCGACAAGTAGGACATGTAGGAGGACACTTTTCGGGGGAGGAAAGAGCTTACAAAAGAAAGACTGTCCTCCATAAAGGAGGACAATATTTTTCTTTATTCATTTTTATAATTAAATTATTTTTCAAACATCAAACACCTCTTATTCGATCACATCATCCCAAAGCAAGAAAATAATTTCATCATCAAATGTGAGCGATTGAGAGGTATATTAGTGTTTGAAAAAGTAATTTTCATTCTTTTAAAAAGCGACTTTTCGGAGGGTCATCTCTTCTTCTTTAGGGTTTAAAATCGTCAATGAAGGTAGCTAATAACTATAAATATTTATTGTCTCCTTACAAGGAATTTAACTTTTCATAATCCTTGGACTGCCTCTCCGTCAAATCTCCACTAATTGTAAGATTTAAGAGTATAAATGTAAAATAATAAAACCTCTATAGTCTTATTTTTTTACAACCACCGTGGACTGCTTTCATCAACATCCAATTGCATATTTATACCAGTCCGTCTCCTAAAGAAAATCTCTATCAAAATTATTATCTCCGTGAGTGAATTTATATAAATAGGTAATTTGTTTAGACAGATATACATAGATATAAAGGTTTTGTATTTTAGTATAGTTTTAGTAATGTTTTTAACCCAAAAAGGAACAATTGGATGGGATTTGGGCTTTCTAGGTCAAAAATTTCTATACAAAAAAAATTTTTTTAAAAAACGAACAGTTATACGTATAAATATCGTAAACTCTTTTTAATGCGATCGAATGAAAGGAGTGTAGTGAGAAGATGCAGCCCCTATAGATCATGAAATACCCTTGCATTACAGAAGAGAGGAGGATAAAGTGATCTAGAGAAAGGGTGAATTCTCCACCCAGGTGTAGCTAATGAGCTGAAATTTGGTACAAATTTTCCTAATTGCTTATTGACACCATAATTTGTCTTCTCAGTTCAAACCGTTCACAGACAGAAAATTTCCAAATTGTTAAATTTTCATAAAGCGCAATGAGTTTTGTAAGTTTTCAATTCCTCTTCCAATTTTATAAATGAAATAAAACTGACAATTCATAGTCAGTCGGGTAGGTTGAGTTTACCTTTCTTACAAAGAAATATCCTGACTTAAATCTTTAAAGAATTCCGTCCATTTCACAAATCCTACCTTTTTTGATTTGGCTCGATGATCTATCTCCGGATCATCAAACTATTACTACAAGAGAAATTTCTAATTTCTAGCTTTAATAGTCCAGAAGCTTTTCAAGATTCTAATTTGTAACAGACATGATAGAGAAACTGTCAAATATGCAACAAAGTCTTCTCATTAGGGTTTAGTTTTTTTACCTTTTTTTTGCAAATCCCGAAGTCTCTATCAAAATCTGATACTATATTTTTTTTTTCTTACTGATAAACTCAACATGAGAATATTAATGTCTACCTGCATTTGTTATTGTCTGCTTTATTTCAATTTCTATATTTCAACAAAAAAATTGTCAAATAATTCAACGTTTTGTTTTTAAAGGGGTGTAGAAGAGAAATTCGCAATGACTAGACGCAGAGAGATCGACTTATTGGTTCCGATTACTAAGAGGAAGTGGGAAACGGGAAAGTACTGCCGTCATAGTTTCCAAGATGAAACAATCATTCGATTGGCAACAGCTGTAAACCCTTTGGTGGCTGGGAAAACCAACTAGTGAAAACTTTACTCAATCTATTCTAAATATATGGAGGATGGGAGGCGTGAGATAATAGGGAAATTCTCTGGGAGGAAAAGAACAAAAACAAAAGAACGATTAAGCTGAGGAAAATCGGAAGAATGTACAATTGGAAATTTTAATTTAAGTATAGATATCGTACAACTTATGGAGAAAGTTAAGGAAGGAAGAAATAAACGCAGAAAAATAAGCTCCGATCGCTTGTATCAGTCATCAAAAGATCAGAAACCTAAGAAGGTTCAAGTGTCATGCAGATCCCAAAATCGAAAAATGAGATTTTTTTAATGATATTGATGTGAGAAGGAGATACACCAGAAGGTCCATCTCCTAAAGGCCTGTATGGGCTGGCCCCTCCATCGTGAAAAGAACAGAGTAGAAGGGAAAGAAGCCGGGATCACGAGCCAAATCTCAGAAAGTTAGATACAATCCAATATCCAATTTACTAAGTTTTTAGGGCCTTCGAGTAGTGGTAAATTCTCCGATCGATAAATTAGGTTTTTAAATTTATCTCCCACTTAATTTTTTTTTCCAGACCCTATACTTACAGAAAAAATGGCTGGGCATAGCCGGGAATCGAACCCGAGACCTCCGGGCTGCCAGCCAGAAATGCTGACCATTACACCAGGAGGCCGACGATTTACAACTTAGGTTAAATAAATTCAAATAAGTGTCATCTTTTCAAGTTTATACTTAGTAATTTATCCAAGTAAGCTATTTAGTATTATTATCACTACTATTTATCAAAGAGGCGTAAGACTTCGCTGGACCACACTGGCGCGTGATAGAAGACGATGACGTGAGAATTGGAACCCGCGTGCCCCGAACCGCCGCACTGAGGAACGGGTCGCCTAAGTAATCTAAGCAAGTAAGCTATTTAGTTATCTTAGATATTAAAATATTTCTCTGGTGTTTCACAGTAAAAATACACACCAAGTTTGAAAAACTTGAAAAACTCATTGTACAAGTTTTTAGCTTTAGGGATCATCCATTATGTAACGAGTTTTGGAAGTTTTTGAATCCCCATGTGTATTATTTACAGAAAACAACTAAAGGCTTATTCACCACCTTCATAATTACTATTCCCAATTAAGCTATTAAATTAAAATTACTAAGATTTATTTCATCATGTGGAAATTTCAAACAGTCTCGGACCATTTCGGTGATAAAGAAGCCAGAAAATGTTTGCACTCACTGACACATTTCTACTATGTAGTTGATGTAGAAACTTGAAATTTAAAGCAGATATAGCTCTTTGGTTACATGTAAAAGAAAATATCTGAATATTCTAATTTTTATCTTCATGGGTGAAATTTAGGAATCTTAAAGTACCATTATTACACTTATCCAAAAACTTAAATAAAATAATCCAAATTGTCTTACTATAATATACCATATAGTTCATCCAAAAGAAATGAAAAAAAATTTAAGACCTTGCCAAGTTTCACTCCAATCCCAAAATTAAAAAATATGATTTGCAATATGTGAATGCTGAAATTAATTCAAATAAATATAATCTTATCATGGTTTTATTTAAGCTAAGGGATGTGATGTGGTCTTGATGTCTAAGTTAAGCTCAATTACTTCAACCAAACGATAGCTCTATTCAGTTCTTCATTTAGTAATAAAAACATTTTGGCACCAAAACGAACTTTATACCTACTTAGTATTGATAAGCTGCACTTACTTCTATGCCATGTTTTTTACAATTTGTTTGTGGGATTCCTAATAAATAAAATCTTATATTCGATTGTATTTCGTTTTTTATTTTCTTTTGTCCTGTGTATAAACGGAATATTGCTCTCTTCCAATGGGTAGGTGATAAATAATCTTTTACCAAGATTAGAATGGAAAATTAATGGGTTAATCTCTTTATCATTTATTACAATATTAATCTGCTTACTCCACGAAATTAAGGACATTATTCTACAACATCGGCACCCTCACGCAGCCTCTATAGATTTGCTCACCTCGAGCTTTAAAATATTAAACACTAATACATGCCTTATCTTTGTGTAGAGTAAAAATTTTAGAGATCATTACGGTTTCTTTTGGGTCAAAAAGAGTTTTTTTTTTTTAAATATATGTCTGTTTAATTAGTCAAAAATATAATTTTTATACATATATTGAGTATCGAGTATTGGAAAAATTTTCACTTTTTCATATAATTCTATTAAATATCAATGTGTGAAGTATTTTTTATTAGATTCTTTTAATTGAAAAGATTTAGTTTTCTGAGAGTAACAGGGTTGATGATTCATAAAGAGAAGTCATGAGGTTCTCTTCTTCTTGATGCAAATAAAAATGTAGGTACATGTGTATAGTGAATATATATATAATTTATTTGTTATAAACTAGAGTCTCGAAGATTTGACTTTCATCGTCAGACTTTTTAATTAGAACTCATGAGTTCAAATACCCGATTTGATGTAAGTATTATAAATTGGTTTCATTAAATTAGTAGGTAAGCTGGTCACTCTACAAACGAATTTCTTTTTATATAACACTAGCTTCAAGGCCCGCCTTCGGCGGTGTTCACTAGCTGGTGGGCTTCGCCCTGGACCCCTACGTGGCTGCTTTATTGATGTTTTATTAGTAACAGAGAATAAATATAATTGTTTTATTATAAAGTCTTAAATAGATATAATTTGAGATTCTATTTAACTGTAATATACACTCATAACAAATAAGATGAAACAAATATTTAAAATGTATTAAAAATCTCTATTTATAAAAAATTCTCTTATTCTCAAGCTTGAGTTGTTTATCATAAAAGAATTTAGTCTTATTGATTTTAAGTCGATTCTTCCACGTTTTCAGTAGAGCTTGCCATTAATAGTCAAAACATCAAAAATGGAATGCAATAAGGTTAGGTATTCCTCTAGTATTAGATAAGAATCTATTGCTATTTTTGATTTTAAGTCGATTCTTCCATGTCTTCAGCAATGGTTACTAATAATAATCGAAGGGTCAAAAATCTAATGTAGAATTGTTATTCCTCTAGTATTAGATAAGAATCGATTGCTATTTTTGATTTTAAGTCGATTCTTCCATGTCTCAGCAATGGTTACTAATAATAATCGAAGGGTCAAAAATCTAATGTAGAATTGTTATTCCTCTGGTATTAGATATGAATCGATTGAAATTTTTGATTTTAAGTCGATTCCTTTATGTCTTCCCCAATGCCTACCAATAAAAACCGAAAAGTCAAAAATCGAAGGTAGAATGGTTATTCTTCGACTGTTAAATGAGAATCGATCATTATTTTTGAAATAAAGTCAACATCAGGCGCGGATCCAGACCTCTGATTTGGGGGGGGGGGGCGGTTGCCGGTATATAAGATCTACTTTTGATCTCGGAAGTATGTCGCGGTCGTCCAAGCGGGGGTGGGGGGTCGGAGACGCCGCCCCCCCCCCCCACATAGAACTTTATTTTCTTCAATTTTGAAATTTAATGTTAGATAAAAAAAATTAAATAAACAAATAAAAAATGTTGATCTCCAATGCTTTGGGGGGGGGGCGGTCGCCCCCATCGCCCCCCTGGATCCGCGCATGGTCAACATGAACTGCAAATTGCAAGTGATATCTGATTAATAATAAAGGAATAAACATATTAATATTTCAAATGAATTTGGATAAAGTTTAGCAACGATCCGTTGCAGTTTATTTAATTAAATAACAATTTTTGAGTTCATCAATTAAATTGTCAAATTAATATTTGTGGGATTTAAAATTCATTGTAATTAAGTACCTTGTACCTTGAGGACCACAAAAAGGTCAAATATAGTTTTTTGTAAAATTATATTTTAAAGTACTTTATTTTAGAATAAGATAGTACATTGGATAAAGTTTAGCAACGATCCGTTGGAGTTTATTTTTTTAATTTTTGTTTTTAAATGTACTTTAAAAAAATAGATAGTTTTTTTAAATCTTTGTTGCATTATTAAATTCGTCTTCAACGATAATGTGGTTAGATCTCTTTTATCTATGCTATTAAGAATAAATGACATCTCAAAAATGTGACAGATAGGGCTGCCAACACAAAGTTAGTTTGCTATTTAGTTATTTTATTGTTTGGCAAGCTATGTTGGCAATTCAGATTTGGTTTCAGTTTTCCGTGAATTTTCCAATTTTCGGGCAACTTTTAGGATTTTTTTACATATTAACCTGAAATGGACTATTACGAACATTTAAAAAAAAAAATTAGCCAAATCGGCCCAGGCATTTGAGAGATCTGCGCTTACAAAGAAAAAGAAATTAATGACATGTAGAATCTTTTGATTTTGACCCATTTCAATACTGAGTAAAAATTATCTTGAAATTTTACCCGGTGACAATTTAATATTTGATCAATTCCAGAAATTACTAAAGAAAAATTCGTATAGCTAATACTTACTCTTTAATTCAAGTTTTAAAGCATCAAAAATTATTTTGGGAAGGCTCAAATTTTATGTGGAGTCAAAAATAAATAAATTTTTATGAAGGAGTGTGTGATGTATCTCTGTAAAGATATCTTTAAATAGAATTATATTTATTATTTTTTTTTCATTTATTTCAATTCAAAATGAGTGCCTAAGAGAGCTTCAATATAGTTATTTTTAATAGTTTTTAAGGAATTTGATGTTGGTACTAGGTGAAACATTTTTTTTATCCAATAATTTTAATTAGTTATTTTTAGGTGATTTTTGTATCTGAGGGCGTATATGTCCAAAGTTAAAATAAAGAAAAAATGCACTAATTCTCTCTTTATCTCCTTATCATCGTTAAATAAGTATAATAAAATGTAGTTTTCAGTTTAATTTACTTGTATTCTATAATTTTTTTTAAATTATTATCTCCGTGAGAGAATTTATATAATTAATTTGTTTAGACAGATATAGATGTAAAGGTTTTATATTTTAGTATAGTTTTTTTTCTTTTAATAATCTTTCAGTAAAATTATTTTGGCTGAAATCTTTCAGTATATAAATGTTTTATTAAACTTTAATTCTCTAATTTGAATGTGGTTGATTTTTTTTTAAGAGGGGTAAGTAAAGGTTATGTGGTGGGCAAAGGTCAAGTCAGGCTTGTTTTTTTTTTTATTCCGATAAATAAACTTTCGCTACGTTTCTTTTCTGTAATACAAAATAAAAATAATTTTTAAATGATTTATTTAACTGTTTCCAAATTTTGTTGGGCGTTCTAGATGAAGGTGTAATTATTTTTCGATAATTAAATTCATTTTTATTATTGTAATTGTATGTCATTCCAAAACTTTAAACCAAAAGGAACAAGCTGACTTGTGAGCGCCTGATAGTTATGCATTCAATTCGACAGCTTTGGGTATCACATGCATACCCTGCAGGGGTTACGAGTTGAATCTGGAGGAATAGCAGCAGCATCTTGGTTATTAATGTAAAAGTTAAAGGGCGGGAATGTTACTAAGATGGATTGTGGGATCGATAAGCTCTTGTCATGACCGAATCTTTTTAATTTAAATTTAGAATTTAGTATTAATTTTTACATAAATGGAAATATGAAATCGTTTCGAAAAATCGAAATCAGGTTTTAATGAGATATACACATCTTCAAATCATTAAGACTAATTTCACCCATCTGGCATTTGGGTATCTATAATTTAATAATATCTTTAACACAGTCTGAGTAAATTCTCGTTTTAAAAATTGACTTTAGCTTGCTTGCCTGGTCTTTAATTAATGAAATTTTGGGAAAATAATTTCAAAATTAAAAAAAAAATAAAAAACTAATTTGTTTCTAAATTATAAAAAATTTAAATTTGAATTAACGTAAAAGAAAATTAAATCTGTATGGAGCACATATCAGTCTATTTAATTATAGTATTGGATTCTTGAATGAAATCAAAACTTGTGGCATGAGAGAAATAAAAATAAAAAAGGAACATTTGTGGCAATAAATGCTATTCGGAGGATATCGATTCGGAGTCGGATATGGAAACCTAGATCCAGATGAATGGAAATTTCATATAAGTGAGTGAAAAAAGAGTTGAAGGAGGAAATGGCTGTAGGTAGCTACTAGGGTAGAGATGTTCTTTTTTATTGTAAAATATTCATCAATGCAGTTTTTCTAGAGCATCCTCTCTATTTTATGGCCTTAGACATGATAACTTAAAAAATACTTCCATTATAGAAGATATAGGGATACGGCTTCCAATCTATAAAGTTTTTTGTAAAATTAAATTATAAAATACTTTACAGTTGTAAGCTCGTACTTTTTATTTAATTTGTTTAATAATATAATTCATAAACTATTTAATATAAGTTTTTTTTTTAGTTTTATTTTTAAATATTTTCAGCTTTTATTAATAAAGTCTACCAACAACCGAGGATTTTTTTATATATTTTTATTTAAGAGTTAATATAAGATAAGGGCAAGAATTTATAAAATAAAGTCTCAAATAAATCGAAATATTTATATTAGACAGAAGACAGAATAATTGAAAAGATTTGGTTTACCGAGAGCAGTAGCGTTGTTGATTCCTTAAGAAGACAGCATCTTTAATTGGTTCCTTGTATAAATTGAGATAAGGAGCAAAAGGTGGTTGTTGGTTGATTCTTGAATTGGACTAGGAGGAAAGGACATTCATTGGCAGCCCGTCGTATCGATTGGATCGTAAGCTTGGAAGAGAGAAAGAAACCCTCATCCATCTATCCTATTCACTCGGAGGGTAGAAAGTGAAAAGCAAGTACGAAATGGGTTCTCAAAATTTACACGATCGACGTTTTCCGAGCTGTTAAAAAAAATTCAGAGAACTAAAAAAAAAATTACATCAATCAATCAATCAATCAGTTTGACTGAGTTTCTGCTTGATTTTACCTAATAATGAATATTAATCCTTCCCTCATAACATTAAAATAAAAACATTTCGTGTGAGCAACAGAGGACCTTCACTTGTAACCTCTCTTTCTTTGAAATTACCCTCTTAATTTTCACCCCTTCATAAGGAGAAATCAATGAGGATGTCCACTGCTGGATGCAAATAAACATATAATGAATATACCGTAGATATACCAATATGTATATAAATAATTTAGAGACTATATAGTTTCGAAGGTATGTCCTTCATCGTCAGTATCTTTCTTTAAAAATATTTACATGGGTTCAAATACCCGAATGGATGTAGGTAAATTCGTTTTGTTTTAATAGTAAGCTGGTCGGCCAACAAACGCTGATGAAGATATTAAAGGAATTTACCTAGATCCATTAGGGGAACCCATGTGAATATTTATAATTAAAGAGACTGATGATGAAGGTCAAACCCTTGAAACCAGAGTCTTTAACAAATAAACCTCAATGATTTCTCCTTATGAATCATCAACACTATATTCAATTTCCCCCCTTCATATTGGTCCAGTGAAAACCAAAAACGCCAGAAGCAAATGAAAACTTTTTTTTGAACCAATTTAAACCAAAAACTTGTTCTATTTTTTTCTAGCGGATACCCGAATTAAATTTAAAATTTATTTGATCTAGCCAGGGCCCGTGATAGGTTCTTACTAGCCTACGTGCAAGTTCCAACTCAGCGGCCCCCATATATATTTGTTTTTGTCATTAACTCGTTAATTGTTTATATGTTCATTCAAGGTGAACATGTTTTTCAGAAAAAACAAGATAATTTATATTTAAAAATTATTTTCTACTATTTTAGTTTTTTCCATTTAAGTAATTTTCAAAAAATTAGAATTCAATTAGTAAATATAGAAAAATAAGACACCAGGTCCAGCCGGGATTCGAATCCGAGACCTTATATTTTCGCTGTGAAGTTTTAATCAGCTGAGCTTTTTCAAGTCAGTGTGCTGTAATTAATTGAAAACCATTTAATTATTTATTAGAAATAAAATGTGATATGTCTAATTCAGTAAAAACATATCCTAGTAGCAGAAATCGAGTATTATCCGTAGGCTTTTTTGGATAAAAATTGATAATAAAAAATTAAGTAAAATTAAGAGGTGGGTTTCACATAAAATAAAATAAAACAAATGTGAGTTTTGATTTCGATATATTTTCAGGTATATTCAGCCCATCTTCATGAATTAGAAAACTCATCTTTATTTTGTTTTATTTTATGTGAAACCCACCTCGTAATTTTACTTAATTTTTATTATTAAAAAATGTTTCATCTTGAACCAACACCTATCTCCTTAAAAATGATTAAAAATTGATATATTATTCGTATTTACTACTGAATTTATCTGTTGCTATGTTTAAGAACAATTAAAATAATATATTATTCAGGAAAAATCGAATAAATTTGATTATGAAAATTAATTAATCCTATTTTAAAATTGATTAATACCATTTTAAAATTGCTTTTTCCCAATGTGAAATCAATAATTCTCAATTTGAAGTTGAAAAGGTATAGTATGAAAAAAGTTCAACAAGAACAAATATTTTTGAATGACCTTAATTTTGACTTTTTTATCCCATCGATTGTCATCTTTTTTTCTTTGAAGTTAAAATATACCTACAGTTAAATTATACGATAATATTGACATTGCATAGACAATGACGTTCTTTGACTAAAAAGAGTTTTTCATTAGAAGTATCTAACTGGACATAATTTACCTTTTAATAGAATAAAAGCTGCAAAATTCATTTGAGAATAAATGAACCAAGTAATTGGAGGAAACTTATAAAAATTCCTTTGTAATTTATTAAACATCACCAGTGAATTAATTAAATTCTTGGCTCATAAGGATGCTTTTGGCATTTGTAAGGCGACGCTTTATATATATATATATATTATATACTTATAAAGGAGAGTGCAAATGACGTAACTTTTAAACAAGACAGTGAGTTAAATTGGCAAGACATAAACGCTGCTAATATTATTCTAGAGAAACATATTAGACTTAAAACTGGAGAAATTGCCAGAAAGTGGCTTTATTAACCTTCTTCTTTTAGAAAACATTCTTTATTTATCCAAATAAAAAGAAAAGTCAAGATCTCGGGCATTCGCAAAAAAAATTTAGCACGCATTTCCTGAAGGAAAGGGCGCTTATCTTGTCGTGCTTTTTTTCACTTTTTTCCCTTGATGTCATTTCTTCCAAGCTAGACTTAAACCTTAAACCACAAGCTCTATTGATCCTGATTCTTTCGGAAATATAAATATTTTTTGATGAGCTTGTTTTTGTCGCTGAGTTTTTATAAAAAGAATTGATTTAACGAGCAGCCAAATGCAAAAAATAAAATTACTATGGTAATTTATTTGTTTATTTATTTATCTGCAGTCAGTTTCAATGGTTTATTCTTATTTTATTCTCAGGACACATAAACGTTAATCTTGCATGTTGTTTAGAATGTTTCATTAAATTACAATAAAATAATTTATTTTCTATTTAGTTTCTTTTTAGATTAATTCTAAATAAGTGGGGCAAGTGCTTAACAAGAGTTCCATCCCGTAATCTGCGTTTTTATTTGTCGTTGATAAGGTCAAAAGGATTGAATTTGTGGAATTTTCATTAATCCACTTCGAGGGGTGAGCCGCGATTGGAATTAGGGGTACACCGTCTTTGGAATTATATGGAATTATTTTGGAATTCATTAGATAATGCCCCTTAATCTATTTTCTTTTACTTGGAATTGAAAGTGGAAGTGAAAGTAGGTGAACACGATATTAGGTCGCGGTTCATCCCTCGATGAAAATTAAATTGAAAAGGTTTTTTATAATTTTATTTAAAAAGATTTTTGCATGGATAACACACAGCACATGATTTAAAGAAAAAAATGTTTATTTGGACCCCACAAATATTCGACCAATCTTAAAATAATCATCAATCTTTAATATGATTTTTGATTTCGGGAAAAATATATACATATATCTTGTGAATTGCAAATTTGTATCTTCTTTTGTTTACGAGCTACAATGATCTGATAGACCGACAGACATGCAGGCATTGTAAGTGTACTAATAGGGTTCCGTTTTACTTTGGTACGGAAACCTAAAAAGGAAGTAAATCACCAACATAAACTTCTTTCTAAAAAGAAACGGCGTTAATAATTGCAAAAATTTCCAAAATTTCGCAGACAACCTAATGAATCTTAAACTCACTTTTTTCTCGGTTTAATTTTAATTTTAGAAAACTCTTATTTAGTCTGTCAATAGTGAATTTATAATTTGTATAAATTTTTTCTAAAAGTCTTAAGGAGGTTCTTTCGCGAGAATCCACACAAAAAGTTTTAGCCTCATAACTACTCGATAAATATGAACGGAACTAAAATTTTAGGTTATGTTTTTTTAACGTGACTGTACCACTCACACTACGAAATCTCTATATGGATACACACATACTTGCCGGATCGTTTCCAAGCCAATGTGCTTATATCCCCTCCACTAAAAATAATCGCCCAAATATGTTTGTTTTTGTGTTTTTTATCAAAACTAAGAGAAAAATAATTTCATTTTTTTTTAAGTTAGTCCGAATATATTATTCTAACAAATATTAGTTTTTCATCAAGATGGTGAAAATCTTTCATTGAAAAAAAATAAAATAATGATCATTCCCTCACCCTTTCCCTATCTACCATATGTAAAAAATGTCATTTTTAATTGCAATTATTTCATGTTTGGTGTGGTAAATCGTCTCCAAATTTTTACAGTATGTGTAATATGCTTTTAATGATTTATATTCCAAGTTTCAGACTTCTTGAATTTTTGCATTTGTGAAATAACTACCTTAAGAGGAAACTTACATCTAATTTTCCGAATTTCACTCCCACAGAAAAACTTACGTAATTACAATAGCTTTGAGGTTTACTTAAACAGGAAAACTTTAACTATAAACTTGATTGTAAAAATATTTATTAAGCTATAATTTATCGTTTATTTATTAATTAGGCCTGTAGAGTGAGACCCACTAAGTTCGCAAGAAATTCCCTTAAGAGTATAGGTCGATCGAAGTAGACACCCACCAATTATTTATCATTTTAGTAATAATTTCTATAAAATGAAATAAAACACTGTGCTATGGGTATCTAATAAGCAAAGGCTTTAAGAATTTTTTTTTAAATTATATATCATTATATATTGGCCAGCTGCTTCCTACTACTCTCTGTGTTTCTAGCAAAGATAAACGACATCAATTCCAATAAGATGCACGCAACAAGTCTGAGTATGGGAAGGATATAAAAATACCAGCAGTAAAGAATGTCTGTAGGTGGTCAACCCCCACAGAACAAACTCTGTTACTTTTCTTAACTTCGGTGATTCTTTGGAAACCAGTGTTTTGAACATACCAAGATTGTTGACATCTATCAGTTTAAGGTTGATTAAATTAAGAATAAAGACGTTTTTTTATTATTAACAAAATCATTTATTTATATGTATTGGTTTGTTTGTTACTTTGATATGATCAAAATATACCTATATCTATATATATATATTTATTTAATATTTAATATTATTAATTTTGATCTTTTGGTCGTCTTAAAAGAAAAATAAAGAAAGAAAAAAATTCAAGAGAAAACGTCAGAACTCTACGCTAGCCTTTTACTTACAAGATAAGAGCCCCGGGGAAATTAAGTATATAAATATATATAAAATAAACAAGAGAAATTACTGTAGCTTCAATAAATCAACCCTCTTTAATATAACTACTTCTCAAAACATTTCAGTAATTCATTGAATTTTACTTTGACATTCTATCAATATCGGGTTTTTGGTACTGGATGGAGGCTCGAAATAAATTTTAAGTTCATTAAACATTATATATATATTGCAATAAAAACCCGTTTTTAGTAAGAACGGGTTCTTACTAGTTAAAACGCATTTCACTGAATATCTTTGTGGCAACTAGAATTTACTGATGTTGGTTGAGTTTGGTTCAAACGTCTAGAATTTTCATTTTTTACCATCCGCCTCATTTTGGATGTTTATTTTCAAAAAATTTTATACGAAATGTCAAAAATTACATCCTCTACAACTTTGCTTCTAATGAGGATGTAAAATTTTGAAAATAACACACAAAATGAGGTGGAAGGTGGAAGGTCAAAATTGAAGATTCTAGACGTTTGAACCAAACTCAACCAACATCACTAAATTCTAGTTGCCACAAAGGTATTCAGTGAAACGTGTTAAAACACTTAACTAGTAAGAACCCGTTCTTACAAAAAAACGTGTTTTTACTGCAAAATATATATTTAACTTGGAAATCGGAGAAAAAATTGATTTCTTTTTTAAGACTAGGTATACTTTCTGGAAATTTTAGTTATTTGAGGGTTTGAGCTAGGAAGCTGAAACTAGGCATAGTTTAATAATAGAAACCTGCATGGCAAATTTCCCTGATTAAGTACACTACACACATTTAAAACAATGTGTAAATACAATTACTAACTAACTTGCTGGCGTCTGGACTCGAAATGAATATAAATGACAAAGCATTGCAAGCCGAAGGAATCCCGTTACCCCTGATTAGATTATATCGATGAAAACAATTTCAGGTAAATCAAATCTATTAAGAAGGTCCCTATTTAAATCATTATTTTTGACTAAACAAAAAATTCGACTCTCCTCAAAATAACATAATTACACAGGTCTGTGATGAAAAAGTTGTTCGAATAATTTAATATGATTCTTATAGATATAGATTTTCGACTATTTGATCCGAAAGTTTTTTTTCTTTGAACATACTATCACCTTTTTCACTAATTTTCCATACATACATTAATTCCTGTGAATCAATTGTAATAGACTGATGAAGAGGGCAAAGCCCTCGAAACTATAGTCTCGTTATAAATAAAATTTTTAATTCCAGCAGATGACACACTCTTTTATTGTCTCCTTCAATATATAAAAATTCTGCTACCCTCTGCAAAAAAACTTTCACTTTAGTTTTTTTATATTTTTTAATAATATCTAGTTATTGGCACATCAGAAAAATACCTACTCACTAATAACAACTTTTCAAAAAGAAATAAAATACCAAAATTCTGGGGGTTTTAAAAGTGAAATTCGAATAGAAAGGAGGCTGTAAAAATAGTTCCTTTTTTCATATCTGTTAATTGAAGAGTTAAAAAAAAAAAAATACAAAAATCTATATTTTAGAGAAAATTATGGGGGGGGGGGGGGGGTTTGAAATTAATGAAAAAGTGGGAGAAAATTAAAAATTTCAATCTGTACCCAAAAAATTTTTTAGTTACCAATTTCTGCTGTATTTGAGTAAAGGAATCAGAAAAATACCTACTCACTAATAGCAACTTTTCAAAAAGTATATTTCACAAAAATATAGTACTCAAATATAAAAGAGCACAAAAGTATCGGATGAAAATTGTGGATTTCGAGAAAAATGAATTTATTAGATATAGCTTTTAATTTAAAATTTTATATTTTACTAGCTGCAAGGCAACGCCTTCGGCGGCCCTCTTGCTAGCCAGGGAGCACGCCCTCTGGACCCCCAACCCTCACCCCCCACCCCCGAAACCAACCCAGCACCCCCCGCACCATGCCCAACCCCCGCCCCCACACCACCAGCCCAACACCCAATCCGTACCCTAACCCACTACCCCCCTCCCAGCACCCCCACTCCGCACCCGTTCCCAACCCCCGTCCCCACACCACAACCCGCACCCCACCCTCGGATCCCGCACCCCATCCACCCCGTGCCCTCCAACCCTGCGCACCACGCCCCCGCCTAGCCCCCTAGACCCCACCCCCGCTATGCTCCTGGACTCCACTCCACCCCCCCCCCCCCCCCTTCACCCCACCCTCAGTCCGCCTCACTCCCCCCGCACCCAGTTTTTGCATTTTTAGCCTTCTAGTGACCCACAGATTATGTATACAAAATTTGGTTGAGTTTGGCCCAAGAGAAAGAATTTTCATTTTTCCCCCCCCCCCCACACACACATTTTGGGTGGTTAGTTTTTGCATTTCTAGCTCTCTAGAGGCCCAGAGATTATGTATACAAAATTTGGTTGAGTTTGCTCCGAGGGCAAGAATTAATATTTTTTCACCCCCCCCCCCCTTTTTTTTGGGTGGGTTTTTGGGGAAATTTTTTTAAACAAAAGTTGTCAGAAATCACATCCCCTACAACTTTGTTTTTTATAAAATTTGCCGTAGGCTTAATAGTTTAGGAGTTATTTGATAATTTTCATTCGTGCGCCCCCCCAAACCCCCTTCTGGGGTCAAAATATCAAAACCTTATATATCTAAAAACGTAAGTTAGAAGACATCTGATGTAAATATGAAATTTCATAATAATCCCTTCAGCCGTTTTTACGTGAATCGTGAGCAACTTTTTGGAAACCACTGAAACAGACATGCATACACACAGACAGACAGACAGACAGGAATTTTGTTGAGGGTGTTTTCGTCCATAACTTTGCTTGAAACGTGTGCAACCAAAATTTGGCGTGATTTGGAGCAATGTACAGACAAAACCTTAATTTTATATATTATATAGATTTAGTTTACGAGCTAGAAATGATCAAACGGACGGATGTACAGTAGATAGTGTATCGGCACTAATAGAGTGCAGTTTTATGTTTGAACTAAGCCTTAAAAATGGAAAGAGCGGACCGTGACGATTCTACAATACGCCAGGAAATCGAGTGATATATTTCAGACTGGATCTCGTATTAGTCTGATAAAGTTAATTTGTGCTCTTTTTATATTTGAGTAAAATTGCAAATAATTTCTCTCTTTTCTTCTTTTTTTTATTCACTCTCTTAATACGCTCAGGTTCACTAGTTCTTTCCTTTCAAGAGCACCTGTTTTATATCCCTCGTTTTGCACCTGTCTGGCCTTAAAAAGAAATTTCTCGGTTTCGTTTCAATAAACTCAATTGTTTTTATATTCGTTGCTGTTCTTGCATTCTGACTTTATTTGTAAATCTCATGAATAATGGGATCTAATTAAATTTCTCAAAAAAGGCTAAAATCATGATAATAAAAATTTCTCCCTTTATCAATGAAATTTTAAGAATTTTAAATTCTCTCGAATCTTTTTGATTTTAAATATGATTTATATTTATAAAACAATCAATAAAATTTTTTCAACAAAATTACCTATATAGTATACTGTGTCAAGTTCTCAAAAAATCTCCCTTGCACGATTACAATACTTGTCCATATTTTGAATAGTAAAGCAAAGGCATGGAGGCTTTTCAATTCTGGCAAGGTAGGTTAGGTACCTATAGTAACTAAATTGGATCCTTTGAGTTTGATAGATTAGCTAGTTATCAGAAGGTTTAACTTATAGATTCCATTATACATGTTCCGTTTCTCATATCGGTCTAATTCTACCTTCAATTTTTGAATTTAATTTATTTCAAATATTTAAATATTAAATAATACATACTATTATGTCAGGTCACCTTTGATCTCACAGCGCAACCATTTGGTGAGGAACGCTATTTTCGGTTTTAATCCTGAGGGGTGAATACAAACCTTCTGACATATATTAAAATTATCCATGGCAACTCGGATTTAGTAGATGACAATCTTTTGTGAGTTCTTTAGAAATTTAAAGCCAGTTACTATTTAGAGCTTTTACAGATAAATTTTTACTGACATTTTTCAGAAAAAGACTAAAGACAAACACCTGAAATAATGGATGTAGATACTTCTGCAAGTTCGATTTGAACAAAAACCTTGTTCGGGTATCGGCGGTTTTAAATTTCATATCCGTGAGATATATTAGATATATAATGTTTTTGAGTTATAACAGAGAGGTCAATGCTTTTGTATCTGGAAAGCACAAAAGGCGATTTTTGTTAAAACGTACTCTAATTACCATATAAGAACTATATAATAGTTAGTTAGTCTAATTAGTATTCAAAAATGAAAGTCAAATTTATTTTAATGGAATTAGAAGGCTTCAAAAAGTTCATATCCATATAATTATAGGAATTCCAATACTTCACTTATTAAAAATATTATATAAATCGTAGAATTAATGGTGCAGTCCTGATGGGGGAGTGGGAAGAGGACCTTCAAATTCTCCTGGACAAATTCTGTGAAAATTCCGTTCGGCTTAACATGCAAGTCTCTACCACCAAGACAAAATGCATGGCGATTGCAAAAGCTTCCCTTAGGTGTAACTTAGTCATCAACAACAGTCCAATAGAACAAGTCCCAAGCTTTAACTATCTGGGAGTTCAGATTTCTAGCAGACGAAACCTTAAGGAAGAAATAGTTTTATAGTTAATATAGTAAAGAATAATTAATATATTAAACAGAATTGTATTTGATCGCGTTTTTAAACAAGATATATATATATATATATATATATATATATATATATATATATATATATATATATATATATATATCGCTAGACTACTGCTGGTTGAGGCTATTGGAGCCTGCTGAATCTTAAGTCTGGACCAAGACAGAATGAAAAAGATGTGATCCATCTAGCTATGATCCAGCATCATTTCGCGATTAGCCAGCATGACGCTTTTATACCAAACACTGATATGGATCACCGTGGTGATGATAAGGAAGAAGTAAAATCGCAAGTCATCAAAGGAGCAAAAATTTCGGGCTGTCTATCCAATCTAGTTTGGAAAAATAAGTTTATGTCTGCCGAATGTAAAATTAGGATATATAAGACCTGTGTACGCCCGATAATAACATATGGGGCTGAGTCCAGAGCAAACCGTTACAAAGCAGCTTCTCCGGACAACTGAGATGAGAGTTGTAAGAGCCATCCATTCGAAGACGCTGCATGATAAAATCCGCAGCGAACACCTTAGGCAAATAAGCGGTCTTCAGGACATGGTCGATTGGGTTCATGTAAGATTAAGATGCTGGGCTCCCCATGTAGACAGAATGCAAGACGACCGTCTTCCGAAAATATTGGCAAAAAAACGTCTCGAGGAGGTCAGAAGCCGTGGAAGACCGAAGAAAAGATGGAAAGAGAGTTATGACCCTGATGACTGAATATATGTTGGAGAAACATATACATAGAAGAAGAAGAAGAATTAATGGAAAGGCAGTCCAAGGATAATGAAAAATAAAATTACGAATAAAAGAATTTATTGGAACGTCATTTTAATTATCTTAAAAACCGACGTTTCGGGGACTCTTCCCCCCTTCTTCAGGGATTCAAAAGGTCAACCAAGGCAACATACGAGAAATTGCCTTCCTCTCCCCTTTAATAGAGCTCGTATATTGTTATTTCTTGTCATGACTGGATTTTTTTAAATGTTTCCTTCGTTAAGCCTTTTTTAAGCCCCGAAGAAGGAGGCTTAGATCGAAATGTCACTTTTTTAAGAGACTTTAAATGACGTTCCAATAAATACATTTATTCGAAATTTTATAATCCATTATCCTTGGCCTGCAATTCCATCAATTCTCCATCAGTCCATCTCTAAAAAAAAATACTTTTAATATAAAGATTATTAAATATATTAGTAGTATAACAATTGAAAAGAGAAGATATTTGTCATTTTGAAATAGGGAATATTATAGAAAGGTATGAGAAAACAAAGAGAGAAATTAATTTGAAACATGTCATCTTCAAGTGAAGGGGAATCTTCTAAAAGGATAAAAAGAAACGAAAGAGCTGGATAGAAGAGGGAAAACGATGGATGGATGGATGGATTCGAAAGAGAGAAAAAGAGGCTGTGGTAATTCAAAGAAATAAAAAATGTGCAAGGAATAATAATAATCCAAGTACCGTTGAAACTCTTCTTCGAAGAAAAACAACAGAATAATCATTGATGCGAAATTTCGCCGAGGGAAGCAAATTATTTTATTTTTTTTTCTTCTCTCTTTTATTTTCTAAAATTGAAATAAAATTATAGATTATCGATATGTCATTCAAATGATAGACAAGATTATTTATTGTAAGTTAATACATTTTCCTTTTATGGAAACTACTAAATAATTAGACTAAACAAAGAGGAGAGATGGAAATAAATTTTTGATTATTTAGGTCTTTACTTTCTTTCCATAATTTTCCCAAATAAAGGTATTAATAAATTGATACGGCTTTTAATTCTGAACATTTTTTAGGTTTG
Source organism: Forficula auricularia (assembly GCA_024734495.1). Lineage (NCBI taxonomy): Eukaryota > Metazoa > Arthropoda > Insecta > Dermaptera > Forficulidae > Forficula > Forficula auricularia. The sequence goes on along the minus strand of JALMQS010000128.1, from coordinate 37,659,770 downwards.
CTCTTTTGTTCTAAAATTAATTAAAGAAATCTATTGTATAGCCAAATGAAATTATTATATTTTATATAACAAATAAAATTATATTTATTTAATTTATTTACCTATATTATGAATTATTATTAATATTATTTTTATTGTATTAAATAAATAGTTCTTTTTTTGTAAAAACTAGTTAGTTGAATTGAAAGTTTTTTGCCGAATTTTTATATATTGAAGGAGACAATAAAAGAGTGTGTCTTCTGCTGGAATTATAAATTTTATTTAGAATTTCCTGTGAATCAATTGTAATAAACTGATGAAGAGGGCATAGACTAGTTAGTTGCTTTATTATTTCTTCTTTAAGGAACTATTTTTCCAAATTTTCATTGATAAAAGTAGAATTTCTCCCGAAACGTTTAGATATATAATAAAGGTTTTGAGATTGTTTTCATAAAAGACCTGTATTTATTTATATATAAGTGTGTATTTTCATCAAGCAGAGGACACTCTGATTTACTCTTGATCGGCCAAGTGCGAGTTGGAGAGAACCTATCTTATATCTTCCAAAATATTTGAGATATCAAATTCGTTCTTATGTATTTGTCATTGAGCAGAGAATTAACAAATTCGTGAATTTTTTCATAAAGTTAAGTCATTTCTAAACACCAAGAGGTACAAAAATCACCTTATAAAGGCCACTTTGGAGCTCTCTAATGCATTCATTTTATTTATTTATTTATTTACTAAAAATCATTGTATCTGTAGAGCCATCTAGCCACTTTAATGTAAAATTTAAGACCATTTAGATTACAAAAAAGGAAAACAAAATTTACATGATTTGACACAAAAAGAGAGAAAAAAAAGGTGACAAAAACAATGAGAAAAAAGAAAAATATATAATACAAAGATTATATTCAGATATAAAAAACAAAGAAAAAATACACACTATATACCTATATAATTACATAAAAAAAGGGAAAAAAACAATTCTTAAAGATATTTTTACAGAGATAGCTCATATTCCTTGATTTTTTTCCCCCAACAAAAATTCGACTATTTCAGAGGAAAACGAATTTATATAACTTGTAAATTTTGTATCTTATTTAGTTTACGAGCTACAATACTTTGACAGTCAGAGAGACATTGTAGGGACACTAAAAGGCTCCAGCTTCTGCACTTAGTTTACAAAATTTGTAATTATATTTAATATATAAGTATAGACGCACACATAGAACATGCAATGGAACAGGATAAATAAAATCGACAAAATAAATTTTCAAATACCTATTTATTTAAATTTTGATATTTGGAGGCCGGATTGGCCGATAGTGTAGCTTCACAATATATTTATACTCAATATACGAGGAATCTAACTGATACAAATATTTATTTACAGACAGACACATATTATATAGGTACAGATGTACGTATATAGACACAAAATTACATTTCAACTAACTAAAATGGACAAAGAACAGAAGGCCAAAAAATAAAATATATTTACCTACCTTTAAAGCCATTCTGATCTGTTTCTCTATTTGTTTAAAATTATTCAGGGCAGAGGTTACTGTAAATTGAATTTAACTCAAAAATTTTTAATTTTTTTCTGCTTATTTTGCTTTGTCGAAAAATGCTAAATCTGGATAAAGTAATTTTTAGATATGTGTGCGTTTGACTTTTTTGTGAGGGATAATTAAACACCGAAAGCTCGCAGAAACATCGTTCCCAGAAGAAAAATGCTGAAAATCAGGGGAAAAAATCGAATCGTAATATAGGAGCTATTGAAGGATGGCAGTCAATGAGCTGAAGTTTGGCACAAAGGTTTGTATTGTAATAAGCTTCACCTTTGTCCCAATTAATAATTTTTCAGATTTTTTGCATGCTAGTTATAGAACCATTGATTTTAAGCTAGGTATAGAGGCTTAATTCCAGATTCCTCTATGGGGAGCACTAGCTTTTAGCCTTTAGTTTTGGATTTGTAATTGTTAATTTAACGCGATAAAAAATATTTGGAAATTTTAATAAGCTTGATAAAAAAGAAAATTTTAACTAAAAGTGGTAGGGATCAAATATATTTTCTGATTAAAAATTTTAGTGGGAGCCAGTTTGGTCGAGCGTAAAAACGAGGATGAAGTGGGAGACCCGAGTTCAAGCCCCGTTAACCCAAAAAAAAAATTTGGTCGGATTAATTTGGATCCTGTGCTAACGATACTTGCACTTGAATAAAGAACCATATTATATAGAATCTGGCTAAATGGTCTCTAGCTCTAGTATCCAAGGCCAAAACAAGTAATTTAAATTCAGTGCCAAACTTCAAAATTGTCTCTTTAATTATGAATTTAAACGATAACGTGAAAATACATGGAAGTCGAAATATTCACGTACAAACCAATTATTATTGGTGTCGCTAAAAAATACTAAAAATGGCACTCAGAAATCAATGCGGTTGGTTAAATATACTTATGCAAAATTTTTAAATTTTCTTAAATTCTTATATAACAAATTAGGTTTATTATTTTTAATTCAAAAGGTTTTATCTCTTGCTACTGTTTTCCTCCCTAGGACCTACTTTTTTTTCTTCTGGTAAGTTTCCTTAAGGGTATGCAAATTAAAAATCGTCAATCTTAATCATTTGTTGTTTTATGGACTTAGTCACATTGGATTTTGAGCAACTCAATTATTCATTAAAATTGTTTTGTTTCTTTTTAGGCTAGGCACACACAGTCGATTTTCAGTCGACCCAACAATTTAGTTGAGTTGGTTTGTAATCGTTATCAATTTATAACCAACTCTAATTAACTAACTAAGCTCGATTTTTTTATCAAAAGTGCTCTCATCATTCGATTTTAATTAAATAATCGAGTTGATCTCGCAGTTGTGTTGTGTATGCACCTACATTAAACTTAATATATTTATGTCCATCAACTAAATCTATCGCTCGACTGAAAATCAACTGTGTGTGCCTACCCTTATTTAAATTAAATTGGCATTTTTGGAAAAGTAATTTGATAATTTCTTGCAATAACCCATCCACTGATGGGGACTCTAGTCGTTTCTGATTAATCGTCTTGTATCTAGAAAATATTTAACTTTTTATATATGTAGTGGTTACTTGGAGAAACGTCATATCTAATTTCAGGGAAGTATCCTCTAATATTACCAAGATATATACCTGTAATTTGCTGGGAGAAAGACTATGTATTTTAATATATTGTAAAATAATATTGTTGAAATATTACAGGGAGATTTCTCAGAAATACCTTGACATTACACGATATGAAGTTTTTCACTAAGTGTCCACGATTTACATATATTTTAGGTGAAAAAAAATAATATTTTACGAGTACCTAAGGAGTTATATAAAAAAATGAAAAATACAAGATTTTGACAAATAAATTAATATTTATTCATAGAATTTTTACAGAAGCAGCTCTAATGGTCCAATGTGATATGATGTGATAATTTTAATAAATAGAAGATAAGTGGATTTGGCGCAATGTTTATTTCATTTATAAATATGTTCTTGAAGCTTCATTTCTGATGAATTTAGTTCTAAGATGAAAAAAAAATAGAAACAATAGTTAGTATCTCGATATAATATACTATATGTATATACATGTATAAATCACAATAAAGTTAAAGGGGAGATTTATCTCAATTAGGATATCCTCCATTTAATCGAAAAAATAACAAATAAACTAGACCCAGCATGGGGGATAAGATATTAGGATCACTGCCAATATTTTTCATACTAAAGGGATTATAAACTGGGCTAAAGAGAAAATTAAATAAGAATTTCGGGGAAATAAAACATCTATTAATGCCATTATATTCCTTCAACCGTAAATAAAATCTTCCCTTTCGTACTATACAAATAAAAATAAAAACCTAAAAAAAGGCTAAATTTAATTATGAATATTTTTTCGTAAAAGATAAACACAATTTTGTTTACATGTCAGAAGGGTTGGGTTGGGTCAGTCCTTCTGATATATTGTAAAACAACATCTCTTATCAAACAGAGAACAGCCTTGATTTTATTCAATTCAATCAACTCTGCTACACTCAGTAATAACAACTTTCTAGTTTAATATTTTTTCTTATCAAAATTTATAAATGGGACCAGCTGTCGGAAATATAATAAGAATTATAATCCTAGAGATACCATTCTAATCAGGATATTTTGTGATTTAGGGGAGCAGTTCTCGACCTGTACCCAAGAGATTTCTATAATATACCTTCATGGCATTTATTTGAAACTAGTTTCAAAAGACATAATATTTATGAATAAATGAATTCACTCCTGAATAAAACTTGATTAATTTTTAATGTGAAATATTTATACCTATTAGACTGAAGAATATTCTTCAGAAAAAAATTATATTTTCTTAATTTGTCGAATGTTTGTTTTACTTTTTATTCCTTTTTCAAAATTGTTTTTCTTGTTTAAACGAAATTTTTTTTTATTTTTAGATGAAATAATTCCATTTTCGAAATGGAAATATTATGACTTATTATAGGGAATATTAATATAGGATTAATTAAAAGCAAGGGAGTTTTTTTAATTTTTTTTTAATCTAACGTCTCTAGAGGATATGCTTTTTCCAAAAATCAACTTTTCATTACTATAAGAATCCAAAGGCATCTCTCCTGAAAGGGAAACCCCTTCTGGCATGAAATAAAACATTTAATAAAATCTTTGTTTCGGCCTTTAAATTATTAGTAATACAGAATATCTACTTTGTTTGTTGATACTGAAATTTTTGAATTTGATTTTGATAATAAGCATTTATAAAAAGATTGAGAACCGTTCTGATTCAAGAAACAAATTTACTCAAATGCTTATACCTAAATCATTTTTATTGTGCAAGTTTTTGTCTTACTTCTTCAAGCTTAAAACTATAACAGAAAAGACTTGCATATATATTTAATTATTCTTGAAATTTTTTTTAATCCTCAGAAGCCTTTATATTTATACTGTACCTCTGCTTTGTATAATTACTCTTAGAATTTTTTGTGCTGTTATTGTTTTGAGCCTAAATAAGCCTCAAGGCGAAACGTTGCAAAATAAACACTTTAATAAGCATTCGAGTAAATTTGTTTCGTAAATCTTAAAAATAACACCCTGAATATAATTTAAATCAAAAAAAAAATTAATCCGATTAAAATAAAAAAATATTTTTTCGTGTGTGAAATCCAATCGAAATTCAAATTTAAAGTAAATATGATGTGAAAAAAGAAAATAGGAATTTTTGTGCAAATTAGAAGTTTTAATTAATAAAGAATTAATTAAAGATGCGGTTTTTTGCTTAAAATATAGTTGAGCTGAGAGCGAAAAGTGAGCAAAGCAGCGAAAACTAATTTGCTCGAATTCTACAAATGTACAGCCGAGGGGTGATCCGCGATTGGAAGTAGGTGTAAACCTCTTTGGAAGTATTTCGGAAGTACTTGGAAATATTTGGAAGTACTTGGAAATATTTGGAAATACTTGGGAATCTTTGGAAGCACTTGGAAATATTTGGAAGTACTTGGAAATATTTAGAATTACTTGGAAATATTTGGAAGTACTTGGAAATATTTGGAAGTACAAGTGGAAGTAGGTGTACAGCATATTAGGTTCACCCTTCGTGTACAGCTCTTTCTACTGAGGGTAAATGGACTGAGTTTTGTAGTATTTGGGCAAGTTTATTTTCGTGGCTTTGCTCATTTCTTTATTCCCGGCTTCAGTATGTTTTCACCGTTATTATATTTTGTGGAGTAAAGAATTAACCGAGAACTTACTCAAAACATTTCTTAACATCAAGGGAGATTTTTTTATAATGAAGTACCTAACAAATAGAAAAATTGTACTACTAAATATTTATAATTTTGTTGATAATATTTTTGCAGTTTGAAGAAAAGTAGAAAAATTTGAAAATATCTCTATTATTAATTTTGTGTTTAATTATTTGAGGATCTTTAATAATATTTTATAACTAGAAATTGATGATAATTTACATACTTATCTAATTTATTACGAGGATCGACCCCAGGACTTCTTTTTATACAATACCTAGACTCTGTGGACGCTGTTCCTAAGAACTAATTTTTGAAATAAATTTATAAAATTAAAAATTAGCATTTTAACTTAATTTACATTACTATATATATAAGGAAGTTTGTTTTCGCCGATTTCTTCGCTTCTTTGCTTTCCGCAACACTGTTTTCAGCCTTAGTTACACATTCGTTTTACTTCAATAGTGAGCAAAATTGCTCTAGTTTTTTTTTTGAAAATCTCATTAAGTAAAATTGCAATATAAACTTGAAGTGAAAAGAACAATGACTCATTTACCTACAGTTAAATGTAAATATTGTTTTTCTTTTAATAGAATTTTCGATAAAAAAAAAATTGGTTTTATAGATAAATAAATGCAAAAACAAATGAATTACACCTACCATTATATTTTTATTATTTAATTTGTTTTTCTGAATAAAGGTCATATACTACACAATAGAATTGTGTTTCGTTTTCCACACAGGTAACGAATTACATAAAAACTCATTAGCTTCGTGTATTGAAGGTGGTCCATGTTTAAAGGGTTATGTAATTAGAAAATGAAAAATAAATTCATTCTATTGTGTGCAAATGTTGAATCATTTGTCATATATTTCATGCAAATATTTGTTTAAATTAATATAATAAAAAAGATAAATAAATACTAGTAACTACCTATATATTTTACTTTGCAAATTGGATGCACGTACTTGTTATGGAATATTATATATTTATTTATCGTATATACCTAAAAAAAATATTTAATAGAATGAAAATTAATAAAAAAAGACCCATTTTTTTTTTAATTTTTCCATGAAGATTATCTTATAAGTAGGTGAATTCTTTCGGTATTAGTCTTGTGTTCTTAAAAGAAGACTAACTGAGATTCTTAATAATATAGGAAATTCCCATTGGTGTAAATAGGATTATTTTTAGGGTACTACTGACCATAGACTCTATCCTTTACTTTAGTTCGTCCAAATATTATTAGTTTTAAGTATTTCGGGGATTTCTGGGGAAGACTAGAGTATGCTGATGGTTCGAACCCATTTAATCCGTAGTTACGTACCTAGACTTTTCAGAATACTTAAATTCAGCTATCCTAACGAAATTTCTAGTAAAATGAATTATGTTCGCAGTTTAGATGATGTTTCTCATCCTCGGTCCCAATCTGTTGAGAATGCTATTAAGGGTAGTAAAAGTAATATTCTTGATACGTGAGAATCTCTTCTTGGCTGTTCGGTAATAACTATAAAGGAAGAGTATTACTCTTCTTGGCTATTGTATTAGAGAATTCTCTCATTGGTAATTTCTCTGGGAAAATTGTTCACTGGAGGGATTTCCTTTTGCTTACCTTAATGTGCTTTAAATTTTTTTCTGAAAAGAAAATTTACTCACCTCACCGAGAATTGATTTCCAACTAGTGATTAATGCCGATTGATCTCTCTAGCTACTAGATTTATGAGGAATTCAAATCATTTCTATTTGGAATTTATTTAGAATGTCCTTTATTAACGTATAATTAAATGATGAAATTTAATTCTATGTTTTAAAATTTAGATGAAACACCTGAGTAGGCGGAACTCGAACCCACTCAGATGATGTACTAGTATCTACACCTATACCAATTCTTATTTCAGAAAATATAAAGTTAATTTCAGAGAATTGTGTTTGAGAATTCCAATTGAATAATAGAAAATTACAATTTTATTTCAAAAATCTCAATTCACCCCACCCCCATTTTGGGCTGTTAGTTTTTTTAGAATTCTGGGGTCCCACTGATTATGTATACAAAATTTGGTTGAGTTTGCTCAAATGGACTAGATTTCTAATTTTTAACCCCCCCTCCACCCCCCTTAATTTTCTGTAGATATGCACCAAAATCTAATCAGCTCTTAATCTCAATGGACCAAAACTACATGTGAAATTTGGTTTCGATATTCCCACTAGTTTTTGAGCTAGCTCGTCCACAAAAATTTGGTAACTCACAGACTAACAGACAGACTAACTAACAGACAAACAGACATTTTGACAAAACAATTATTATCTCGAAAAATATAATTTTTTCGATGTTCACTTATTAGGGCTTATCTGTAGACCGAAATGCCATGGTGTCGGTCAATATTTTTAACCAAAATAGTTTCAGCCGTTTTTTAGATATTTCGAAAAAAAAGAAGCAAAAAAAACACTTTTTTCATGCACGATTACAATACTTGACCATACCCTGTATGGTAAAGTAACAAATTACATTTTCTGAAATTAAATTGAGATTTCTGAAATACATATGTGATTTTCTAATATTCAATTGAGATTTCTGAAATATAAATGGGGTTTTCTGAAATTGAATCGAGAAAATGTGATTTTAATTGAGAATTCTGAAATACAATTAGGGTATTCTGAAAAAAGTAAATTTATGCAAAATCTAACTAAAAATCACTTAAATCATATGAAGGTGAGAACGTAAAGAAGTGCCCTCAGAGAATTTTAATAAAATTTATAGACACTAAAGACCAGAAAGTGATAAATAGACCTAGACCAAATTAAAAAGCCATTTTTGAGAAACCTGAGAAACCCCCAAATAAAGGAGTATTTTTGGAAATCTGATAATTCCATTTACTAAAAATATAGATTTGGCTGAGTGAAAGTAAAAAATAATTTAAATCTTGACTGAAATATAGAATAAAAATACATTGAATATTTAAACCAGAAATTAAGTCATTGAATCCTTTAGGGAAATAATTATTTTGAAATATCATTGAAATGTTCAATTAAAATTAATATTAAAGATTAAAATTTCTACATTTATGAAATCATTTATTCGATTATCAAATGAATCGAATATTACTTCGTGACAAAATTAAATGTAAATCTAATTAAAAATCACCGGCTATTGCTATCACAGATTCACATACACACACACATACATACAGAGTTTACTTTCTGAAAATAGCCTTATTAAATTAAATATAGCTGAGGTTTTCCGGATAAAATTCAAATTTTCTGGCTCTTACTAATATTTCCAATATATAGATTTGGTTGAGCGAAAGTAAAAAATAAATTAATATTTCGACTCAAATATACTATGAAAATGATAAATTTAAACTAGAGAAGTCATTAAATACTTAAGAAAAATGTTTCGAAATATCAATGAAATTAATGTTCAAATAAAAGTATTAGAAAAGAATAAAATTTTTGCATATAAGTATGAAACTATTTATTCTATTGTCAAATAAATAATTTAGTGATAAAGATAAATATAATTAAAAATCACCCAAAACTTATGAGGTGGAAACGTAAATAAGCGCCCCGAATTTTAAAAAGGCTTATAGACATTAAAAACCAGTTAATCTGTGATATATAGAGCTAATAAAAAAAGTAAAGTTATAACTAATTTTGAGAAAATAAAAAAAAAAACTGAAATAAAGGGGTATTTTTGGAAATTTCCTTTCCATACACGACATGCAGCCAATTAGTTTAGGCTAAAGCAAAAATTTCATTCCTCTGATGCTATTATATCTCTGACTCACATACACACAAACAGAATAACAGTTCAATCTGAAAACAGTCTTATAGGTGACTTTTCAAGGAGAAAATCGGATTTTCATATATATATATATTAGGGTGCTCCCTATTTTGAATATTTTCGAACATTTACTCGGACAGGGATCATATGGTTCCTAAATAAATAAATAAAAATATCTCCCAAGTTTCAAGTCTCTATCTCAATTTTAACCTAGTGCTACACAGTGATTAAGTTTCCCATCTAAATAACAACTTTATCCTTATAATAGTAGGTTCCCTCAGAATTTTTACAGATTTTTAGCTACTACAATTTTGGAGTCTATAACTTACTAAGATATAGCAGTATTTTATCTAGATGTAACTCCAAAATTGTAATAGCTAAAAATCTGTAAAAATTTTGAAGGATAGCTACTATTATAAGGATTAAGTCTACAAAGTTTCAAGTTTTTTGAATCATTACTTTGGCCGGAATAAAAAATTGTCGTTCAATGCCAAAAACCCCATGTTATTTAGATGGAAAACTTAATCACTGTGTAACACTAGGTTAAATACTAGATAGAGATAGAGACTTGAAACTTGGGGGATATTTTTATTTATTTATTTAGAACCATATGAGCCCTTGTCTGCGTAAATGTTCGAAAATATATATCCAAAATAGGGAGCACGCTAATACATATTAGATGAGGCATTTAAAAGCAGAGTGGACCAACCCACAAATCTCATTTTCGCTGATAAACCTCTATAATCAAGTAGGTTTTTGATAAAACTAAATAGACAGAGTGGTCCAAAGTTAGTTTTTAAATGTTTTTCTAGATTACAGAACAGGTACCACTTTTGCCTCGAACCTTTACCTTTATTTTGTGGGATTTCTCATTAAAAAATAAAAATAATAGTGGGATGGTCCACTCTCTGCTTTTGAACGCCTCATATATAGATTTGGAGTCAAATTAAAAAAATTATTTATTTGACTGAAATATAGAATTAAAATGATAAATTTTAACTAGAGAAGAAAATAAATCCTTTAGAAATATGTTTTGAAATATCACTGAAATCTTCAATTAAGGAGGTTCTTTCACGACAATCCACACAAAAAATTTAGCCTCGTAACCAATCTATAAATATGAAAGGTGCTAAAATTTTAAGTTATGTTTTTTTAACATGACTGTAATTTTTACACTACTATATTCTCTTTATGAATGGATCGTTTCCAAGCCATTGATATTATATCACCTCCACTAAAAATAATCTCCCAAATATGTTTTTTTGTTTTTTTATCAAAACTATGTGGTAAATAATTTGAATTTTTTTTTAAGTTACTCCGAATATATTATTCTAACAAATATTAGTTTTTCATCAAGATGGGGAAAGTCCTTCAATGAAAAAAAATAAAATAATGATCATTTTCCCACCCTTTCCCAATCCACCATATGTAAAAAATTTCATTTTTAATTGGAATTAATTCATGTTTGGTGTGGTAAATCGTCTTCAAATTTTCAGTGTGTTTATTATGCTTTTAATGACTTATATTACAAGTTTCGAAGACTTCTTGAATTTTTACATTTGTGAAAGAACTACCTTAAAAGGAAAAGAAAAGAATAAAATATTTGCTTTTATGAAACTATTTATTTTATTATCAAATGAATCGAATAATTAATAATTAAATATAAATCTAATTGAAAATCATCGAAAACATGAGGCGGTGAGAAGTGCTCTGAATTTTAATAAAGTTTAGTAACATTAAAAACTAGGTAATTTGGAATAAATAGAGCTAATTAAAAAAATGGACATTTTTGAGAAAATCCAGAAAACTCTGAAATAAAGGGTATTTTTGCAGTACTTAGACTAGGACAAGTCTTATTATTCTGATGCTATTACTATCAATGACTCACTCACACACAAACAGACCAACAGGCCAATTTCTGAAAATAGTTTTATTAAATAAATACAGGAAACATTTCCAGGAGAAAATAGAATTTTTGGGATGATGCTAATTTATACGTTCATTTAATATAATAAATATGGATGAGTGAAATTAAAAAAAAAAAAAAAAAGATTATTATTTTGAGTGAAATATAGTATGAAAATGATAAATATTAACTAGAGAAGAAAAATGAAACCTTTAGAAGAATGTTTTTAAATATCAATAAAATGTTCAATTAAAAGTAATAGAAAAGTATAAAATTTATGCATATATGAAATCATTTATCCAATCGAATGAATGGAATATTGTTTCTTGATTAAATTAAAGGTTAATGAATTAAAAATCACAGAAATCTTGTGAAGGTGAGAAAGTAACTAAGCGCCCTAAAGAATTAAAAAAATATATCTGGATATTAAAGACCAGATAATTTGTGATAAATAGAGGAAATTAAAAATAAATAGTTTTAATTAGTTTTGCAAAAAATGAAAAAAACTCTGAAATAAAGGGATATTTTTGGAAGTGTGCAAATATGGCATATGCAGCCAATTAATTAGCCTGAGACAAAAATCTCATAGCTATTACTATCAGAGACTCACATTCACACAAACATTCAGTTCAATTTCTGAAAATATTCATATTAAATACAGTTGACCTTTCTGAGAGAAAATCGAATTTTTGAACTAATGCTAAAACTACTATATATAGATTTGGGTGAGTGAAAGTAAAAAAATAACTAATATTTTGAGTGAAATATAGTATGAAAATGATAAATATTAACTAAAGAAGAAAATTGAATTTTTTTTGCAACGAAATTTTCTCTGGAGAGAGATGGACTGGTAGAACTTTTAATTGAATGTAATGGAAGGCAGCCCAGAGGTAGTGAGGAAAGAAAAAATTAACACATATCAAATAAGGTGTAATTTATTGGAATCCTTCCTCCTTTCCTTTCAAACCGACGTTTCGGAGGATTCTTCCCTCCTTCTTCAGGGTTTCAAGGAATCAATGAATGAAACTAATAAAATGTTTCCTTCTTCTCTCCACAGCAGTGTTTAAAATTTTCTTCTTCTTTAGCAAAGGCATAGAAAAATATTTTTTCCCTCCTTTTCTTAATTAGATCTGAAGAAGGAGAGAAGATTCCTCCGAAACGTCGGTTTGAAAGGAAAGGAGGAAAGATTCCAATAAATTACACCTTATTTGATATGTGTTAATTTTTCTTTCCTCACTACCCCTGGGCTGCCTTCCATTACATTCAATTAGAAAATTGAATCTTTAGAAAAATGTTTTTAAATATCAATTAAATGTTCAATTAAAATTAATAGAAAAGTATAAAATTTATGCATATATGAAATCATTTATCCAATCGAATGAATGGAATATTGTTTCTTGATTAAATTAAAGGTCAATGAATTAAAAATCACAGAAATCTTGTGAAGGTGAGAAAGTAACTAAGCGCCCTAAGAGAATTAAAAAAAATGTAATAGACATTAAAGATCAGATAACTTGTAATAAATAAAGGAAATAAAAAAAAAATAGTTTTAATTAGTTTTGCGAAAATGGAAAAAACTCTGAAATAAAGGGGTATTTTCGGAAGTGTGCAAATATGCCATATGCAGCCAATTAATTAGTTTGAGGCGAAAATCTTATAACTATTACTATCAGAGACTCACATTCACACAAACAAACATTCAGTTCAATTTCTGAAAATAGTCATATTAAATACAGGTGACCTTTTTGAGAGAAAATCGAATTTTTGAACTAATGCTAATACTTCTAATTACTATATATAGATTTGGGTGAGTGAAAGTAAAAAATAACTAATATTTTGACTGAAATATAGTATGAAAATGATAAATATATATTGAATATTTAAATTAGAGAAGAAAACATTGAATCCTTTAGAAAAATGTAATGAAATTTCATTAAAATGTTCAATTAAAAGTAAAAGAAAAGAATAAAATTTCTACATTTCTGAAATTATTTATCTGATTATCAGAGGAATCAAATATTATTTCGTGACTAAATTAAAGGTAAAACTAATTAAAAATGAGAGAAAACTTGCGAGGGTGAGGCTCTTTCGAGTTTTTGGACAGATGTCAAAATTCAAGAACGACTTGTTCAGAAGCAAACATGTCTGAAAATATTCCTATGGCTCGGGATTTTTGAGAGAAAAAATTAATAAAAAATACAACTCACCCCATTATTTCTTTTCCAGTCGTCATTTACACTTAAAAACAAACAAGTTTATGTCTATAAAAAAAATAACTTTATAATAATATTCTCTCTGATGTTTCTTCCACTCGAACCATTTTCACTCACTCGCAACTCACTTACCAACTGTTGAATAATAAAATAACATTAAGTATTCTTGTCAAAAATAAATAAAAATATAATGAAATACTAAATTAATAAATTCAATTCTAATAGGGTTCAATTTTATTATTTATTAAATTTCTTTCTATAAGCAAATAATTTTAATTTTTCAGAAAAAATCAAAGAGGGTGTCCTCTGTTTGGTACGAATAAATATACACTCATATTAAATAAAACAATATTAAAACGTTTATTAAATATCCAAATTCTCCCTTTATTAATGGACATTTGGAAAATAGTTGCTTTAAGAAGAAATAATAACAACTATGTATATCGTATAGGATATATATGTGTACCTCTTTGGGCTCATGAGCATAGCGCCCGCATGCCTTGAGTTGTATTTTTGAAAAAAATCCATCTAATTTTCAAAAAAAAGATACTCAAACCTTCGGGTTAATTATTTTAAATAAATACATACGATTCTTTTAGAAAAATAATCTCAAAACGTTTATATTAAATATCCAAACGTTTCGGGAGAAATTCCACTTTTATCAATAGAAATTTGGAAAAATAGTTGCTTTAAGAAGGAATAATAGATATACTTAAATACAAATCATTAAAAAAAACAATCTTCAAACGTTTATTAGAACTCCAAACGTTTCGGGGTATATATATATATTATTCAATGGGCGTAACTAGGCTAGGACAACCGGGGCATTGCCCCGGGGCCTCAAGACAGGGGGTAAAATTGAAGTCGTAATATTTTCGATCAATTTTTGTCCTTGTCCCATATATATACAGGTGCGTAACTGTGCATTTAGAGGCCTCGGGACGACTTCAATTTTTACCCCCTGTCTTGTGGCCACTGGGCAATGCGCCTGTTGTCCTAGCCTAGTTAGGCCCTTGAATAATATATATATCCCGAAACGTTTGGAGTTCCAATAAACGTTTGAAATTCTTTTTTTTAATGATTTGTATTTAAGTTTATCTATTATTCCTTCTTAAAGCAACTATTTGTTCAAATTTCTATTGATAAAAGTGGAATTTCTTCCGAAACGTTTGGATATTTAATAAACGTTTTGAGATTGTTTTTCTAAAAGAACTGTATTTATTTAAAATAATTAACCCGAGGGTTTGAGTATTTTTTTTTTTTTTAAATTAGATGGATTTTTTTTCAAAAATACAACTCACGGCATGTGGGCGCTATGCACATGAGCGCGAAGAGGTCTACACTCCACAGAATATATTTCATTAAACGGCTTGCTAAATGAAAAATTTAATTAAAAACTTAAAACGTAGTCATAGGCACATTGTTTTGGATTTCTTAAATGGGATTGGCAAATTTATCAAATAGTGCCTGGAGCACCGAGCGATGCTCGGTAACTGTTTGCCTCTAAATAGCTTAAGTTTCAAATTTCAAGGCCCAGAGCGGGGCATTGCGACTTACCGAAGACGGGATATGAACGATTAAAATATATATTTTACGACATGACTAATTAACACCCCCTTCCTTTATTTCAATCGGATTAAAATTTATACACGACTAATAGCTCATCATGAGACTTGATAAGTTCACCAATTTTTAGCGAAATCGTTAGAGCCGTTTTCGAGAAACCGATTCTATATATATATATATATATATATATTATCAAGAATTGCTCGTTTAATATAATAAGATATAATAATAGAAGTAGCTAGAGTCCTTTAGTTCTACCGGCCGGCGCCCCCAAACCCGAAATCTGTCACTGATCGAATTTTGCTTTAGAAAATTACTATAGAGTTCATCTTCTGCATTGTAGTCGTCAACGGCTCATGAAGAAGATAGCCCAAGTCCATCTGGATGAAATATGCTTTTCAATGGTCAAAGAATTATTCAATTTGGTTTAGTAGTTTTATGTATGAGATTATTAATATTTTTTTATATAAGTACACTATCACAAACTACTTATCTAATTTTTTTTATTATTATAAAAATAAAGTTATATTTTCTTGTAATAAATAAGCGTTACAATAGGTAACAGTTAAAACAAAATGTGTAAGCTTCTTGTGTATTTTTTTAAATTCGGTACTATTTTAGGAAATCTAGTACCAAATTTCGCCAGTAACTTGCTTTGCGCCCTGAATTATTATCTGTTGCTTATTTCAAAAAAAAGATATGTCAAAACAACCTGACATCGCGATTATAAATTATAATGAAAATCCCAATATTCAAGCTCTGATTAATAATCGTAAACCTTTTATAATTGATAATTTCAATATAGGCCAATGTTCTTCAAAATGGACTTGTGATTATTTACAAAAAACCATTGGTCATGTCAATGTCAAAATCCATGAAAGTACAAATCCACAAATGAATTTTATTAAAAAGAATTTTATTTATACGACAATGTCAATGAAAGATTTAATAGAGAGGATAGAAACGGATAATCTTAAATATTATTACCTGCGATCCCTGGGTTCTGATCCAAGAGGACAACAGGTTGCCGATATCAGAGAGCAATTTCCTGAAATTGCTGATGATTTAAAGATACCAGAAATATTTTCACCTGAACAATTCTTTTCAAGTGTTTTACGATTAAGTTCCACACAATTACAATTATGGACACATTATGATATAATGGATAACATTTTAATTCAGGTGAATGCTCGTAATACTTCTCTATTTTAACATTTATAAATTCTAATTTTGAGTATTTAGATCCACTTTAACAACTCAGGCTCTTCTGAGAACGCTATAATACAATGTCAAAACTTGGTTGTCGCTCTAGGGCTCTATAGGGCATTGGATTATCTCAGCCGTGCGGAATCTCCCTCAAGAGGGAATTTCAGTATTTCAAGGGGGGAACTAATCTACGTACAAATTTCAAAAGTTTTAACGAACCTATTAAAGAACTGACAAAAAACCTCAGCTTTCTCATTAGGTAAATATTACTTATCTTTATCTCTAAATTAAAATATGATACCTTGTCTTTTCACTATTAAAAGCATATTAATTGAAGGAGACAATAAAAGAGTGTGTCTTCTACTGGAATTATAAATTTTTAATCTATAATTCCGAGCAAGTACTCTTTATTGATCTCAATCAATTTATAAAAAATTCTGCTACTCTCGGCAAAAAGAAACTTTCCATTTAAAAGCAAATTATTTGAAATAAACTTTTTATGATAGAAAATCCTGGAAAGGAGTGAATATGGCATTCATAAAAAATTCAAAAAGAGGTTGATTGGGGAAGAAAAAGGTTGAGAACCTCTGCCTTTCTTGGAATGACCACATTGCTTCAGTACTTAGCTTTCATTTTCAGACCAGACCCTTTTTCACATCCACTCAACTTCTTACCCTATAGACTTAAATTCGCCCCTGTCTCGCATCAGACTAATAGAAGATCTAGCATTAACAAACGCTCCAGATTCCCTGGCCCATTATAGAACCGCCCCGCTCATTCCTGCTTTTTATAGATATTTCCAGGACGACTGCTCTGATGAGATCAAATCAATAATCCCACCTAAAGCCTCGTTTGCACGAAACACAATTTTCAATCTCTCAACACCCCTTCGTGATTAAATTAGATACTAACCGAATAAACTCATTCGGCAACTCGTTTATACTAATGACTTATATAGAGACTGCAACTTCCTGCGTCCATCTTATCTGGGATCTCCTAACCCGCATCCACAGGTTCTACTCTGAACGAATTAGTCAAGTTTATTCTTTGCAAAGTACATAAAAAGTCGAGATGCTGGGAATCAAAGAATATTTAATTTGAATTTAAAAAAAAATTCACTAACACCTGCACATCACATTGTATTGTTTATTGCTCCCTTTACGGTACATACATATATACATAGAAACCAGGGAGGAGGTAGGGAGGGAAGGCTAGCTCGAGAAAGTGTCTCCACCTGACGTCACGAGCCGCCATCTTGCAATTGGCAAGAATAGAGAATGCCCATAAGAGCAATGCTAATATATTTATATAGTTTAAACTATATATCTTTAAATAAAAAGGTTCTTAAATAGAACATATATATAAATAAATATTCAAAAATGTTATTTCTTAGATTTGCAATGAATTTAAATAGCTACTTTCAGTAAAAATTTGATAAAACAAATAGCGCACTCGTACCCATTATTAGGTATATTTCGAAGAAATATACCTATTGGGCTAACTTTCATGGTGCAACTTCCAAAAAATTCCATCATAGTTCCTCCGATCATGGTCCCTAGACCCCAAAACCACCCTCCGTTCAAAAGTTTATATATATATGTATGTATGTATCCCAATTTTGTATGTGCGCTGCAGGCCGCAACATTCAATCGATTGCAATAAAATTTGGCACTAAATTCAGTCTTGATGTAAACAAGAACGGAGTAATTTTTGGTGACTTCAGCCCCAAAGGGGTGGAAATGGTGGGTGATTGAAATTTTAAAAAATTCATGACAACGTTAATATGCCTGATACCAGTTTGGTTGCAGATGCCTAATATTCTGATAATTTTTTCTGATTCAGCTTCATTTCGTAGCCTTTTGCTTTTGAGATTAAAGCGATTAGTGCATCCATACGCTGAATATGATACTGGCATAATTAAATATTTATTTAAAAACGTTCACTTTGTTCTTGAAAGCTTTATATTTAGTAAAAATTTTGCAGAATTAATATTTGGAACACGAGAAATAGAATAAATACCCGTAAAGTGCGTCTAACCTAACTCTAGTGTCAAAAAACTTGAAACTAGTTTATTGTTTTTAAGGAAAATTAAAATATATACAGTCTAATCTAAATCATAAACACTTTTAATAAAAAACAAAAAATATATGAAGAAAATCAAACTTGTTTTTTATCACTGTTAATAATAAAAAGAACTGTCTTAAAGATGGATACTACAGTAGACTCTCGATAATTCGAATTTATAGGGACCAAACAAAAAATTCGAATTATCGAGTTTTTCGAAATAGTGAGAGTTCGAATTAAAGAGGGGCTGAAAGTAAAAATTCGAATTGAAGAAAGTTACATTTTATTAAAGAAATCTGTGTACATATATGTCATTGTATAAGATTGTGAATGCTGGTAGAAACAAAAATACATATTATAATAATACATGTGGATCAATTTATTTATTATAAAAAAAGTTATATCATTTCTTCATAAAAAATCGGTTATTTTCGTTTGGGTCGCTTGGTTGGCTGCAATCTGGTCCACAGCATTTTCCAAAGTGCTCACTGCTTTGAACACACAACCAGATTGGATGTTATCCATTTCGGACTGTTCGAAAAAACGACGCAACCCTCTTAAAAAAAGGGTGCTTCCTTAGAAGACACCATCGGAACATCGTCGTCTTCATCTTCACTGTCAGAAATCTGTTGATTGACCACAATTGACTGTTTCATAATGTCTTCATCAGACAATGTACCCGCTGTGGCAACATTATTGTCAATATTAACATAATCGTTGAAAGTTATGGGAACCTCTGGAAGTCTGTTCCAAGCACTCAAAAGAGGTCCCTCATCTTGCAGATCTTGTTGAACCATATCATTTCCTTCCTTGCATTCCTGACGTACAGGGCCCATTTTAAGGCTGAAACTGCACTAAAGCATTTCAGGGGTGGTGTAGCATGAATCATAGACATTGGAGGGAGGTAAGTTCTTGGAAAAATTGTGGAGTGGGCCGGTCTAGCTTCACTTCGATTTATAGAGGGGACCAAAATACATTGATTTTCTTCGAGTTATAGAGGTTCTCTCGGGGGACCGAGGGTTTTCTTCGAATTATAGAGGTTTTCGAATTACCGAGGTTCAAATTTGCTCAGAACTCTGTGTCAACATACGTTCAGATGGGAAGAGAAGGTTTGTGCCAATCTAGCAAGATGGCGGCTGGAGGAAATGCCTGTCCTGACTGGAGACACCCCCACTCCTGCTTTTCTCATAGCTGTTCCTCCTTAGCTCCTTGATAGAAACCTACCTTTATAAAACTGCACCTTCCAAGTATAAATATCTTTTCTTTATTCCCAGCTTAGGGTTCGTTCACTTCACCTGTTTATTGGATTTTCCCACTTTGAGACCATTCCATTCTCTGATAATTCATTCATACCCACACTAACTCACAAACAACTGTCCATCATATTAAAAAATTTTGTTCATCATCTTATCTTCAGTCAATGTTCTCCTGATGATGAGTTAAGAGCTCGAAATATATAGAGTAAATTAAAAAAAAATCTTTGTATTTTAATTTTTTCTCCTTCTGAAACACCACCAACTCCAACCTAATATAATTTTAATAATATTTCACTATAAACCAAACACCCCGTTCCCAAAATTTTCTTATTCATAATTTGTATTCTTTGCCAAGGACTCTGCTGGTCATAGATAAATTAATCTTAACTATCATTTAAATCTTCTATTTGATTATCCATGTTATTCTTAAAATAATAGAACTAATAAAAAATCATCGTCCAAAATGAATTAACTTATTCGTCAATTCCATTTTTGCTGACTTGTAAATATACAACAAATTACTACCACGGCATATGTTCTAATGAAATAAAGTCAATAATCCCTCCTAAAGCTTCTTTTGCACATAATATCCGATTTGCTAACACTTACACTCTACGCGACAAAAAATTGGCAACAAATTGAATCCAACTTATTAGTTTATCGCTATGACTTATAGGGACGAATTCTCTCTACTTCACCCTTCACTACTTAAAGACCAATTTACCGTAAGATTGACCATGTATTTTGGAGAGATGTAATCCGGCAAGGGACCCATCAATGCAGTTGAACTTAAGGTTGCGTTATGGAATGTTGTTTTCATTATTTTGTAATTTTTTTTATTGAGCTTTTTCTATGATTTCTAAAGACTGGAATTACACCGTTCCAATCCTTCCAAGTCCAGGCAACAAATTTTTTTTCGACTCTGATCCAACCCATGTAGTTTCAATACTATCTCTCCTCCTTTTATTCTAGGATATCAGAGTCAATCTGTGAATCTTCTTATCATCAAAAATCCTTAGCTCGATTCGCTCGAAAATAATCTAGGGCTCCATCAAATATTCCATCACCGATTCTTAAATTCATATGAAAATAAATACATTACAAATATTTATTATTATTTAAATTTTCTTGCAAAGAATGCTTGTTAGGATTTTTTTTGTTAGACAACACTGCATAATTCAAACAAATATAAATTGAAGCAATGATTTTTCTATCATGAGAGTCGAAATTGATTTAATGCTCTTTCGATCTTTTTACATGTATTTAAATAAAACTAAAAAATATTAGTAAAAAGCCAAAGTTCAGTTGGCCAAATTACTAGAGACATGGGGGCAAGGATAGTTTATTAAAATATAGCTTGTTTGTTTTCTTTTAACAAAAACTTTAAAATATTTCATATTTGGAAACATTTCATAATCCAACATTTTTGGAATTTCATTATAATTTTGTGAGAAACTAGACTACAAAAAGTGTTTATTTAATATATGAAATTGATAACCAAGTTCACTAACAATCTTTATGAATTTACAAGTTAAAATTGTTTCTCTTAAGGTTTTATTTTAAAATAGCGCTTTATATAAATTTTCACTATATTGTGAAAATATTTTTTGTGTACTGGTGAATGTTTTACAATTAATAAATTAAATATATACTCATGTAATCTTCAAACCTTCAAAACCCGAGTTGCCCACCCTCTCACTTTAATCAACTTTCCCTTCTCTTCGGTAATGCAAGGGTATTTGGAGATCCATAGGGGCTGCATCATTACTGGTGCGCCCCTTCTTGCATTCGATTGCATTAAAAAAAAATGGACAAAATTAGCGGATAGATAGCGATGACTTATCTTTTAGTTTCTTGATTAATTTGTTAAAATATAATATTTCATTAAAATATAATATTATTTTTAATTATTATCATTTCCGTCCATAATTTAATTTATAATTTGAAAGTTTATATTGGGAAAATAAGCTGCTAAAAATCGAAGATCGTTCTTGATACAATGCAAGAGACATGAAGTGGTTCCGGCACACATAACTCATAATTTGAAAAACATTTTTCTCTGCAACTGGGCAGTCATCCTTTCAGGAGGCAGGCAGATGGAATCCTAACAAATTTTCAACGTTCGGTAATTAAATTAGAAATTAAAATAACGATCTGGACAATAAAGAGCTTGGATACAGAGTATCAGAGTCTATACCAAAAACTATTTGAAGTTGCACCATCGGAAACAGTTCGAAATTGGCTACATTTTGTGAGTGTTAGATATAATGGTGAATTTAATAAGATAAAGAACGGAAATATTAAAAAGGTTAAAAAGTTAATTACATCAAGCATGCAGTTCGAGCCTAGCTCTCATCAGGAGAATTTTTTGTTCAACTTTACTGAAAAACAACTACCAGATGAAGTAAAAAATGTATTATATCTTGGTCCAAAGTTCGGAGTGCCGCTGAATCCAAGTGAAACGCCAATACCGAGAGTGGTAAAAGACATTGAGTTTTGCATTTCTAATACTGTGATGGAGGGAGAAACTCAAAGGATTTGTGACGATAACAAAAATAAATTAAGAGCTAATATTGTTCACATAATTACTAAATATTACAATCAAAATGATAAGAAGACACATAGTGAGATAAGGAAGAATTTAAGTATAACACGTGGTTATTTGAGGGATAATGATGATCTGATTGTATCAAGAGCAGATAAGGGTGGCGCTACAGTTGTAATGTATAGAGAAGAATATACTGCAAAGATGATGGAAATGATAAATGATGAATCAATATATAAATATTCAAACAGAGATCCTACACTTAAGTTTCAAACACAGGCAAATAAGATCATAGATAGTTTGTCCCAATCAGAAATTATTGAAAAAAGTGCTGTGAAAAATATGAAAACGCATAATGCAGTTATCCCAAAGATCTACGGCTTGCGGAAAGTCCATAAACCGGGATGCACACTTAGACCAGTGGTGAGTTGCATAGGATCACCAAGTTATAAACTAGCTAGTTTTTTACATCGAACGTTGTACCCAGTAGTGGAGACATACAGGTGGAATGTGAAAAATTCATTTGAACTTAAAAAATTATTAGATGACATAGTTGTCCCAAATAATCACGTGCTTGTTTCATTGGATGTGATATCCTTATTTACTAACATCCCAAAAGATCTGGTGATTAGGATTATTAATGAAGAATGGGATCAAATGTCTGAATTAATGAATATATCCAAAATATCACTCATCGAAATAATAAGTTACTGTTTTGAGTCAAGCTACTTCACATTTCAGAATAGAATTTATTTTCAGATAAATGGAACTAGTATGGGTAACCCAGCAAGCCCAACTATAGCAAATTTAGTCATGAATTATGTAATAAAAAAGGCAATAGAATTTCTTGAATTTGAGTTGCCGTTGATAGTTCTTTATGTGGACGATTTATTGCTATTGATACCTAGAGATACTGAAAAAGAGGTTATGAAAGTTTTTAATAGTATAAATATGAAAATTCAATTTACAATGGAGATTGAAAGGGAGGGTGCTTTGCCATTCTTGGATGTAAAAGTTATAAAAATGGAAGAAAAACTAATAACAGATTGGTATATAAAACCAACGAGTGCTGGACGAGTTTTAAATTTTAAATCCAACCATCCCAGTTCACAGAAATTAGGAATGATAAGGGGGTTATTGCATCGTGCTATTTATCTCAGTGGAGAGATTTTTCATAAGGACAATTTGGAGAGAATCAGGTGCATATTAAAGAAAAATAATTACCCTGAGTTTTTCATAAGGAGGGCGTTTGATGTGTTTTTGGTGAATAATAGGGGTAGAATGGAGAATGGTAGTATTAACAGCCAAAGGCAAAATACAATTTTGAATAACGGAGGGAAAAATTTCTTTAAATTTCCTTTTATCCCAGAAATCTCACATAAAGTTGATAGATGTTTGGAGAAAACAAATTCGAAATTAGCTTTTTATAACATTTTAACTGTGGGTTCATTATATAGTAGATTAAAAGATGGAACAGAGAAGGAAAAAAAGTCAGGCGTTGTATATAAGATACCCTGTTCATGTGGAAAAGCATATATAGGACAGACATCGCAATATTTAAAAAAAGATTAACACAACATATATATGATTGTAGAGTGTCTAATATTTTAAAAAATGACAAAACCGCCCTAGCTACCCATCATTTTGATCTAAATCATCAATTCAAGTTTGATGACACATTAATATTAGATTTTGAACCAGTGTATTTTAAAAGAACAATAAGTGAAATGATTCACATTTCGTTAAATGATACAGTGAATTTTAGAACAGACACCCAGAATTTAAGTGGCATATATAGTTTTTTGCTAGACAGGTATAAAGATAAAAATAAAAAAGTTAAAGAATAAATAATAATTAAAAAAAATTTCAAAAATAAATGTAATTAGATGTTGAAAATAAAAATAAAAATAGATTTCTAATGGATATTTTTTCATCTAATAATAACTTGACTGGTGTCGTTGACATATATTTTATTAATATATAAGTTTAATTTATTCGAGGTTGAGATTTTTGTATATAGGGATAAAAAGTAAAAATATTCTATTCTATTTTTTTGTAAGAAGTGATTGCTGTTCTGTATTGATAAGGTTGTTATTAAAAAGAGAAAAAAATTGTGTTTTTTGTGAATGTGCCAAATATCTTTTGAAAATTGTATTCTGATGGCCTTCAATGGTAACGAAGGTAATAAGAAAATTTAAACGAATGTGTGACATGACTATTTGGTAGGTAAACTATTGATACATGTATGTTTTTGGATTCTGACTGTACTTTTGTAAATTAATATCAAGAATGTTCTTATAATTATAGAAGCCCTGAAGAAGTCGGCAAAGTCGACGAAACGTTGGTGGATAAATAAAAAAGTCACACATAAAAAACTTGTCCTTATTTTCCCAATATAAACTTTCAAATTATTATTTTTAATCTTACTTTTATTCATTTTAACTCACTTAATTATTGATTTTTCCTCAAATTTCACATTTTATTTAAATTTTATAAAATTTTCTTTATCATAAGATGGTGTCATCTATTAAATCCAATGGAATGGAATATTTTTAATTATATGTCAGAAGAGGTTGTTTTTCACCCTCTCGGGAATCGAACCCCTCTGACATATAATTAAAAATATTCCATTCCATTCGGATTTAATAGATGACACCATCTTATGATTTTCTAAGAAAATTTGAATCTACTACCATCGGCAAATTGAAATCTTTCAGTGTATATTTAATTTATTAATTGTAAAACATTATTTATATAATAAGTATAAGTATAATGAGTACAATTAAAATGAATATTTCAGAGATTTACTATTTATATATAATATTCAGATGTGATTTTTTTATTGTCTTAAATAGATTCTTGATTTCTTTTTAGGTTCGAGGGAATAAACGAGTTGTTCTTTTTCCACCTGACCAAGCACTTCATCTGTATCTATCCGGTGATAAAAGTCGTGTATTAGATATTGACTCGCCTGATATAGATCAATTTCCACTTTTTACACAAATCAAACGTTTCGAATGTATATTAAAAGCTGGCCAAATTTTATTCATCCCTGCAATGTGGTTTCATCATGTGACCAGTTTAGAGCCAGGAGTAGCTGTGAATATCTTCTGGAAACATTTACCGGATCAATTCTATGATAAAAAAGATCCTTACGGAAATAAGGATCTGGTTCCAGCAGCAAGGGTACAAGATAGATTATAAATTCTCTTTTATTTTAAATGCTTTATTATTTACTAATTTATTAATTTTTTTATTTGAAGGCTATTCAATCCGTAGAAAAAGCAGTTAGATCGTTGAATGTTCTACCAGAAGAATATGAAGATTTTTATATAAGACGAATGATTACACTTTTACAAGATAAACTTAATAATAAAAAATAGATTTTATATTATTTTAATAAACATGTTCATTTTATTTTTCTCCCAACTACCTTTTAATTTAATGATGGCTCTTTATTTTGTTTTTTAAAAACTTTAATAACTGAAATAATTATTATACTAGTATTGTTGTTGTTGATTAGTTTTCGATAAATAAATTAATAAGGAAAAGAGGAAAAATAATCATCTGATCAAGTCAAATCGATCGGGTAACATTTATGGATTAAAATATTTTTCTCAACGAAACAGTTAATACTTAGGAAACTAATTTATTTATAGTACCCAAAATGCTTATTTAGAGGACTGAATCTTATAAAGATAACACTAGGTATCACTGAAGAAATCTTTATAGTTATTTTACTGAATTTACAATAAAGACAAGTTCCAGAGTACTAGGTGTATTTTGTAAGTTAAACAGTTAATTTAGGAAACGTATTCATCAGAATAGATTTGAGTAAATATTAAATAACCAACCATTAAGGTTTAAGACAATTGTATTCTGCCAGTCGTGCAAAAGACATATTCAAAAATCAAATGTTTTAAAAATTATTATTCACTTTGATTAAATGGAAAATTTTTTCAGGTTGGATCACCCATGAAATTAGAAAATAGGTTAAAATTTTCTAGTTTATTCATGAAACCATTTTCCAGTTTTACTAAATATAGTTCAAGTCAATCCAACCAACTCTTATTGAATTTACTATTTTTACTGGGAGTACCGCTATCATCAGTTGAATCTAAATAAAAATCGAAACATCGTGATTTTTAACCAATTTTCTAAATTCATCATGGGTAGGATAATCAGAAAGAATTTCCAGATTAATACCTGACCATCAAAGCTCCCAACAAGCAGATAATGTTTAATTTATGTAATTACTTGCATTATTATTCAAACCTTCCACTTAAAATTATAAATTAATAAATAAATGGAAGGTTTGTGGAAAAAAATATTGAGCAAGTAATTTTATAAAATAAACAAGAACTTTATATATAATTTGTAGTTTAATTAACCGTATAAACGAGAACAATTTAATAATATTCTTTAAATTATCATTAATTAGATGACGAGCTAAGTAAATGCATCTTTTACTAGTACTACTGTACTAGTACATCTAACTTTGTCCGATCCTTTCCTCGCTCCAGGATTCCCTGCCTCTATGAAGGCTTTACCGCTCCCCTGAACCTGCAAGTCTTCAAAAACAGTAGCAACAAGCTACCTCTGACCTTACTCTAGACACCCACGATATATTTAGACATTTCTTGTATGAATGTATTCATAAAAATAAATACAAGGTGTTTCATAAGAAGTGTACTTTAGGAAATTGTTGAGCGCGGTCATTTTAGACGAAAAATGTTATATGAACATAGGTCCTATTTCAATATTTTATAGTATTATTATTATAATATTACCGCTGATAAAAATTTTATCTAGAAAGATGTACATTCATTTAATATCTATTTAACAATGAAATGACATTCAATTAATTGTAATTTTTATAACTAAATTAATGCTCTCAAAAACTGTTCAGAATGTGCTTCTTCAGATTGTAGGCAAGCTTGACACCTCTGAATCATAAACCTCACCATCACATTGTTTTTGTGAATTTGAGGGGCAGCATCCATTATTCTTTACAACTTGTCTCAACTATTTATTTCCACAATGTAAACGTGGCCCCCAAAGGTGTTATGTTCTGTTTTTAAATTGTGTATTGTTTTCATTGATTAATAGATATTAAATGTATATACTATTTCTAAATATGTAGAATGTTGATCACCCGTATTTCTGTAAGAGTTTGAAATACTTGTAGGTCCTATATCCATATAACATTTTTACTTTATCCAATGCGAAACATGGGTAAAGTATTGTAATCGGTCTCGCAGCAAGCGCGACTTCAAAGGGTCCTCAGGTAAAGACTACTGAACCCATGATCTCAATTAGTCACAAACTGTAGTATTCATTTAGGTTGAATTTTAGCACGTGTCGGTTTTGCCAAAAATTACAAGGGGTCTCGTCGAGAGGCCAAAAAGTGCGATTTTTTTCATTTTATCTGTGCGGATGGATGTATTATGTTCAATTTTTTCGTCCACGATTTTTTCCACACCGTTGAACCGATTGAAATGAAATTGAAAACCTACAATTATTTTAACAAAATTAGTTTTTGGTACATATCGGGCCACAAACATTAGTACTTTATTTCAGCACTTTTTTAGTTTTTTCTAAATATCTTGAAAATTACTTAACCAATTTTTATGAAATTTAATATCCTAATTAAGTACCTTTGGGGACCACAAAAAAGGTCATATGAAGTTTTTTGTAAAATTATATTTTAAAGTACGTTACCCTAGAATGAGATAGTACATTAGATAAAGTTTAGCAACGATTCGTTGCAGTTTATTTTGCTTAAAATGACCTCGCTCAACAATTTGCTAAAGTACACTCGTTATGAATCAACTTGTATATATTTTTGTGAATACATTCATACACGAGCCATAAAGGATATGCCAAAAGTTTTTTATATTCACTGTAAATCACCCTGTATATACATATAATTATACTATACAATCCTCCTCCATAATCCCACTTAATATATATACCTATTATGTATGAGGATGTTTTTGGTAAGGTATGAAATAAAAGTGAGAGATTAGAAAAATACATTTACTATTTTTCAATCTATAGACATCAAATTCTCATTATCATCGTTCGAGCTTGAATCGTCTTCTGGTAAAGTATAATTAAAAGTATCAGATGATTCACTGGCACCAACAGCACAACCTAAAAGGGATTGAATTGTTCGACGCTCTCCTGTGCCATAAATATAACTGAAATCAAATGAAAATAATTAATTAAATGTTAGATAATGGTACTATGATGTTTATATTAATTATCATTTTCAAAATGAGGTAATTAAAACCATGAGAAAAGTTAACAGGTTCTCGTAAGGAAAAAGACTGTAAGAAAACCCAAAATCTTCTATGTGTTTTAGTTTTATTTATTTAAAACTATTTTAGTTTTAAATAAAAAATTGCTAAGAACATAGAAGATTTTGGGTTTTCTTAAGTCTTTTCTCCTTGCGAGAACCTGAACTTTCTCATGGTTTTAATTCCTCATTTGAAAACAGATAATTAATTAAATGTTGTTTAGATGTGGATTCAATTTTAAAAAAGAATATATAAGGGTGATATCAAAAATTTTATAAGATATTTTTGATTTAATGACACTAGAGCTTTCATGACTTGGGGAATCGAGCTCAAGGGTCAAATTGAAATCCTTTCCCCAGGTATTATTTATTTGTTTAATGATATTGATGCGAGAAGGAATTATACCAAAAAGGTATAACCCATTATAGGTGAGTAACCTACACATCGTGAAAAGAAGAAGGCTATTGACTATCATTTGAGACAAAGTTCTCTTGACATATAGAACCAGCTAAGAAAGTTCAGTTCAAGTCTGATGCATCTCCATTGTAAAATTTCTCATGAAACTGAATCAAAAGCCCACTTTTACGATACATATAAAGAAATAAGAGTGACTCGAATCTCTAAGAAAATTGCTTTTTTTTCTAATTTTAATATCCCTTAGAGACCAGATAAAAAACATTAAATTTAATTTTAAAAGGTTATATGAAATTATGTATATACTCAGAGAAAATGAAAAGTTCATTGGAACTCTTCAATTTAAGTTGTAAATATCATTTTATGTACCAAATAAATGTGTTTATTGCCCTTTGGGGCAGATTTCCTGTACTAAATGAATAAAAAAAAAAATACACTACAGTGCAAAAAAATCGATCCACCAATAAAAACTTTATTAAAATACTAAATCATTTTTAATTTTTTTTACAAGGAACCATACATTATTGAAATTATTGCTTATTGCAAGTGCACTTGCCACTTGTCGTTGACTTAGCCCTTGATTAATTATTCACACAATTTGAACTGCTTGAACTTCAGAAATATCCATTTTGTATATTTTATCTTTCTATGAATGATGCTTAATTCAAAATTATTCGTTTTATTGATATTTCAAATGGAATTTGATCTTTTATTAAAACTTTATTTAAAAGTAAAGTGATATTGAAAAAGTAGGATAATTTGTAATTGTATCTTTTAATTTAATTTCACTTATTTTTTTTTATAAAATTCAAAAATTATTAACAATATTTATTGAATAAGTTAGTTTAAGAGTTAATAGAACTAATTTTATGATTATTTGTAAAAATTTTTAAAATAATTTGCAATTTAATAAAGTTTTTATTGATGCCTCGATTTTTTTGCACCTTAGTGTATTATAAAAATCATGTTTATACACAATGTTTCGATCATTGTTTCTGTGATCGTCATCAAATAAGGGGATCAGTGTTTAATTTGATTTTTATAATAAATAAAGATAAAAATTGACATTGTGTGGTCATTTTCCAAAAATCTAGCACCAAAGATTTATTCTCTTATAAATTTTAATAATCCTTCCCTCAATCTAACATTTAATTATTCCAAGAGTTTAATCGAGTTTGTTATCTAGTTCACCTTTTTGAGTTAATTCTGTTAAATAAAAATAAATATTCAATTAACTTACCCATTGGCTTTATCTATTTCATTTTTCACTTTCGTTAACGTTCTTTTATCATTTATATTTAATGGAATAAATGACAGTATACTACTATGTCGTTCTACAAGATCAATCAGTGCTTCATTCAATTTTTTATATCTAAACAAAAAAAGAAAAAAACAAATTTTAAAAATAGGTCTAAAAGAATAATAATGAGATTGGATTAAAACAAAATTATATATTTTTTCATAGGAGCCACTGTTTTGGAAATAATAGGTACATGTGAATTTTCGAATGGTAGTCTATCTACACTGTACACTCTTGTACATTATTGAGTAAATTAGAGAATAAAGAAAAAATGTTTATAGACAAAGGACCGGCCGGTGTTCGAACCCGAAAACCATCTGATCTACCACTATATTATTATTAAAGTCCATAGCATCCATATTACTTAATTAATCAAGTATGTTAGGAGGTATTTGTACGGGAAAGTAGTAAATCAAAAAATTTTCATCAATTTACGCGACGTTTGTCCAATTTTATTTCGGCTTCATCAGGCGTCTTCTTCTTTTAAGTGCCATATCAGGTCTCCCTGACGTTTCGGCTCCTCTCCACATATACCTGTGCTGAGTGTGTTTAGCTGTTTTTACACAGATATACGTGACCTACTTTTTACGCCGGTTCCGAACGGCTAGTTTGGAGAGGTTACTAGGCAATTATACTCTTGGTAGGTTGCCATTGCTTTCCAAGAGGAGGCGACTGCAAATATCTGATCTGCCGAGACTCAGTCTCGAACCAGCTTACTTCGAGTCAGCGACCCGACACTCTAGCCACTGACCCACAGTCGTCTCAATCAGGAGTCTAAAAAACACAAAAAGGAGAGTTTCGGTGATATTACAAAAGTTATATTATTTTTTTCCTCTTTTCTTTCTTTTCTGACTAAATTAACAAATGGTATTACACTCAACATACCTCAATGATTATATATAAATTAAATAATTGTTCAGGCCATATATAGAGAGCCAAAGACAAAAGAATATACTATAAAAAGAATCAGATACAATTGAGTTAATTCAGAAATATCTATTATATCTTATAATTAAAATCATTGAGGTATGTTGTGTGTAATATCATTTGTTAATTTAGTCATAAAAGAAAGAAAAGAGGAAAAAAATTATGTAACTTCTATGAAATTCTCCTTTTTGTGTTTTTTAAACGCCTAATGAAGCCGAAATAAAATTGGCGAAACTGCCACTTTCCGTTCAAATACCTGCTAACATACTTGATTAATTAATATTATTAATTAGATGGGTTTTTTTGTCTCGATCCGCAAAAGTTAGTCCACCCAAATTATCATACCCCTCTAAAAATAGATCGTAGTACATCTTTTTTTATACATAATTCTCAATTTATGCTGTCTGATATGTGAGGGTAATAATACATATATAGAATAAAATAATTTCCATGGTGTAAGCTTTAGAATAGAGAAATAATTTTTAAATTCAGTTCAAAACTTTCTGGGGTTAGCTCCTACAAACAAACAAATAAATATATAATCTTCTTTGTATATTAGCAAACAGTGTGTCTCGAAAAAATGTATACACAATTTAACAGCTTTAGGTCGGAGAATTCTCTTTCATTTTTTTGTAGAGTTTCAAACAAATTCATCTAAACGACTTAAATTAAATTAATAGGCTAAATTAACCCCAACAATTGCATCTCCTGAACCCCTTAGAATCTTAAAGTTGTACTTTCTAGTCCGGATCATCTTTATTGAAAGCATAGATTTTTCTTAGAATGTAACTCTTCCGATACAAGCGCTTTAAGGTGCGAAGGGTATTTGATTTGGAAATTCATGCCGAAACGTTTCAATCAAGCTTGTTAGGCTTGTCGATTTCTGTGCACTTCCGGAGCCTTTCTTGTGCACATTCTCAACAATTTAATCTGCTTGAAATTTAAAGCTAATTCGATGGTGAGCAGCATAAGTATTGTGTATAAAATTCTCTCCTAAACTGCCTCCTTAGCAGTGTTTTCAAACTAGAATAAATTTGCCTTACTTTTTTTAAAGTTTACTCTGAGTTTATTCAATATTTCAAATTGAAAAAGATAAGAAATTCTGCGAGTAAACCTGTTGAATTGTATATACATGAACCGTCGGGGTATCTCACGGAGTTAATTTATAAGGAATTCAAAATTATGAATTTTGATGAACTCTGTGGGATTAATTTTTTAAATTTGTTGTAGGGAATTCCCAGTGGCTCCGGAGAACGATCATGGGATCCGTGGATGGTCTGAGGGGCGCTTAGTGAAGCCTCGATATTATACAGGCGTGGGTGCATCTCATGCAATTCTTGGGGATATTATACTGTGTTGACTTTGTTTATTATAAATATACAAAGAAGACATACATGTTTACCTGAATCTAATTTTAACTCATTTTTTCAAAATTGGACTTGGCATCATGCACTGGAAAAGTATATTTTTTTTAAATTGAAAGTTTTTGCCGAGAGTAGCAGAATTTTTATATATTGAAGGAGACACTAAAAGAGTGTGTCTTCTGCTGGAAATTCCAGCAGAAGACACACTCTTTTATTGTCTCCTTCAATGTATATTTTTTGTTTATTTTTTTCTAAGGACTGTTTTAAGTAAAAAGAATTTCTTCAGAGAATAAAAATGATTATTATTATTATTATTTATTAATTTAGTAAAATGTTAGTGAATGATATGAAAAAATTTAAAAGTACTCGTAATAGCTTACTTCTTATAAAATGGATCTACATCCAAAGCATCCAGAAGATGATTGAGATCGAGGACTTGGGTATAAAAGTCCAAACCGAAACTTAGTTTTGAACTGTGTTTAATTAATAAATCAACTTTCGATAAGATATTGACATGTGGAGTTTCCATTTGAAACATTATGGATAGGGTCATCAAAAGAGATGAAATGAATTTACCTATTTTAATAAGAATAAAATAAGAATAAACATTTAATAAAATTAACAGTGTTAAAAATATTAATAAAAATAATATTTACCAGGATCACTACAATAATGGGAATCAACTAAATGTACAGTACAAATTTGAAAATTTTTTTGAATAAGAATTCGTAAAATGTTCCTTATAGATTCATAGTGAGAATATAATTCAATCTAAAAAGAAAAATTAAAAATCATCAATTTTATATAAATAATTAATAAGTGAAAATATTTTAGACTCGATGAGTTTTCCTGAAATTTTAATGGTTTGTTGTTAGAAAATGGAAACTTATATAACAAAGGTAGCTTATAAATACAAACTTTTAAGACAAATTTCAGCTTATTGGCTACAAGTTTGTCGTTGAAATCGTCCTTTTGTTTCCTTTGGTGGTTTCTGACATATGTATCGCGTAAATATTTAAATCTTCATTTGTAAAATTTAATGATTCTAAATTTAAACTTAGTCATGCTAAATAGTTTTAAAAAAAGTTGGTTGAGTGTTTCGAATTTTGAATTTCTTCAAAATCGAAGGGCAATTAATATAAGAGTTCAATGGGCTGATACAAATAGATTTTCAGAACATTGAACTCTTAAATTCCATTTCTCCTGGTTTTCTGTATTTTTGAACGGATGTTGTGAGGTGTTAAAGACCAAAATATAATCAATTTTTTTTTTAGAAAATACAAAAATCTTGGCATATAAATGAACTTTATAAACGTTCCGTACTTTGGGAATCGATGAAATCTACTACATATTATATTTCCGACATTTTTAACATGAATAAGCAAAATAAAAATTTAATCCAATGAAATGGATTGGATGGCAGATCTTAAGCCCAGGAATCTAGTGAAGGGTACGACGGTATACGGGGTATTCCCTGCGGTTTGTTTGACCCGAGCAAATAGTGTGCTAGATGAAAATTTAAAAAATTTTGAGGCATTAACTTTTTGAATATTCATATAAATATTTTAATTTTTTTCAATTTGCTTTTAAATTAATAAAACATAGCAACACGTCTAATATGTCTCAACTACTCCTACATGTTAATTAAGATTTCTGTTAAATACAAGGATATATTTTTATATCTATGTTTTTGGGGAAACAAAACTATTCAATTTTTATTTTAATAAAGCTATAATTTGTAACTTTTGTGAGATATTTTTACAAATTAATAAACAAAAATAGTCTATTAGAAAAAGTTTAATTGAAAGAAATAGAAGTTAAATTTAATTATTATTAGAAAAGAGGACCCCATGTAATTCAGAAACGACCAATCAGAGTAATAGACGACCCAACCCTTACCGATTCGCAACACTCTGGCCTTTCGAAGAATCTTTTCAGCAGTTTGCCTATATTATAGATAATATAACGACATGTGCTCAGATAAATTATGGTCAATAATTCCCCACAAAGCCTGCTTGTGGTGTAGCACGTAATTCGCTGACTCTCAACATCCTTCGCGATTAAATTAGAAAAATGCCGAAACATTTTATTTGCCAATACGTCTATCCCCATGACTTCAAGGAACTGGAATTCTATTCTGGCGAGGTTCTTTCAAGATATAGAGGGTGATTCACGGTCGATGGCACGTTAGACGTTTATAGAAAACGAAAAGCAGTATTTTTCTGAAAATTTAGCACCTTACATTTTCTTACCTGTTCTATCGATCTAAAATATTTTCAGCATTGCGACGTTTCGGCTTCCATCGAAGTCATAGCAACTTTATTTTTTTAAATGGAACACCCCGTATATTAACACGTTTTTAGAACTGCCCTTTTATTAAAATACTTTTTATGGCACTAATTAAACTTAAATAAATTGGTGCTCTCAATTCATGAAAAGTTGATATTTTGGAGGTAGTTTAGACACACCCGAAGTATTTAATTTAGGCCGAAAAATCGACTCCATATTATACAGAGCGTGCTAAGATTACTATTCTCCATTTATTCTTCCATTTAAAAAAATAAAATTGCTACGACTTTTCGATGGAAGCCGAAACGTCGCAATGCTGAAAATATTTTAGATCGATAGAACAGGTAAGAAAATGTAAGGTGCTAAATTTTCAGAAAAATACTGCGTTCCGTTTTCCATAAACGTCTAACGTGCCATCGACCGTGAATTACCTTATATAGGGATGCATCTTCTTGGTGTCCCTTTTTGCATTCGATAGCATTAAAATAAAATAAAAAGCATTGAACTTTTAAATAAACTATTTGGACCAACATTTCGTTTACTATTAAAATGTTCCTTAAAATAAAATGTTTTATTATGAAGAAAATAACAAGAAATAACCCGGCAAAGACAAAAAGTTGATATTTGCATTCGTGAATGTTTAAAATCAAATATTCGTTGCATCACTAGTGTGGACGGCAAGAATGACGCTTTGCATGAACTGAATGAGGTGTGATGACCCTACTTAAGAGGAACGAGCTGGACCTTTGTTTTTAAACTAGACAGCAGACTCGTATAATTATCACAGTTTAAATTTTATTTTTGGAAAGATTGAGAAAAAACTGAAGTAGAATGGCCGCGTTTTTTTTCAGCCTTATCTGTCAATTTTTCCTTATAATTCAAAACTAAAGACAAAACATTATGTGTTTTTAACCTTTAATAACAAAAAATACGAGAATGGAGAAAAATAGTATATAGAAAATTAATCTTACTTGGCCTGGACAATCAAAAAGAAAATAATGATCTTTAAGAGCGATACATTTTTGAACAAGCCAATCGTAATTTTTTTCCAGAAATTCCATACAATAAATAAGAGCACCATTTGGACCAAGATTTAAGTTTGTCATTACATCATCTACACGTATTAATGAACTTATATCAACAGCAGGGGTATAATCTAAAAATTCATTTGCAGGATCTAAAAAAAAATAATGAATCAATATTTATTTAATTTATTCTTCCAGAACTTAAGTGATTGTGGATTTAATATTCTTGAAATTTCGAGGGTTGCTAGTCACAAATTAAATAATAATTTAGTAAATTCTATTATTTATTATTATTATTCACTATAAAGTTCCGATCAACACTGGTTGACGATCATCAGTTATAAATGTCATAGTTCTCAGTTATCATTTTTTCTCATGGATATAATAATCATCATTCATCTGAAATTTCAGTCTGTGTATGAATGTTATATCTAAGAGAACAAATGAAAAAATGAGGTGATTATATTAATAATCTAGAGAAACTAATACTAACACTAATTGACTAGTGAGGATGGTCTATCAGTGATAGAAGCTCTATGGTGAATAAAAAATAATAAAATAGGATTTATTAAATTATTAATTTATTTGTGACTAGAAACGCTTGAAATCTCAAGAATATTAACATTTATACCGGGTGAGTTTTTTATCTTGAGACAGTCTTATAACTCAAAAACATTGGTGCATTATATGGAAAAAAGTTTCAAATAAAAGTTTATTTATATCAAGGGGGAAACTAAACTACGCTATTGGTTGTCGACGTAGAACAAGCTTTCAAGGGTATTTAGAGGTCAAGTTCTGTTTTTTAAATGGAAAGCTATATGTTTCTGTACATATTCTTAATCTAGAAAAAAAACTGAACAATCTTTATTAGAACTATTTTTTTATACTACATCAAATAATAAAAAATATTAAATGAATTGGTTCTCAAAAAAAATTCTAATAATTATTTTTAACAATCATTCAACTTAATTATCAAATAATAATGATCAAATATTTAATTATTAAGTAAATAATTTAATAATAATTAATAATTTAAACACTTTATGACACTGTTCTGAGACATTCCAGGGTGTATCGCAAGTCTTCTGGATGAATTCCAGTTCCAATTTCGTTATTTTGGCCTGTTTCAGTTTCTTCATATCATAGCCTTTACATTTCTTGTTTTTTTTTAAACAGATTTATAACACAATGAAATGAAGCTTGTGAGGGTGTATTCCTATCAGGAAAACGCTCGCCATCCATTTCAATGGCAGCCCCATAA
Source organism: Forficula auricularia (assembly GCA_024734495.1). Lineage (NCBI taxonomy): Eukaryota > Metazoa > Arthropoda > Insecta > Dermaptera > Forficulidae > Forficula > Forficula auricularia. The sequence goes on along the minus strand of JALMQS010000128.1, from coordinate 37,622,599 downwards.
CACTTCTTACACTTTCACCATAAATTAAGACCATTTCAATCATCAACAAAAAATGGTCCATTTTTATTATGGCAATACTATCTACTGGATTGACACGAGAAATAAACTTTTTTAAACTCAAGAATTTTAAATGGATCTACGTTAAGTAGAAAATAATCTCTTAAATCTGAGTATAACGAAGTTTTAATATCATTATAAACACTTATTTTCATTGTTGTGACTTTTCGATTTAATAAATATTTATTTAATAATTAATTATTTAATCATTATTATTTGATAATTAAGTTGAATAATTGTTAAAAATAATTATTAAGATTTTTTTGAGAACTAATTGATTTAATATTTTTTATTATTTGATGTAGTATAAAAAAATAGTTCTAATAAAAGTTGTTCAGTTTTTTTTCTAGATTCAGAATATGTACAGAAACATTTAGGTTTCCATTTAAAAAACAGAACTTGACCTCGAAATACCCTTGAAAGCTTGTTCTAGGTCGACAAACAATAGCGTACTTTAGTTTCCCCCAAGGGCGGATCCAGGAATTTTTTATGGGGGGGGCGGCCCCCCCCACACACACACACACACAAACATAGAACTTTATTTTCAATTCTAAAATTTTTTAAAAAAAAATAAATGTTTTTTTTTCAAATTTTTTTACAAATTTCATATCTCATATTTTAAGTTCATTAAAATAAAAAAAATTAAAAAAAATTGTTATAAATTCCCTGTCGATTTGGCCGCCGTTTTTTGGCCTCTGCGTGCGACGCACGTGTTGCACTCCCGCCAGGCACGGGCCTCTATGGGGGGCGGTCGCCCCTCCGTACCCCCCCTGGATCCGACCTTGGTTTCCCCCCTGATATAAATAAACTTTTATTTGAAACTTTTCATATAATGCACTGTTTTTGAGTTATAAGACTGTCTCAAGATAAAAAACTCACCCGGTATATAAAATAATAAATATGAACAAGATTTTCCTATTTAAAAGATGCCCAACTAACTAGAAGTGTAAATTTAAATTTAAAAAAAAAAAAAAAAAAAAAATTGAAGAAAGTGATATTTTTATTTCAATTCAAAATTAATATTTTGTCATTAAAGGTGAAATATAATACAAAATTTTGCATAATATTTTGGCAGATTTACGGCTCAATTTCATCAATAGCTTTTAGTTCTGGAATCGTTTTATGGTTGATTACAAACTATTTCTTTCAATGAAAAAATTCAAGGGTGTCAAGTCTTACGATCTTTGATGGGAAATTTAATTACGAAAACGAGATATGATCCATAAAGGAAATTGGGTATGCAATAACTTTTGATGTTTAGCAAGTTTTATTGAAAACTGATATGTAAATGCAGCACCCCGAGAGTGGCCGAAATACTTTTAAAAAGATTTTTCGATACAAAATAAAAGAGAAAGAAATATTTTCAATACAAAATAAAAATACTTAAAAAATGTATTTTTATTTTTAATGTACGAAATACTTTGAAAATACAATATACAAATTAAATTTATGATAAACTGTGAACATTTTATACACCAAACATCATCTAAGATATTATAAAGATTATTATGTTTAATTATTGTGTTCTGTTCCATGATGTAAATTGAAATATTGGTTGTTGGGAATCGAGAATAAAAAGTTGTTTTTAGAATCACTTAACACAATCTTTTTTTAATGACATTGATGAGAGAAGGAGGTACACCAAAGAGGTACATCCCCTAAAGGCCTGAGGTTGAGCCCTTTGTCGTGAAAAAGAAGAAAATGGAATTTTATGGTCTGGGTAGGAGTCGAAGGTATGCATCTCTAGGTGAGGGTCTTAAACAGCTGAAGGTTTTAAGTCGCGGGGAAAACGGAAGCAAGTTCCGGTCTCTGGAGATTATAGAAATAAAAGAGTTGGCAAAAGTGGTGGTTCGATTTTTATCCAATGGGGTGCTGAGCGTTCAAAAACCGCGTGTTTCTCGCAAAGAGGGCATTAGGGGGGATAATTGATTCCAGCTCGACTGAACAGGCACCATGATAGTATCTGTAGTACAGGGAAAGGGCAGAAACGGTTCTACGGTGAGGCAGGGAGGGAGTCGAGTGAGTTAGATAGGGCCGGGTCTCCTATATTAGTTTTAATTGCTCGCTTCTGAATTGCATCCAGTGTGCCAAGAGAATGTTTGGAGGTCTTTCTCCACAGATGAGGAAGCCGTATACGAGACAGGGACGAATTTGTGTCTTATAGAGTGTAAGAAGTTGGCTGGGCGTAAAATAGCGTCTAGTCCTAATTCTGGACGTTTTCGTTTCTTTAGGCTCTAAACTAGATTATAGTTAAAGATAAGAGTAAATAAATATTATATGTAATATTCATTTACTATGAGTTAAGGATTCTTGGTCACTTGTTTCACATTAAAATTAAAAAGATTTACATCTTTTATTTTTTTAATTTTAATGTGAGAGCAAGTGACCGAAATCACTAACTCATAGTAAATGAATATTACATATAATATTTATTTACTCTTATCTTTATTAAAGATGTTTCACCTTGCACCAACACCACAATCTCTACTAATTAGATTATAGGTATTGTAGTCAAGTTAATTTATACATTCAATTATCAACTTTCAAATAATCCCAAAATAAATTATAAAGAAATGTGAACTATTACTATTCTTAATTGATTTGGAAGTTGGTAATTGAAATTATGAATACAAGGCTTGTATTAAGGTTTGATACGATACTTATAGTATACCGTATAGTTTGAAGGCGAAATGTCGCAGAATAAACGTGTTATTAGTATTAAAAAAAATTTGTTCCCGATTTCCAAGAACCAATATTTCAATTATTATGTTTATTAATAAGGTTAATTTTTTTTTTTATATTCAAAATTTAGAATTTTCAAAAGTTGTTTTAAAAGTTATATGTTAAAAAAAGTTCCCCAAGTTATAGGTTGTTTCTAGATAAATAAAGCAATTTTTGGGTCGTTTAGTCCTCAGAATTTGAAAATTCTGTATCCTAAGGCGGGGAGCCCTCTCTCCCAAAAACAATTCCTATTTTTCCAAATTTAGATTTTTTTAGCCGAGATGAGCGACCAGGGTCTTGTGCTGTCTTTGTATGAATATAGAATGAATGAATGAATGTATATCGTTAACAGAAAAACAATGTTTCTACATTTAAATGTACACTTCTAATTGGTACACCTTTTACAATGAGAAATCCCGTTTCTATTGATTGTATTTTAATGGAAACAAAAAAAGATTAAATAAATTAAAAATACCTATATTAACAATGGCCACTTTTCTTCCAAATTCTTCTTCTAATAATTTAGCCATTTTTTTGCAGTAGGTTGTTTTTCCACTGCCCGGAGGACCAATTATAAATTGACCATAAATATGAGCCATTTTGTTTTAATCTACAAAATAACATGAAAAATACAGAATTAGGACTAATTTAATACATAAAAAAAAAATCGAAATATAATAATAAAGAAATACCCACTATGTCTTTTCTGGTTCAATTACCAAAATTTATTTGAATTAATTATCTCCTTGAGTGCTTTTAATGTTGGTAGAGAACAATCTTTCAAACAAATCGAATAGAGGACTGGTTTATTTATTTTTGTTTGTTCAGTTAAATATCTAGCAGCAAGATGAGTTTCTTCGTCTTCTATACCCAAAATTGTCCTATACATAAAATATATACAAAAAAATAATCAAGACATCGATTAGATAAATAATAAATATTTAAAATAGAGAAATTTTATTTAAATTACACATAATTATAATTAGGGTGTAGGATTTAAATAAAAATTCAAATTTTAATCAAATTAATCACAAAAATAAGCTTCAACAGCTTCATTACTAATCAATATTCTAGTACAGTGACCAATAAGGTGAAAAAGTTCGATAAGTTAAATGTGAAAAAGGCAAAATTATTGTCATCATTATGTTTTTTAAAACGGTGTAGAAATAATAAATATTTATAAAGAGAAACAAAGAGGTTGTCCTCTGCTTGATGCAAATAAACATACACACATATATATCAAAATTATATATCTGTAAATATATTATTTATTTGTTTGAGACTATAGTTTCGAAAACTTGGTCTTCATCATCACTCTTTTTTAATTATAAATATTATTTTTTATGGGGTCAGTATCGTATGGATATTGAAATTTTTTTGATCTTTACTTAGCCGAGAGGCTGTTAAATTTCATATACAGATACATATATAATTTTGATATACCATATATGTGTGTATGTTTATTTGCATCAAGCAGAGGACAACCTCATTGTTTCTCTTTATGAATTAACAACTCTGCTACTCTTGGCAAAATAAAAACTTTTCAATTAAATAAATATTTAATTTGAAATGTTGTTTCTTTGCAGAAGTCGGGTGCAGATATTTTGCCAAAGATGAATGAAGAAAAATTATTTTATTTTTTATTTACAATTAATATGTTTGCTAACGTTTACCCAGAATATGCAGTTTTGGCTGATGTTGAACTTCATGCAGCTCGATAAATCGTTACGTGTGTAGGGCACTTAAGGATGAGAAGTGTGATAGGACACAAGTTGAGACACTAGGGATTGGGGATGGCTAATTAGGAGGAGTAGGGTAAGAAAGAAAAGAAAAAGACCGGCCCTGCTCTACAAGTCACTAATCAACAAAATGAAAAAGACCCAGATAGGAATTATTTTCCCTAGATAAGGATATGAGATGTTGAGATTTTTAGAGAAATCAAAGAGTGGACAAGGAATAGAGTAGATGGATGCGTTTGCTTCAAACAAGTATTTGTCTGATGTTGACAAAAATGGTAAGTACATATATTTATATTCTTTTATATAAAAATTAATGTGTGTGTGTGCGTAGCCGTCTTTTATGCGTTCGCGCATCGTGCATCCGATTGAGCTAAAACTTTGTAAAATTGTTGTTGATATTTGCGTGAAAGTTTCTGACATAGTATCATCAACGTACAATAGGTGAGGGGGGGGGGGGGGGGCTAAAAAATGAAAATCTAGGACGTGGACGAAACTCTGCGGGGGGAAGCTAAAAAAATGAAAATCTAGGCCCCTCGGACGAAACTCTGGGGGGATGAAATTCTAGGCCCTTGGACGAAACTCGGGGGGGGGGTTACAAATGAAATTCTAGGCCCTTGAACAATACTCAGGGGGGGGGGGGGGGTAACAAATGAAATTCTAGGCCCTTGAACGAAACTCTGGGGGGGGGCTTAAAAAATGAAAATCTAGGCCCTTGGACGAAACTCTGGAGGTGAAGCTAAAAAAATGAAAATCTAGGCCCCTCGGACGAAACTCTGGGGGGATGAAATTCTAGGCCCTTGGACGAAACTCGGGGGGGGGGGGGGTGTCTAAAAAATGAAAATCTAGGACTTTGGACGAAACCTTGACCCTTGTACGAAACTCAACATAATTTTCTATACATAATCTGTGGGCCTCTAGAGAGCAAGAAATGGGTTAGAGCAGTGTTTCTCAAAGTGTGTTCCGCGGAATCCTGGGGTTCCATGAAAACTCGCCAAGGGTTCCACAAAAAAATTCACGACAGGTGAAAAAATTTTCGTGTTCAAAAGGAAAGTGGAGTTTTGGATTAGTTATGTGAATCCTATTCCCATAACAACGCTTTAACTCGAATCACAAAATTGTCTAGTTCCACGCTTACCCCCCAAACGGAAAAGGATTCCACATTCGAAAAAGTTTGAGAAACACTGGGTTAGAGAATGACCGGAGGCAGTGCCGGCGCAACTCACTTTGCCGCCCCGTGCAAAACATTTGTTTGGCGCCCCCCCCCCCCCCCCATACCTTGCTCCTCCCGGCCCGGAAATCAGCATAATAGTACTAGGAAGTAACAAAGATAGGATAAAATAACAATTAGAAACATCAAACATAGCAGTTATTAGTTTACTGGTGTTATTTACAAATAAAAAATATTTTACAGACAAATTGTGTCAACAGTTCTTGTACACTATTGTAATTTTAAATTTACAGTAGGTTAAGATACTGTATACATGTAGAAATACCAAATACTGATTCTAAAACATTTCCTCATCACAAAAGTTATTTGGAATTAAAAAACCATTTTTCTTGCTTTAACAGCAGCAAAGTCGTTCACTAAATCAGTATAGTTCAATTTTTCTCCCAATTCATGTTCGATTGATATTGTTGCTAGGTCATCTAACCTAGTTTCAGACATGGTCGATCGAAGGTAAGTCTTTATCAGTTTTAATTTGGAGAAACTCCGTTCACCACTGGCTACTGTAATTGGTAGAGTTAGTAAAATTCTTAATGCTATTGCAACATTTGGTGCAAAATCATTTGCTAGTGTGTATTTCAATACGTCCATCGGCGTAGAATTTTCTTCAACAATATGACAAAGCACTTTCAGTTCATCACAAAGTTCATTAGCGTCAATATCCCGTGATTCTCCGTAAGTTAGAACATCTTGAAGCTGTTTACACTTATTTTCTAAATCACTTTTTGACCAGTTCTTTATCGATGGGATATTGTATAAAAATTCAAAATAATTACTGTGTTGTTTGATCAGCTCAAAACGTTCTTCGAGTGATATTATTGTTTGGTCAAGAGTAAAGAAATAAAAATTAACTTTAAATTCACTCTTTGGGTCAAGTAAAACCTACTGCTCACGCCACACGCACACGCGCGCGCACACACACACATACACAGTCACATTTAACCGCTGCGACCCCCGCCCACCTTGCCTTTCTGCCGCCCTGTGCAGCCGCACGGGTTGCACCCCCGGTAGCGCCGGCCCTGATCGGAGGCAGGGAAGAAGGTCCGGAGAGGCTTGGTGGGGTGGAGAATGATCAGTTGCGGGAGGGGGGTCCGGGGTTGGAGAGAGGGTCGGTGTGGTGGAGAGTGGTTGGAGGTGGAGTAGGGGAGAGAGTTTAGGGGTCGTGGGGGGCGAAGTCCCTTGGCTAGCAAGAGGCCTGCCGAAGGCGGGGGTTGCAGCTATTAATAAATAAAAATTGAATTCTCGGAATGAATTTCTTAAAAATTCCGTCCTTACTTACTTGACTTGATATATCTCGTGATCCCCGTTTGCAGTCTCTTTTACAACAGTTAGGAGAGATCCAATTTTTTGATATTGAGTTATAACAATAAATATTCTATCACTAAAAAAAAAAAAAACAGAATAATTGTAAATAAGAAGAAAAAAAGATAAATGAATATGGAGAATTGATGGAAAGGCACCTCATTCATGGATAATGAATAGTAAAAATTCTGTATAATATAATTTATTGAAATATCATTTTCATTCTCTTAGGGCCGGTTGTATGTCGCAAAGTAAATGCTTTTTACCATCTACCCCGTGTTAGTGGTAAAAAGCATTTACTTTGCGATTCATGCAACCGGCCCTAAGGGCCAGCCAGTGCGTCGGCGTTGGTAAACTCTTTTTAAACGGGGTTGACAAAGGGTAAAACCGTAAAATCCACCTTGTGCCTGGTGGGGATGGCCAATCAGATGACAGGCACTTTCATCTGAATGGCCATCCCACCCGGCACAAGGTGAATTTTAAGGTTTCACCCTTGTCAACGTTTAAAAGAGTTTACCAAACGACTTATCGGAGGATCTTCTTTCCTTCTTTGGAGTTTATAAGGGACAACGAAGGAAGCATGTAACCAGGTCCTTCTTGCCACCTCGAAATGTGCTTGTTTGTTGTTATGAGTTTGACATTAACATCAATAGAATTTTTTGAGAAACTGAAAAACTATAACAAACAAGCACTTTTCGATGGTTACAAGCTTCCTCCGTTGTCTCTTTTAAACTCTAAAGAAGGAAAGATAGTCTGAAATATCAGTTTTTACGTGATTAAAAATGACATTCCAATAAATAAATAAATGATTATTTTGAATATATAATATTTTAATTATTCTCACCTATATTCGGTAATGACAATCTCAGTTGAATTACCGGCAATTTTACATCCAATTGATTTAGTTTTAATCGATTCTTGTTCTTTAATTATATTTGGATTTAAAAGTTCTTTAAAAGCGGCCATTTATTTTATTTATAAATAAATTAAATGTCTTCTTTTATTAAAAAAATCATAAATATATATTAAAAAAAAAATAGTTTTGAATATAGAGTAGAATTTATATGTTTAGATCTTTTATTTTTGGGTCCATTTGAAAGGTCAGAAAAACTAATGACATTGACGCTCAACGAGTAAGTTCTTTGGCCACGGTGTCGCTGTATGTTCAACATGGCCGCTAATTTTTGAATCATTTTTCAGCTGCCCCACTGTAGCGTATCGAGTAGCCGAGACTTTTTCTTCCAGGATGGCCCACACGAGTTGTCCATCGGGTTGAGATCCGGCGAGTTGGGCCGCCAAATATCCTTGCCCCAAAAGCCAGGAAACGCTCTTCGCAGACGGCGATTATCGAGTTTTTTTAAAATTATATTGATGTGAGAAGGTACACCAAAAAGGTGCATCCCCTCCATCGTGAAAGGAAGAAGGAGAAGAAGAAGAGGTATTTTATGGGCTGGGTAGGATTTGAAGGTATCTGTGGATGGGGGTCTTAAACAGCTGAAGATTATAAGTTGCGGGGAAGTCGGTGGCTGGAAGTGAGTTCCAGTCTCTGGAGGTCATAGGGATAAAAGAGTTGGCGAAAGCGTTGGTTCGGCTTTTATCCAATTTGACAGCGAAGGGGTGCTGAGCTTTCGAAAACTGCGTGTTTCTAGCAAAGAGGGCTCTAGGGGGATAATTGATTTCAGCTCTACTTTTATTTGGCCTGCGGGGGGGGGGGGGGGGGGGGGGGGGGGGGGGGGGGGGGGGGGGGGGGGGGGGGGGGGGGGGGGGGGGCCCCCCCCCCCCTCTCTCTCTCCCCCCCCCAAGGTGGGTGGGGGGGGGGGGGGGGGGGGGAGGCCCCCCCCCCCCCCCCCCCCCCCCCCCCCCCCCCCCCCCCCCCCCCCCCCCCCCCCCCCCCCCCCCCCCCCCCCCCCCCCCCCCCCCCCCCCCCCCCCCCCCCCCCCCCCCCCCCCCCCCCCCCCCCCCCCCCCCCCCCCCCCCCCCCCCCCCCCCCCCCCCCCCCCCCCCCCCCCCCCCCCCCCCCCCCCCCCCCCCCCCCCCCCCCCCCCCCCCCCCCCCCCCCCCCCCCCCCCCCCCCCCCCCCCCCCCCCCCCCCCCCCCCCCCCCCCCCCCCCCCCCCCCCCCCCCCCCCCCCCCCCCCCCCCCCCCCCCCCCCCCCCCCCCCCCCCCCCCCCCCCCCCCCCCCCCCCCCGGGAGGGAGG